>PVJI01000535.1:0-252129 GCA_004026765.1 Micronycteris hirsuta
TAGACTATGAGACATTAAAAAAAATGAAAGTTTAAAAAACAAATTGAAGTATATAATCCTCTTCTTCATTTCCAACCCTATAATAAAACAAGTTTTAGGACATTTTATGGTTCATCACAGAATTCACATAAATGCTACGTATTTACATTCGATGTTTTCTAAGTTTGCCCAGCCTTTGTTTCATGAAATACTCGTGGTGTTTCAGCAGAGAACCTGTAACGAATAATTAAGCCTGAGAACATCCATTTTTTTCCTTATATATCCTAGTCTTTCTTCCACAAAGATTTGATTATTGCCTAAATTCTTTATTTCTGCTGGGAGAATGATATGTCTCCTTCTTATCAGTTATAACTCAGCAAAGTGTTCAACCTAAATGAATTTTTCGGTTGCTGAATATTTTCTTAATGATATTTATTGCTAAATTTTGATCCATTTGAATTTTTCCTAGTTTTCCATATGTGCCTTCCACAAGGATTTTTAATCATTGAATTTACCTATTAATTAACTCATTAAGCAAAATCTGTCCTTAGTGTGTGTTCTGAACAACCTGTTATGCCATGGCACCCTCAGGTTCTTCTTATAAGGAAAAACATCTTCTGTATGCTAGTTTTTGTCTTATAAATATATTAAAAGATATAATTTTAGGGAAAAAAGATGAGTGTATTTTTATAGAACACTTTTTTTTGAGGAAGGGTGGTGGTCAGGTTTTTGAATACAGCTTAATTTTGTCTACTTTTTAGCAATCCAAGAAGGCCATTTCTGGAAAACGATTAGTTCATTGAAAGTGTCATAAGCCCTTCTTCCTGTGTGGTAGCCACACCTCTCTCATGGAGCCGTTGTTTGGGGGATAGTATGAGTCTTCATTTGGGTGCTGAGAGTTAAGGGCCAGTTTGGCATTCATACCTCCTCATGCTGTGTTTTAACCTGTGATGGAATTTACATTTCCAATAATGATTAGAGTTTTCAAAATTTAACGTGAATGTGTACGGTGGATGCCTTTTACAATATGGATTACCATGTGGAGTTAGATGGATCACTTGGTGGATGGCGTCCCACAGTAAAACACAACAGATGAGCCTTGTTGGTCTCAACAGTGTGGATGTTTTCTGATCATAGATCAGTAGAGTTGGAAGTCACCCTTGAGATGGTCCTGCTGACCCCTGTCATTTGACAAGTGAGAAAATGGGTCTCAGGGAGATACTGTGACTGGTTCAAGGCCCTAGTTATTGCGGATAGGCAAAGAGAGAACAGAGATGAGTACAGCTAATTCTCCCTCCACTGTCACAGTTTCCCACCTGCCAGGATGCCTCCGATGTGAAATGACGTGCAGAACTGGTTCCCGGAAAGCTGTGGTAACAGTCTGTGCTGCAGAGGCCGAAGCACGGAATTACCACTCAGTTCTGGGTTTACTGTTCTTTGCCCAGGGCCTGTGTCAGGGATTCAGGTTTTCTGATCGCCACTTGCATTGCCTTTCTCACAATGTCATGCCGATTAAGACTTAGTTTTTCTTCTTTCTCACATGTAAGTAGGAAAGACTTTACAAGCAATTACTCTTGGTCTCAAACTGAATAGAAGGAGCCAGTACCAGTGACATGCTGCGGTAAGGATGTAAGCAGGGAACACTCACTCAAGCAATGGGAAGGAGAGCAGATCCAAGTAGACCAGAGTCAAACTAAACCCCATTTTACAAGGTTAGTTCTGTGCATCTTTTTCACTAACGTTTAATGATACCATGGCTGTAAGACTAGAAAAGGTATAGTGGACTAGAGAATCATCTGCACCCTGGGGGAATTTAAAAGTACATACTTTTTTCCTTTTCAAATCTCTGTCTGCCAGACTGACTTATAGTCTTACACGTACAAGACTTTTTGAGTAATGCGTGTATTGAAAATAACACAGCAGAGTGCTTGGGTTCAAATGCTGGTTCCGTCGTTTTCGAGCCGTGAGCCCTCATACCCGCGTTCGTGAACTGAGGCAGTGTTTCTCGTGCAGTGGCTCCGTGTCAGAACCATCTGGAAGGAGTTATAAAGACTGCCCAAAGCAAACAGAATACTGCCAGCCTCCAGCCCCAGAATCCAATCCGTTTGATTGGGATTGTGTGTAAAGCTCCCCAGGTGATTCTAATGGGCAATAAGCCACAAGACCAGATGACTCTGAAGTCCCTTTCAGGTTCCGATCTTCTGCAATTGGAGGTTTTTAAGTGTCATTGAGCCCAACCACCGTAATCAACCCTCCTTATTTGAAAGGCAGCATCTTGTTTTTATGTTAACATTCATGTTGAAAGGATGCTTATTATGTCATCAGGAATCTCAGATTCTTAAAAAGTTTTTCCTGATAAGCAGCCAAATTGCTTTTGGAAAAACAAATAATAAATCTAATTATTTATTTGATGATCTTTCTGATATTTGAAGATTACTTTTATGATTCACATATTTAGCTTTTAAGGCAGAATACTCTCCAATTTTTATCTCTTGTTCATGTGATGTTACTTCCGTATCCCGACACCCCACTTATCCTGCTCTGCAGCTAACCTGGGTTGCCATCATTCCATGAAGTATCTTCCTAGGGTTGAACCTAATCCCTTGGTGATCAGAGGAGGGAGTCCAGGGGGTGTGGTGGTCGTTGTCCTCTGAAACTCTTGCCTGAGCATAGAGTTAAGCGAAGTCCCTGGTTTTAGTAAGTTATCAACAACACTCACTGGTCTACAGGTAGCCACCAATAAATAAAGTAGATGATATAATTCCTGGTATTTTTGAATTCTTTTATGTATGTACCAGGTATGGCTCTAGTGTTTAAATACAACTGTACTTGAACAACAATAAAATAATTAAAAATAAGTAAATATATTATACATTTGGTTCTTGCAATAACCCTATGAGTAGGGACCATTATTATCTTCATTTTATGGATTAAAAGAAGAAGTAAGTCAAGGAGTATGGCAGGTAAGTAGCTTGCCTCCGATTTCTCAGGAAGTGGCAGAGCTCGAATGTGAGTAAGTCAAGCATCTTACTGCAGAACGTGTGACCCTTTAGCCTTTCAGTGGAGGCCTCCTCGTCTGTAATATAAGAACACTGGTTTCTCAGGACCTTTCCACCTTCAAGTTCTTACGTTTCTATGTGCATTAACAGTAGTATGTTTGTACCAATCAGTTTAATTTAGTGTGTTCAAATAAAACATTCTCCAGCCCCTTAGGTCTCCCTAAAGTAACAAAGCCAAGAGTTTCTCATTTATTTTATTCTAAATCACAGACATCATTGCCTGAATTCGCACAACAAACCACTCTTTTTACTTTATAGTACTACTACATACATGTGTACACGTGTGTACGCATACATATGTAACATAAAGGAATTTAGATCCTGTTTATTCATCTAGCACCTGCAAGTATGGAGAGAGCCTGTTCCGAACCTTACATATTCCAAAGAATTCTCCAGCTCAGGAGTTTCAGGCATTGTGACACATGAAGTCAGTTACCGTTAGTTTGTAAGCGCGGAAGATGTGGGTTAAAGAAATTACATGGAGAGCGTAAGGTTCATACGCACACCGAATCAGGTAAACTAGATTGTAGGAGCTGTGCCCAAATTCGTTATAATTACATGCTGTTTTTAAGAAACTTCATGTATTTCAGAAGCTACTTTCCATAAAAACAATTTATATGCTAATTATGTTATTTTTATTCTTAAAGAAGATTTTTAATGAATTCTGCTAGGCAATCTTTGTTCAATTTTTCCAAATAAATTTCCTAAAACATAATTTTGTCATTCAGATGAGTGTTTCTTCAGTTGACTCAAATAGAAAGTTTCTGACTCTATCATTGAAAAATCATTTAAAGAGCTCTTGTTGATATCCAATAATCTTTTGTGTTTTCATAGTTTCACCAGCCTGAGAAATTTGTATTGATTCTAGCTCTTTATGAATATTATTTCTTAGTTCTTGTCTGATTCATTGTGAAAGCTCAGTCTTTCTGTATAAGGCATATACACTTGAGTTTTGCCAATAAAAAAACATGCTGTGGGGAATAGAAACATTTCAGAAAAGAAATTGACCTTGTAGAACCCATTCTCTCCATCTGATTGCTTTATTTTAGCTTCAAATATGTTTGTATGATTGATAACAGAATATAAAGTACAAAGGCTGCAAATACATATTTCTATTCACTGGGAACCTTAGCCTAGAGGCTACTGGGTCTACTTCTGTTCAGTTTTGCAGAGCTCAATATGCCAGCTCAATGTATTTTCCTGAATTAGTCTTGTGAGCATCTCAGCCTTCAGTTGTGATTATGTATGCTAAGGCTTGGGTGTTCTTGTATATATGTACCAGTATTCCCCTCTAAATCATTGGTGTCAGGAGCATAAAGAAAAGCATACTCTTTGATGTATAGATCTGATTTTCCCTTGAACAGCAGAGGTTTCCCTTTAACAGCAGAATTTTAAGTTTTCATCTCACACGAGGACTGTTGCTTTTATAGCACAGAAAGGCTGTGTTAAGGGTGCCGCTGTTCTTTGGAAGCTTTTGATTTTAGCTGTAGAAAGAATGATTTAACACCTTATGAAGGTCAGGATGGGAAATGGAGATCTTCCTTTCTTTCTGTTGACTTTCCTGTTACAGTCATAGATTCATAGACAGACAGGGGTGCGGGGAGCGGGAAGTGGTCTAACCCAGTCACCTCGTTTTACAGGTGACACTGCCCAGCACTGTGCACTTGTTCCCTTTACGTCTCTCCATGATGTGGGAAGCTCCACAAGGGCAAGGACAGGATTTACTTGGTTCACTGCTGGGTCCCAGAGACCCAGCAGGTACTCAATTCAGGTTTGCTGAGCAAAGGGAGAACCCAGGATTTGGGAAGAGAAAAGACTTGCCCAAGACTGTCCAGCCCATAAATAGCAGAACCTGACCTAGAAACTTCATCTTCTGACTACAAATTTTGTGACTTTTCCATGATTTAAAAAAAGAAAAACTTTGATTTGGGAGTCTAAATTATTTGGAGGCCTTAATCTGTATAAAAGATCACAGTTTACATTTATTGGATGCTATTTTTCAGGTATATAAACTCCTTGTTTCATTGAACCATGTAGTACAATTCATTGATTAAAGGTATTTTTGCCCATATTTTTCATAGGTGATCTGGACTTTGAAAGATTAATTTATACAGAATCAGAGCCAGATTCAAATCTTTTTTCTGCCTCCAAGTTTAGTGATCTTTCTACTTTTGCCTTTTACATGGGGATCAATGTTTGTCAATGTGAAAAATTATCCAGGCCCATAAGTAACAGCAACTGAAATCACTTAGCCGGTGCTAACTGTGGTGCAGACCCGAATACCAGTAGAGTTTTGTTCAGTAAGTTCTGCTTTAGCTCAGAGATCTTTATTTGAAAGGCAGTCAAAGAAGCTTTGCTTCCAGAGTCTTTCATCTGTGTAATCAGATGGCCTCCTGTGTGGTCTAATTTGAAAGGCTTTTCTGCTCCCTTATCTTTTTCTCATTTTCCCGTAATTGAGCTTGAATTTCCTCATTTTTGGTCCTAAATGATTTTCAGCTTTCGAGGCTTTCGCTACGAAATTACAGATATCCCTGAGATGAAATGGTATTAAAACTTCGCTGGAAGAAAGACTTGCCTTTCTTTGGGCTTATTAAGGAGAATGGAGACGAATGAGGACAAACGAGAAAATGAGGCCACTGTCACACAGCCAATGGCTCACATGCTTTCAAAGTGATAAGCTACTTCTTACCCAATGAAGTTTTTGTCCAGGCTCCATTGGAGTAGCTCCTCACATCTCTGGTATGTAAACCCATCTGCCAGCCACTTTTTGGCGAAGGCTGTGCATGAATAACACCACTGTTTCCTATACTCAAATTTGGAGATTTCAGGAGGGGGTGGCATGCTGCAGCATTGCAGTTTGATGCAGGGGAGAGGCAGCTGCCTGTGCATAGGATTGACTGTATTACTACCTTCGTTTATTTGTTTTATTTCTCAACTGTGGGTATTCCGATGCTTATTTCTGTTAGGAAAATAGGTTAGAAACATCGGTCTTTTAAAATCATGACCCTAAGAAGTAGAACTTCTCACTCTTTAAATAGAACATTTTATTGTTTTCCTACCTTTTTATAGTTTTTACCTGGTACCAAACCCTTGTGTCTTTTTGCATAAAATGGACATTTAGCCAAAGGTACTAAGAGGCGCACTGGTGGTTCTACCACCTCTTTTGTGTCCTCTTTCTGTATTTTTGAAGAATCCTAATTAGTTGTTTGTAATCAAGTTGCTGTCTACAAAGATACAGTCTGCACTGCGCCTTCCATCTGTTCATTCTTTTTTGGCTGAAGAGTCAAGGGCAGGAGATGGGGTATTTTGGCAGGAAAAGGCACTTAATTCTGGTCATCTTTCATTTTCTTTCTCTTGATTTCTTTCATGTTACTCTGGTTGCCATCACTGGGGTTTGTGGTAGACTGTTTGCAAAGACGGTCGCCTGGAGTCCCCCATTCCTGTGCGCACATGCTCTCCTCCTGCCCGTCACAAGGCAGAGTCTCTGTCCCCTCCCCTTCAAGTGTGGGCTGGCCTAGTATGACAGAATGTGGCAGAAGTGATGCTGTGACAATTGCAGACTTTAAGAAGAGGCAGTTCCTGAGCCACCATGTAAGGAAGGAAGTCCAAGCTGTCCTGCTGGAGAGCTGGAAGCATGCTTTTGTCGCAGGAACACGGAGGTTCGGCAGTCTGCAGCCAGCACCGCTCCCGCACGTGGCAGTGAGGCACCTTGCATCCTCCAGCCCCCGGGGTGCCTGGCCGACACTCTGTGGGGCAGGGATGAGCAGTCTCTCTGAGCTCTGCCCCAAACTGCACATCCACAGAATTGCCAGCAAATAAAACAGTAGATATCATAAGCCACTGACTTTTGGGGTAGCTTGTTGCAGAGTAGATAACTGACAGGGCTTTTATATTTTCTAAATCTTCCCCCTCAGATCTGCTTACTGTTTGTCCAAGTATGTCCATGACCCTGTATTTCTGAGGGACCTGCTAACTGATGAGGCTTTTGTGTATGGTGGTAAATTTGTTAAGCATTCATTAGTGGCTGCTTCTCATTTGTTTTTTTACCACCTTTCTGTTTGTCTTCCCTGGGAGCAGATGTACCACCTGACGTGCCCTGAGAGGTCATTTCGCTGGGACACACAGTGACACCAATTTTTACAGCTGTTTATGGCAGAGAAAAAATTACTTCTCTCTCTCAAAAGAAAAACAGTGAAGAGGAAAGAAAAGATTTCTTATTTTCTCTAAAGAGTGTTTCCTGCTACTAGATTAGACCATACTCACCTCTCAGACTCCATGAATAGCTGACTATTCTATTCATTGGTGGATAAAGAACAAAAGAGAAGGATCTGGAATTAAAAACTGAAGCAAAGGCCAAGACAGTCCACAGAGAGTTTGCAATGTACATTTTCTGTTCAAATTATAAGTTTTCCTCGGAAAACTTAGATTTCTGGAAGGCTCTGAAATCATTTCTTTTTCTAACCACATGTTTTATTTTTATTAAATTGTATTCTTCTAAAAGGGCTGATGCTACACAAGTGGCAAATAGGATACATATTAGAGAAAGTCAGTCTTTTTTTTTTTTAGTATATTTTATTGATCATGCTATTACAGTTGTCCCAAATTTTTTCTCCCCTTTAATCCCCTCCACCCTGCACGCTGCCACCTTATAGCATTCCCTTCCCTTAGTTCATGTCCAGGGGTTGTACATAGAAGGTCGTTGGCTTCTCCATTTCCTATACTGTTCTTAACCTCCCCCTGTCTATTTTATGCCTACCAATTATGCTTCCTGTTCCCTGTACCTTTTCTCCCACTCTCCCCTCCGCACTGATAACCCTCCACGTGATCTCCATTTGTGTGATTCTGTTCCTGTTCTAGTTGTTTGCTTAGTTTTTTTTAGGTTTAGTTGTTGATAGTTGTGAGTTGGTTGTCATTTTACTGTTCATGGGTTTTGATCTTCTATTTCTTAAATAAATCCCTTTAGCATTTCATATAATAAGGGCTTGGTAATAATGAACTCCTTTAACTTGACCTTATCTGGGGAGCACTTTATCTGCCCTTTCCATTCTCAATGATAGCTTTGCTGGATAGAGTAATTTTGGATGTAGGTCCTTGCCTTTCATGACCTTGAATACTTCTTTCCAGCCCCTCTCCTGCAGGGTTTCTTTTGAGAAATCAGCTAATAGTCTTAAGGGAACTCATTTGTAGGTAACTGTCTCCTTTTCTCTTGCTGCTTTTAAGATTCTCTCCTTATCTTTCATCATGGGTAACTTAATTATGATGTGCCTTGGTGTGTGCTTCCTTGGGTCCAACTTCTTTGGGACTCTCTGAGCTTCCTGGACTTCTGGAAGTCTAGTTCGTTCACCAGATTGAGGAAGTTTTTCTTCATTATTTGTTCAAATAAGTTTTCCATTTCTTGCTCTTCCTCTTCTCCTTCTGGCACCCCTGTGATAGAGATGTTGGAATGTTTAAAGTTGTCCTAGAGGTTCCTAAGCCCCTCCTCATTTTTTTGAACTCTTGTTTCTTCATTCTGTTGCAGTTCGATATTTATTTCTTGCTTTTGTTCCAAATCATTGATTTAAGTCCTGGTTTCTTTCCCTTCACTGTTGGTTCCCTGTATATTTTCCTTTATGTCACTTTGCATAGCCTTCATTTCTTCCTTCATTTTGTGACTGAACTCAATCACTTCTGTGAGCATCCTGCTTACTGGTGTTTTGAACTGTGCATCAGATAAGTCGTCCATCTCCTCATCACTTAGTTCTTTTTCTGGAGCTTTGATCTGTTCTTTCATCTGGGCCATATTTCTTTGTCTCGGTGCATCTGTTACATAGTAAGGGGCGGAGCTCTAGGTATTCACAAGGATGGGCAACCCACTTAACTGCATCGTGTCGCTGTATGTGGGGGAGGGGTCTGAGAGGGACAGTGCCACTTGCTTGGCTCTCATCCCTCTTTCTGTCACTTCCGCCACTACCCAAAATCAAAGTGGGCCCTTCTGGTGCTGATTCCTGGGTAGGTGGACTTGCGTATATTCTAGGACCCTGTGGGTCTCTCCAACAAATTCTCCTGTGAGGCTGGGAGTTTCTCCTGCTGCCGCCTCAACCCCCACAGGTGTTTTCAGTCAGAGGTTTGAGGCTTTATTTCCCTGCGCTGGGACCCTGGGCTGCGCGGTCTGTCTCGCTCCCCAGTTGTTCCTCCTGGTTTATCTGCATGTGAATGTGGGACCACCCAGTCTGCCAGCCACCGCCTTGCTGCAGGTCCTGTCCACCCAGCTGCCCACCTCTGCCCCTCTGACAGGTCTGGGTGAGTGTTTCTTTAACTCCTTTGTTGTCAAGTTCCTTGCAGTTTGATTTTCTGGCAGTTCTGATTGTTTTTGTTTTTAAATTGTTACCTTTCTTTTGATTGTGTGAGGGAGCAAAGTGTTTCTGCCTACGCCTCCATCTTGGCCAGAACTCCTCAGAAAGTCTGAAACCATTTTTAAAAGTACAACTTTTAATTTCCTGAGTAGAATGAATGCTTGTTCTTGTATCAGCTTCTATAAGCAATTTCCTTTGAAAGCTCAAGGTAGTATTTTTCTCATTTTGTTGTCAGGTTTTTGTACTTTAATTAAAGATTTATCGTTTTTCCTGTTGTCTTTCTGCCTAGCAATTTCTTTCCTCAAACTCTTCTAAACAGTTGATTAAAAACAGTCACTGGGATCGTGTTTCTTCCAGGGCGGTGAGGCTTAGTATCAAATGGATAAAGAGGCTGGATTTAGAGGATCTAAGTTGCCTTTTTTAATTGACAAAATCACATCAAGCCCACCTTAATGATTTGTTTATTGTTTCACACACTTCAGTGACTATTTAATAACACCAATTCCGCGAGATTGGTAGTCAGTAGTTAGTATGTTTTGCTGTGTGAAGAGGCTTTTATAATGGGAGGGTGGATAATTTTCTAGAGAGGACAGCAGGGAGTAGATTTTTAAGAGCAAATTCTCTTTCCTTAGTTTCATTTAAGAATAAATATTATTTTTAACCTTACTTAGGTATATGTGAATTTCTACTTGGTCACCATCTCTCCAACTCTAAAATGGTATTACAGGCTATTTATGTTTTTTTTTTTTCCAACATCTTCAAGCATATTTCAAATATGCATATTTTTCAGTTACATTTTAAATCTCTGATAAATGATGGCTGTATACTCTGAACCTCTAAGACAGTGGCTCCCACTGGACAGTATTTAGAGACAATTTTAGGTGTTACACCTTGAGCGGGTAGGAGCTATGCTGTTCAATGGACAGACGCCAAAGCTGCTGCCAGACATTCTGCAAGGTGTGGTATCTGGCACGCAGGGTGATCAATAAGTGCTTATCAAATGGACGGGTGAGACATCAGTGAATGTGACAGTGGACATAGTGTGTCTTCTTTCTTTCTGCTCGAAGGTACTGAGGAGGTAGGCTTGTTAAGGATCAGGTTGCTAGCTCAGCTGTAACCCATGGTTGTCTTGTTAATGTGTGTGTTTAAAGGGTTTTGCATTTCCTCCACACAGTGACAAAGATCAAAGCTAGATACTGTTTTATTTACATATAATGTGGTGCGTGTGTGTGTTGATATTTGAGAACACATGCCACGTATCAGCCGGAGAGACGGATTCACAGATGAGAATTGATGGTGGCATAGGTGATCAGGCCATGGGCACTTCTGCCCCTGAAGTGGCAGGTCCTGCTTTTGTTGTCCTGTGGTTATGGAATGAGTCAGAAGAAAGCCGTACTTTGGTATAGTTCTTACTTTTGATAGTCAAGAACTAGTATGCCTGACAGGGCCCCTATTTTAGAAACGGGGAATCTTTTTTTGCTTTATAATGCTTTTTTTTTCAAGTCTCCCTAGAATTTAGGTTTTGCTATTTTAATGAAAGAGGAAATAACTGAATGTGATAAATAATGAGAGTTGTTTTAATTGGGTAGAGACATTGTTTAATGCATTGTAGTTACATTACTGTAAGAATCGCGTAATTTCCTCCATAGGAAGGTTTAGCAGGGGATTTATTCTCCTGTCCTGCACAGTAGGTAAGAGATGGGGTAAGAAGGACTATTCCGCAGAATGGCATTTATAGTTTTGCTTAGTTACCCTCATTTCATTCAACCCAGAGTAAATGCTATCTGGTTTGAGGAAGGATAATGTTTAAAGGTGATGTATGAGACAGATATTGGTTAGCTTTTCTTAATACAGCTAATACTAAATACAAAAATTGTCCAGTTAAAATCCATGCCTTTTCTAATACATACTTAGAAAACTTGGGTGCTCTGCATTCTGGGTATACCTTTTCTCTTTGTCGCACACTTAGTGTGATGACATGTTCTCAGGAGCACTGCATGTTCCCAGGTACAGCCTCCATCTTGTCCCAAACAAGATACCTCATTTGGATAGAACTCTGTATGGACTATGGACTAATGTTAAGAACTGCTGTGAATTAAAGGAACCAATTAATTTGAAGCAAAAGTAAAAAGAGAATCAAAGCCAGTTTGAGCTGTTTCCATAGCCCATTGCTTAAGCCTTTGCAAATTGCCTGGTAATTATAAGATTTTATAGGATTGTGGATTCTGAGCAGAGTCCAGTTCAAAAATCTCTGCTGACTAGCCAAGGAAGTTCAGAGTCTCAAAGGAAAAATAAAATTACAGACAAGGTTCCATATAGTTGATGAAATGTCCTTCATTTAAACGTAGTAGTCTCTTTGTTCAGTTGTTACAGTTTTAAAGTTATCCCCCCACCCCTTGGATGGGAAAGGGGAAGAAAGAATGAAAGTTTTCAATCAACCTTTTGAATACTGCATTTTTTGAACAGGTATTTTGAGATGCAGAATGAACACAAGACCATGGGGAGTTTATGCTGTGGTTTTCCCACAAGGAATTTATTCTCTAGACTGAGAGGTAGAACTCACACACAAGGCCTCTCCCTTTCCTTTGCCCCAACCCAGCTTTCTTTTCATACTCATTTTGAAAGCTCATCCTGTTTTGTTTTGTTTTGTTTTTTCTTTTGGTGAGAAAGGAGCAACTGAGGGTGATTTCAGGACCCTTCAAACTCTGGCCCCTGCCAACTCTGCAGCTTCGGCTCTTTTCCTGCCCAGTTCGTGCTTGGAACTGTAGACCCACTGAACTCCTTTCAATTCCCAAACACTTTCCCACACTCTCTCCTTTCCAGGTCTTCATCCATCCACTCAGTTCCCTCTGCCTCAAACACCTGTCCCTATTTTTTACGTGGCTAAGGCGTACTCATCCTTCGCGTCTTCCCTTAGCTGTCCCTTCCTCTGAGAAGTCTTCCCTGTTGTTGAATCCAAGTTAAGTGGTTTATTTTTTTATGCACATCTGTAGCATCTGGTTTTAATGCTTACACTAGGCTGTAAGTTTGGAGACGGCGAAGGCCATGTCAGTTGTGCTTCTTGTTGTATCACCAGTGCCTACCATGAAGCTTGACACATAGCAGGCTCCCAGCCATTTGCTGAGTGCTTATTTAATGAGTGTTTAAGAGATCAATTGCATGAAAAGAGAAACCAGTGAAGATAGAAGTGATCAGCGAAAATGGGGACTTGACCTGGACGATAAGCTCCTCCATGGAAGGAGTATGCCACACTCTTTCCTACTTCCTTTCCTCCCTCTTTTCTCTTCTTCTTGTAACTCGTTCATTCACCCAGCAAATGTTTTTCTGAGGGTCTAATATGTTTCAGCATTATTCTAGGTGCTGAAGATAGAACAGTGAAAAATCCCTGCCATTATGGAATTTAAATTCCAATGAGCTAATATATAAAAATGAGTTAAATATGAGTATAGAAGTTAGTTTAGCAGGCTGGGAGGGTGTTGAGGAGGCCAGTTTGATGGGTAGGGTATGTTGCTAAGTCAGATTTTGAATGGTTCCCTTAAGAGGATAATTTTACTTTGGAAAGTAGGTGGGTAATGGAGAAGTATATATAGCTTTTGAGCAAAGGAGGTTTTTAGTCTGTAATTAGTATGCAGAAACTGAAAGTAAAAAGGCCAACTTAGACAAGATTGCCAAAATAGGGGTTAATAATACCCAGTTTGGCATAGAGTAGTGGCAGAGAGGTAAAGATGAACGGAAGAGACTTTTTTTTTTTTGGTAGGACTGGGGCGGGGGGTGTATGTATTTGGATTTCTCTTTAATTCATTAGTATAGTTTCTAAAGAAAATTCCCTTAACAGCGAACTATCTGGATAGAGGAGATAAAGGACAAAGATAAATTACAACTATAAATTTGGAGCCCAGAGAAGCAGTGGCAACACTGAGAAAGACAGGACAGTAGTTTGGGATATAATTAAGGTATTTGCGTAATTGAATCTTAGATGTCGACAGACTTCGGTTCATTCATCTGATGTATATTAAGTTCCCTCTCTTTATCACGCTCCGGGTGTCACAAAGGTACACAAGACAAATGAGGCCTCTGCTGTCACCGAGTTTACATTCTACCAGGCACCCAGCTGAGAGGATAGAGTTGCAGGCCAGTGTTTGGAAAACTTTCTGTTGATATAAGCATGACTTGAAGTCTTGGGAGTAGATGGGGATTTGGATCGAGGTAGCAGAAAATCCTGTAATTGTTTTAATTTTATATATAAGGTTTGATATAACATGATTTTAATAGTTATATAGCAATTGCTAACAAAACAAAGAGATCAAAAAAATCAGGGAATTACTATGCATCTTTTAACCAGTTTTATTCCTTTTCCAAATATAGAAGAAAAAAGACATTTCTTTGTCTTTAAATTTTAAGCTGTCATTTTATTAAAGTTCAGTAACTTAATGTCTCTGCCTGCTTATTACTTGGCAATATCTCACTAGCTCACAGATATCAATTTAGGCTGATCTCCACCAAATGCATGAAAGAAATAGAGGTCAGTAATTCATATGATATTTTAAACAGATTTAGCATGAGTGCCTTTCTGGGTTTACGAAAGCGGTGGACGAGTAAGGGGAGACCCATAGTCACATCTTCTCCCGTTGTCTTTGTCTTCTGTCTTTCCATAACGACCATGAACTGGGAGTTAGCGTCTTGGCTCAGAGCTAGGATGGTTTGGCATCAGTTCTTCTGTTGCTCTCTCAAGCTGTTTTTTTTCTTTTCCGTCCCCGAGAACAGCACTCTCAGTGGGTGTGGAAGTGGGACGGGACATGAAGCCATGGTTTGCATTGCATTGCCTGGCGACAGCTTGGCATTTCTTCCTTTTTTCTTTCTCTTTGCGTCATTGCCACTGGTGCCACTAATTTTACTTTCCTTCCCCACCCTGTGTCTTTGGGAGCAGCTCCACGTCTCGGCATTCGATTTTCTTTGGAGTTGCAGCCGTGTTCTCCAGCGATAGCCTAGGAGACCGTATGCATCCCATCCTGCAGGGCTAATGCTAGAGGCTTTCCTGAAAGAAGCAAAGTGAGAGGAAGTCCACCTCACTGGATCTTCCACTTCCTCTCTCTGTTGTCTTTCCCTTTGGGGCACATCCTAAAAGCAGTTCAACTGTGGGCCCTGGAACAACACGAGGGTTGGGGCTCTGACCCCCTGTGATGTTGAAACCCACACGTAACTACAGGTTACGTCTGCATATGAGGACCCTGACAGTAGAGCTGATCCTCATACAGCACGGATTTGAACTGTGCAGGTAAACATCCATGTCGTTCAAACCAGTGTTTGTTCAAGGGTCCTCGGTACCCTACATGCCTCAAGGCACCAGAAGGAGGGGGAAATGGGACATCAGGTGGGACGGGGCAGAATACCAACCCCATTGCCTCGTGTATTCCAGAAATTAAAGGCTAGTCTCCTTGAAGGAAGTATAGAGGTTTTTACCCCCTTAGGACAAAGTGTGATTGAGAGACCTGGTTTTCACCTTTGTTCAGATCCCAGCCAAGGAAATCTGCAATGTCAGTTTCTTCCAGCCTGTGATCCTCCTTCCATCTCCCTCTTTATCCTTTTCTGTCCCTTATCTGTTTGTAGCCTCTCTTCTCAAAGCTATTTTCTACATTTCCTAAAGAAGAAAGAGTTCTTGGAGCTTGTGTTGAGTTAGACTTTAAAGGATGGGTAGGATAAAATTGGGGTGCGGAGTCAGTAAATAGAACACGCTTTCTGCATTGAAAGCTTAATGAAAGGTTCTTCAGCAGGAAAAAACAACAACAGGAAATTAGGATTTGCTCAGTGATCTCCTACATGGGGGATCACCTTATCTTACAAAGTTTTCTTTTTTCCCCTCAACTGGTGACTTTGCCCAAGCTCACCTGCCCACTCCAGGTTTTCCAGTGTCCTGGCCTAATGATTGGGACTGTTCTTTGTCTGTTTCCTCCCCACTTCTGTCCAGGAGCTCATGCTACTAAACATCCCCTCACTCCTTATTTTATTCGTGCATTCATTTACTCCTTCCTCCATTTTTTCACGTGTTCATTTGTTCTAGAATCATTTGGTAAGCAGTACTTACCTTTCTCACATTAAACATTGCATGCCCACATTAATTTTTATGCATGCTCCAGAAAGAATTATGAAGAGATTTCTATCCTTAACATCACCGCCCTGTGTTTTGGTGCCTACTCTGTCGCTGCCTCGTTTTTCTTCGGGTAACCAACCCCTGTCATAGGCTGGGATAAGGGGCGTCGCCCCTCTGTTTGCTCTGATGCCAGGATCTCCAATCCCCATGACACTTCCACCCTCACCTGCTAATATGTAACCCACACCCTAGGCTCATATTTTTGTCTTCTTTTTAGTATCTCTGTTCTTTTTATGTCTATTGTCATTAACTTTCACAAAGATAACTTGCTGTGTAACTTTCTTCATATGTGTGTATTTACAGTCCTGTATTGTATTAATATGGCAACAGCAGGCTCCCACAGCTACTCTGAAGTGTACAGACACAGAAGTTGCCTCTCAAATTCATTTCTGCTTCAGGGAACTGAGAGGTGATTTAAAATCAACTGGTTTTTCAGTGACAGTATGTGGGAGAATCAACTCTTCTGTATAAATTAAGTCAAAAGAAAAAAGTTCTTAAAATCTATTGTTTCTATGTACGTGGCTCTTCCAGGGTTCTTTATAAAGAGCTACTGTGCTTTGCTACCTATAAATTTCATTATTTCATAAGCAATACAGTGCCACCGGACTATTATTGTACGCACAGCACTGGGAAACACGGTGTTAGACATGCAGAAGGAACAGGGTTTTGTTCTTTCCTTGGGAACTCTGTGTGTGTGTGTTTAGGGTGTAGGTATATGTGTGCTTCTGACATTTGAGAGTTAACAAAACAAAGGGAGCTCTGTCAGATGTCTTCTTTGTATTTCTGTCAGGGTGTTGCTTGGCGCTAGGCATTCAGTAGATCTTCAGTAGAGGAGTATGCCTACGGAACTAATTTGGGTTACATTAAAGTAGCGGGCTGAACTATCCTCTTAATGACTTGCTGTGAGATGAGACATCCAAAAAAGAAGGAAAAATGACATTCGTGTGTGCACAGAGGCATCTGAGGGATTGGCATGACCAGACATGCGTGTGTTACTTACGGCACGGGCTTTCCCTGAAGATAAACAGCAGCGACAGTGTTGAGGACCGTGTCTGGTCTTTTCAGAAGAGCTGGAGCACGGGTAGGATTTGCAGCCGTCTACCTCTCACTCGTGCCTGAGTTCAAGTGCAGCCAAAGGGAGGAGTATTGTGGGTCCCTGCTGAGAGGTCAGAGCCTGACTATGTTAATTCAGTGCAGGAGGGTTTTTCCCCCAAACACCTTGTCCACTTGCAATGCTAGTGCTGTGGAAAAACATTTTAAAAGTACGGCTTCTCGTGGACGACCTTAATATTACAGCTTAAGTGGGGAAACAAAACTGGTAATGTACATGCAGCAACTAGCAAAGGACATGAGACATTCTGTAATTGGTGCAAATTATGGGGTTCACAGAATAGTGCTATAAGAGCGCTGAAAATGAGAGCCTGTTTGGTGCATGACACTCCAGGGAAGCTCTGTGGGGATGGTGAAATTTGAGTGGCCCTTATAGGTAGGTAGGCGGGATTTAGTCGGATGCAAAGGGTGCCTGTGGCAAGGAGGAAGGAACATCCTGGGGTTAGAGAAAACCAGGACCTGGGTGACCGGAGGGAGCACAGTGTTAGTGTTAGATGGCAGTGAAGGTGGCCTACCTGAGGTCAGGCTGCCCAGGCCCAGCAGGTACTGAGAGGTTGTGCCACTCGTTGGACCAAGGGGGTCCAAGTGCTTGCTGTCCTGGCCCCACCTACAGTTGCTGCGGCATCTTCCTTCCTCTTGGCTTCAGGCTTTTGGAAGTGAAATTGACATCTTTCTCTACTGATTATATTTAGATACATTTATTCACATCTGTACTCCCTTAAAGTGGGAATGAAGGGGGAGGAAATGGAGAGAAAGGGTTCCTGTTTGCTCATTTCTTAAAGATTGAGTTTATTCTTAGTACAGATCTCTGTGTTACCCAGCCGAAGGGAAAGCTTTGCAAGGCCATTTAGGTGAGAGACATCTTAGATTAGCAGCTGTGATTAGTGTTTTTACTGTGCTACAAGAGAACATATAAGAACATGTGCATTTTTAGACTGTGGGTTTTTTTTATATTGCATTTATCAGCTCTGTACAGTAGACCAAGCAAAGGAAGGGCAAGCGTTGCTTCTTTAAAAGAGGGAACAGCCTGCTCCCTGTCGAATTAGGGAACTCTCTAAGGCTCTGTCACATACATTCTAGTCCCACTGACATATTACTCCCACATCCTTGTGGGTAGTTAAGTTAAAAATTTTTAAGTGTTCTTTGATTTTTTCCACCCACTGATCTAGTAGACATTTAAGTTCAATACTGCAGCGGGGAGAAAGGCAAATTGAAATGTAATTTATACTTATTTTTTTTTAAAGTCTCAAAAGTCACAGACTCTATGTCTGCACTAGCTTAGACATAACAATAAATCGGCTTCCGTTTTCAAATGTGTTGTTAGTCATCACACTTTAAATTACGTGGCGTTACTATTCGTGACCTACTTAAAATGGTTGCCCCTACAGTGGGAGCAGTATGTGTGCACACACTGGTTGACTTGAAGGCTTGTTTTAAAAACTGTCCTTTGCCCTGGCTGCTGTGGCTCAGTGGATTGAGCATCAGCCTGTGAATTGAAGAGTCACCCCAGGTCAGGTCCCCAGTGGGGGCGTGCAAGAGGCAACCACACATTGATGTTTCTCTCCCTCTCTTTCTCCCTCCCTTCCCCTCTGTCTAAAAGAAGTAAGTAAAATATTTAAAATAAATAAATAAACTGTCTTTTGATTGCAACCATGTTTTGAACATCAAGAGGTTAAATAAATATGCAAGTAGATTGTGAATCTCTATGGGCTGGATTTTGTGGGGTGAAGAAGCGTGACGAATCTTTGTCTAGGGAACCACTCAGTAAACAGTGTAATAATTAAATGGCTCCCTCTGCTCTATGTTGAGATAACTCTGTTACAGCTTAACACGTTTGCCACAGTGATCATCTGTTACGTGGAGCGATTCCCGGAGCAGCAGTCAAGAGACCCAAGCCCGACCCACGCCATGCTGGTACACTGCTCCGTGGCCTTGGGCAGGTTACACAGCTTCTCTGTCTTCATGTATGAAATGAGACATTGCATTATCATCTCAGTACATGTCAGTCTTTCTAACTTCTAAAATTTGGATGGTCCTAGCTATGCTACAGACCCTCAGAGGAGTGTAAAGGATAAATACAGGGTAAATCTTTGGTCTCAGGTGGCACAGGTACTTGGCCCCTGTTACCTGGGGGCACCGTTGATTTCATCCAGGTAGACATTTGTAGGCAGATCTCAAAGTGAATCTTGAATCAAACAGCACCATTGCCTCCTCCACCTCTTTGGGAGCCTCATGAGAGCTTTGGCAGATTTTATTTAGAAATAATTGATCCTTAAAAGGAAACCATAAGATTACTTGAAAAAAAATATCAGAAGTTGCATTCACCTTGTTTTGCTATCTGGAAGTGAGTGTTCTGAGGGGGTGTCCTGCTGGTCAGTTGGCAATGACATGACTCATTCGGGCTCTGGGGGCGAGAAAGCTTTGCTCTCACAGGGACATGGATGGACAATGGACAGACAGTGGACAGAGGCTTCTTTCCCTAAACCAGTAGAATGTTCATGATTTAATCTCTTTGTTCACATTGGCTAATGAGGCTTTCCCCTTATTATGAAGATTTTCTATCTTCATGCTTTCTTTTAAAATGAAGTCTTATTTTTATTTCCCCAAATTCTAGGGAAGAGGGATATCAAGTAGGAAAAATTAAAACCACTACTAATACTAAATTACTGTTTAGAAAGTAACCTTTGAACCTTCTTTTCGCGAAGACTTGGGTTGTAACCATTTGTGTATTTAAAGCATGTTACGTGAGTGCATCTGCACGCTGCGTTCTGGGTGGTGTGCGCCATCTGCAGAGCACTGTGGGGTGTCAGGCAGGGAGGAGCGTTTTGTACTGAGGACTGGGTTTTTCTTTCAGATTTTTTGGGCAGATTCAATATGTACTTCTTTAAGAATCTTTCACTTTTTTTCTTTTCGGTCAGTTTGCATATAATATTTTATATTTCTGTTCCAATCAAGAGCTTCTAATTATTTTTACTTTTTGCCAGTTGTTCATAGCTGTAAACACCCATAACTTAGGTAGTTTGAGACTATAGGTAGTTGTTTTTTTGGTGGGGGGGGGTTGTTTTGTTTTGGGTTTGTTTTTGTTTGTTTGTTTGTTTTAGTTTTTTGTTTTTGTTTTTTTAGTTTTTTTGATTCCTACATTGCTTGGCCTTCAATTTTAAAAAATTGCCCAGTTTTCCAGAGGTTTTATCAAAGTACGCTGTCAATTCAAAGGTTGTTCTTAAGAGGCTCATAGAATACAGTTGCGCCAAAATGTATAATCCAGTAAACATCTGGTCGTTCAGGTAGGTAGCAATGATTTGAATATGCCGGACCTTTGAACTTCTTTGGGTTTTTCCTCATGCCCCACCATGCAGGAGATACCTCTGCAGATTTTCTCTGTGCATCTGAGTTCTGCCATCTTGGGTGTGGCAGAAGTTCTTAATGGGGTGGGTCAGAATGGGACAGTCATAACTGCCTGTTTTATACCTTAGCTAATTAAGGATAAGACAACTTACGTATCTTTACTTTTCTGTGTTTCATTGAGAGAAGCAGAACACTTACAACACCGTGAAGAAAAGAAAGATGATTTGTACTTTCTAATCCTGTGTGTTAGTGTATAGTTTATGCTTTCTTAACTACTACCTCAGAAGAACTTTGGCAAAGCAAAATATAAAATACTGAGTTTGGCCTGTATTTGTATGCTGTTTTCCTAAAGAGCTATTTGGTTAAAATGAAACCAATTGACTATAAATAGTAGATACTGGCAATTTTAGTAATAAAAAGTAAAATATCCTAGAACACACAAGGCACAGTCAGTCTTCCATGGAGTGGAAGAGCCCATAGGTAAAATGCACCACCTCAGTCGACAGTGGCTTCTTGGACCTGAGGTGTTCAAGCATAGACTGGGCGGGCAGGTGGGATATGGAACACAGGGTTCCACTCAGAGAATATTTGGACTAAATGGCTTTTGAAGTCTTGTTCAAATGATGTTCAAGGTGTGTTTGTGGTTTAAGTTTAATACAGATCTGAATGTTTTAAATCAAGATGACTAGTAGCACATATTAAGATGTCTTCAGCTTCTGCCAACGTTGCTCATGTGGCTTGAGGAAGTTCTTTTTCTTTGGAGTCCTCTAAAACACCGAATAAGGAATCAGCCTGGACTTGGTCATTTCCTTAGGCCAGACACTTAATTTCAGATTTTTAAAGGTTTCCTAAGGACTTTGTCTTTTGGTAAATATCTCAGTACAGTCTGGTTAAGAGGAACTTTATGTTCCAAAGAGAACTTGTTACTTTGACAGTCTCAATGGAGTCCATTCATCTCTCTCCCATGGCACTTTCTGTAACTTATTTGTCAGCTACACTTGGGCAGAGTGCTTCTAAAGCAGGCTGCTTGACTGTTGGAAGTCACAGCCACCTAATTCAATCAGTGTCTTTATTCTTTCCTTTGAGCCTCATCCTCCTGATCTAGGAGAACTCCATTATCACTGACATTCCTTAATCCTTTATTCTCAGAGGCTGTACATCAGCTGCCTGGCAGTTTTACAGATGTCTGTGGCAGCTGGGTGGAGCCTGCACTTCTGTGATGTCTGATTTTGCACATTCTCTAGACATTTGTGCTAAACTGTGCTCTCTTCACTTGCCTCCTTTTTTTCGAACCTGTTATTTTCCATTTTAGTTTAGGTGTGGGGGGACACCAAACCTGTTTACTTTCAAACTCATCATATCTCTAAATTAGATAATTTCCCTGACCTCCTACTTTTTTCCTACCATCATGTCCTGCTTTTTTTCTTAGCACCGTATTTCATCTCCTGCATGCTTTTTTAGAGTTTTATTCCCGATTGTATGACAGGTGCAGGTCTTAGATGAGCATATGCCCAGGAACACAGTTAAGACATGAATACATACAGTAGCAGCATTTTCTTTATGTTCATTTTTCTGATTATAAAATGAAACATTTGCTATAGGAAATCTTTAAGTATGAAACATGCTTTCAGTATTTCTATAGCCCAGAGATAATTAATGTTTTTGACTATTCCCTTCTAGTCTTTTTTATCTGTGAAGCTAAATGATCCAGCCTCTTAAAGTATAATCCCGGCCTCTGCCTGCTTTGTCACAAAAACAAAAAACGAAAGACGCGTACAACAGTATGCTGAAGTTAGCCGTCTCCTCTGACAGTTCTTTATTGTGGGGGGAGAGAAGGTAATGTGAGCGAGTAAGGGATGACATGCGAAAACAGGTAACCGTTGCTCTGTGATTCTGGAGAAGTGACCAGAATGAATGGAGGACGGAATGAATCAAATAAAGATTGTGTGGGTAAAGACTGTACACGGCCACCTCGCGATGGTATTCTTCTAGGAAGTGGAGGTGGGTGTGTGCGTGGGAGCAGCAGGCAGAAGGGGAGGGCAAACCCAGCTCCCAGTGGAAGGTACATCAAGGGCTCATGGGAGCACATTTAAAACAAATCCCCTTGCTACCAAATACACTTGGAAAAAAGTGTATTAAACCCTGACACAGAAGTGGAAAGGGATGCACAAGAGCGTGGGTGCCTTCTTGAAGGCTGGCGGTACCGCAAGTCCTTCTGAGTCATCTTTGGCATTTAGTCTGACCCTGTGAAACATTTTCTGTGTTTCTGTATTTCCTGGGCCTTCCCTCAGCTAATTTAGTTTGTGTAGTGGGGCTGGAGCAGTGAAGTGGAAAGGGAATGATTGGTTCAGATTTCATTTATGTGTGAAAACAATCACTAAGGCAGGCTGTATGGAAATAGAGCAAAGGGAGTAATAGTCGTTCATCTTTCTGGTTCAGTCAGAATGGCAGGAATTCGTCAAAGGCAGTATTATGGCTGCTTTGGAGGAAAAGATAAGAGAAATTATATCTATAACTAATATACAAATACATAAAATAGTATATTGAATGTCTTTGACATTGACTTCTTTCTGCAAATTTGTTTCATGCATTCTTTCAAAATTGAAGTAAAGTGTGTTTAGACTCACAAGCTTAAGACATTAATATTGTAAAATGCAAAGCAAATTGGAAGATGTAGACGACAGTTATGATGCATGACCTCAAAACAGTAAGGGGCGCTGCCGGCAGAAGCGTAGCAATTGCTAAATTAAGTATATACTACGGCAGGTTCCCTCACTCCCTCTATGGGACACTGGTTTCCCTTTTGATTGAATTCACTGGGGTGACACTGGTTAACAAATTATACAGGCTTCAGGTGCACAGTTCCACAGCAGATCATCTGTATTGTGTGTGCACCCCCCCAAGTCACGTCTCCCTCCATCACCATTTACTCCCCTTTACCCTCTTCCACCTCCACCCACCCACCTCCCATGATAATCACCACACTGTGGTCCATGTCCATGAGTTTTTTCCCTCCCTTTCTTTTGCTCAATTCCTCCATCCCCGTCCTAGCCCTCCAACCCTCACCAGAGCTGTCAGCCTGCTCTCTATCTATGAGTCTGTCTGTATTTTGCTTGTTAATTCATTTTGTTCATTAGATTCCATATATGAGTGAAACCAGGTAGTACTTGTCTTTCTCTGACTGGCTTATTTCACTTAGCGTAATGTTCTCCGGGTCCATCCATGCTGTTGGAATTAACAGCACGGTGGGGTAGGATTTCCTCCATTTTACAGCCAAGTAGTATTCCACCGTGTAAAGGTACCACAGCTTTTTTATCCACTCATCCACCGATGGGCACTTGGGCTACTTTCAAATATTGGCCGTTGTAAATAATGCTGCAGTGAACGTAGGGGTGCATATATTCTTGGAACATTTTTTAAATAGACATTTTCTTTTAAGTGGCTCCACTCCTTACAAAATATAGGTCTATTGTAAATGGAATGTTAGAGTGAAATACATACTCCCTGGAGAAAATTCAGGAGAAACATTATTTACTTTGGTGATTTATTTTATCCTGTTGTCTTGGTTTTGAATTGTATATTGGACAAGAAGACAAAAAACTTTCCTTAATACTGGAACGAACCCCTTTTTAAAAGGCTGATTTTTAGGGCTGCTAGCTAATTTCCATTTTCGTTTCTAATATTTTTTTCACATTTAAAGAATCTCAGGTTTTCTAAGTTCAGAAGTTTGAAAAATTTTTGTAAAAGAATATCCATCCTTGGTGGACCACATCTCCCTGGAGACGGGCAGGAGGTGACTGCCCGGGGCAGGGCCGGCGTTGCCGGGCCACCTCGTGTCCTGGAGGAGGTGGCGATGACCGAGCCGACTTGCACACTGTCTCTGTGACAGACAGAAATGGCGAAATACTGCCTCGTAGGCCTTCCTTCTGGTTTATACAGTTCTCATTCTGTACAAGACCTAATTAGCCATTTTAAAACTGTGTTTTTAAGCCATTGATTTATATCAGACACGGAGAATAGTTTATAGAACTAGAGTGGTCTATTATCAAGGTTAATCAGATCATGTTACTCCCCTGCTTAAAATTCTTCATCCTATAACTAACTGTCCTCCACACTTAGAAAAGTAAATTTAGACTCCTTATCCAGGCCTACAAGGGTCACATGACCTGGTTCCTGACACCCCCGACTCTACCCCCACCTCATCTCTTACCGGTTTCTCTCTTACTGCCAAGCTGCAGCCACACTTGCTGCCGTGTGAAGACGCCCAAGCCCATTCCCGCTCTCGGCGTTTTTATGGTTTCACCCAACTGGAACATTTTCCCTTTAGCTGGCTTTTCCTTGTTGACCAGAGGCCTGCTCAGATACTGCATTCTCCTGGAGGCATCTGCCTATTCCATGGCAGTGCAGTGCCTGGGGAGGTGAAAACCACATCTCCCTGACCCCTTGCTGCTAGGATTCCAATGTGTGCTTCAGGTTTGGCCATCAGACACAGGATGTGAGGTGTGAGAGGTGAACGTGGGCTGTTGCTGCTGGGGTTTCATTATTCTCTGGCTTCCATGGCGGGTGTTCAGACATCTGTCGCTCATGTGCATCTCCAGGAGCCGGAGGTGGGGTGCCTGTCATGATAGGGTCCGGTGGCTCCCGGGTGCAGCTTAGGGAGTATTGCCTGGACGCTCCGTCTGGACTTTCTTTCCAGCCTTCCCAGCAATCACAGCCTGACAAATCACAGCCTCGAACTAGTGAAGTGATTCTGTTCTCTCCCGTTGTACCCTGACCAGTATTCATACTGTGTCTGCCTTCTCAGGTAGCCCTCACCCACCCCGCCGATGCACTCTGCCTGGTACCCTGCCGATGTCCTTCCCAGCACTTACACAGTCCAGAGTGATGAACGTATCTCCTTCTCACGTACCACTGCTGCCCTCACTAGAATCTGTGTTTCCTGAGGGTAGGTGTTTGTATTTTTCCACTGTGCTTGTTCATACCCAGAACAATGCCTGGCACATACTAGGTCTCAGTCAATATTTGTTGAATAGACGTAGGTGCCAACTCCAGTTTTTGGGCACCTGCCTGGAGAAAGGAGATGGAAACCGAAGACTGCAGTGGGGTCAGTGAGAGAGCAGCGTTGTTAACAGCGGCATCTGTGCTGGCGGCAGCACAGCAGGGCCCGGCGTCGGCCGTGCCTGCCCCAGGTTGTAGCCGAGGCAGAGCGCTCGTACCTGTGTCCGAGAAATCCTCCCAAGGGATTTTCCTTATTAAAAAAAGTCTGTCATATTTAGCATGTGGGACTAGTCTGACAGTTTCTAGTCTCTAGAATTCATTTAAAATTTTACACAATGGACTACTACTCAGTCATAAAAAAAGAAGAAAATTTTACCCTTGTGACAGCATGGATGGACCTGGAGAGCATTATGCTAAGTGAAATAAGCCGGTCAGAGAAAGGCGAGTACCATATGATCTCACTCACATGTGGAATCTAATGAACAAACCGAACTAACAAGCAAAACAGACAGACTCACAGGTAGCGAGCAGGCCGACAGCTTCGGGGCGGAGGGACTGAGCAAAAAGGAAAAAGGACTCATGGACAAGGACAGCAGTGCAGTGAGTGCAGGAGGAAGGGGTATGGGGGATAAATGGTAATGGAAAAATACAATAAAAAATAAATAAAAATTGTTAATTTTACAAGCTGGGTAATTTAGAGTTTGTAGAGCACTGACCTTTCTGGAGCACTCTGAATTAGGGTAATTCAAAGAATAGCAAAATATCATTTTTCCTTAAAAAGTTAGAATTTGTAGATGGCCAGAAACCAAATATATGTATGAATACATTAATAAAAATATGTGTTCTAAAATTGTTTTTTCTTTAGATCAGCTTAATCTAGTCCAGTGTAGCTGGCATTTCTTACAATGAAATGGAGCAAAATGTAGTGTACATAGGAATGGTAAGTGTTTCTGAAACTTCAGTGTCAGGGGGGAGTGTGTGTATGTTGTATACCCCGGGTCATGATGACAGTGGCGTCTCTTCCTGAAAATTGGAGTAAAAACTTCTTGGAAGACGTGGAGAGAAAACTCTGTGATCTGCAGCTCCACACACAAGTACTGCTCAGACTGAAGGTTAGCACGTTGTCTACGGAGGGACCTCACGTCTTGTCTGTCCCACCCCCAGGCCCTGAGCTGACACCGGTGCAGCTTGCTCGGGGTGCACACAGGCGGGAAGCGGGGCGAGCAGGGGGCGCCTGTGTGGGCATGCGCTGAACGCTCCGCCATGGTCTCATCTTTAGGCTTCTCCATGCAACTCGGAGGAAATGCTGTTACGTCATCCGTGCTTCACAAGTAGAGAAAAGGAGTCTTACTATGATTTTTATAATTATCTTCTTATTGCCTTAAGTATAAAGGAGGAAGAACCTGTATCTGAGGATTAACCTGAGCCACATTAAGCTGTAAGTTACACTTGACTCCTTGGTTTCTTTCCCACTTCCCCTACCTCCAGGGTGAGGTGGGGCATCTTTGCCAAGATTGTCCTAAATATTCTTTACAGAATTGTCATTACAACAGGAAGGTTGTTTGTTACCTGGGCCATGAACCAAGGAGACTGTCGCTGGCAAAGCCCCATCTGTCCTCTGTTGTCCTTAGAAGTTCAGCTCTAACCCAGAACTTCTTACTCAACCAAACAAAAACTGTAGGCAGTCACTGCCCTCTGTAAAGGCAGGCTGGTGTCCATCTGTGTTCATCCAAATCTCCTCGAGGCTCTGACTGCCCATCCCAAGTGTTCCAGTCTCACAGGGCTCCCTTTGGGGAGGAGTGTGATCGTTTCCAGTGAGTCTCACAGCACTGTAATGAGCTCAACTCAGCAGGAGGCAGTACACGTAAGACTCGGCTGTGGGCTCCGAATGCCGGCTGTACCTCTCCTGCCCTTGGGAATGTTGTCACACATTTGGGCCTTGCTGTCTCATCTGGAACATGGGACCCTAGTAAATGTGCTTGCTGTGGGACCTCTGCCCGTAAATTATGAGCCTCCTCCCTGCCCGAAACTGCCAGATCAGCGGGGTCAAGAATTAGTCCCACAAATATTTTTTGGGGTCTGCCACTCTCACCTGATGCTGCGGGGGTGTAGGGAAGGCTGTCAGGGGACTTGCGGTCCTCTGTGGGGAAAGTCCTGTGCACTTGCCCCAGGAGCAGGGCGGCATCACTCCCGTGCTGGTCTGCGTTAGAAGAGGCGGTTCTTTAATGATTCCTTGCTATTCACTCTCTTAAAAATGGAATCTAAATCCCAGTTTATTAACTTAAATCCATTTTTTCTGAACCCATTTTATTAGCAGATTCTTTCCCAATAGGTGAAAGTACTGAGGAACTACATAATACTCAGAAGATTGTTTAACTGGTGTGGCCGCGGGACAAAGGAAGTTAGAATTGAGAATGTAATGTCACTGAGCCAAGGCCGTTTGATGTAGCCGTTCTCAATGGGGACGAGCCTGCCGGAGGACCACAGACCTCGGAGTTCCCTAACGGCAGCGTATGTGCCCCTCTCCCTGCTAGGAGATTGTCAGTCGTACCAAAAATGTATCCGCGCCCGTTAGCTAAGACCTCTGCTCCCCGGGCCTGCGCATGCATGGGCACTGCTGTTCTTCTTTGGCCGACAACAGCTGACAATGAGTATTTCTTTAGATATTGTTTAGATAACTTCATATTTAGTGACGTTAAAGTGAATCCTTCTAGTTCATTGAGCTCTCCTTTTTCCTTGAACTATTGTGTGATTATGTAATAGTTAGAATACAAAAATTAGGAAATATAGGTAAGCAAGAGGAAACGATCCATAATAACATTTTACAGAATAGCATTGCATTGTGTATTTATTAAATAGCTTTGCTGTGTTAACAGGCAACCTCAAGATTTCAAAGTCTTAAATCAGGTATTAATTTTCCTCTCCGATTATGTACTGGCTGTGTCCGAGCTCTACCCTACCCAAGTGTCTTCTCATTTGGAGACCCGGCCTGAAGGAGCCGTCCCTCCGTGTACAAGCCTGTCCTGTGGCAGAAAGAGCAGGAGGCCTGAGCGCAGCCACACAATGCATTCAAAGCTTCCACTGGAATGTGATGCAGCTCACGTTCGCTCAGATTCTGTTGGCCAAGGCAAGTCGCAAAGCAAGTCAGTGAAGTAGGAAGGTTTCCTTGGGAAACCTTGGGAGTAGGGTGTATAGGAGGTATTTGTGAAAAAAATACAATTTATGATCATTTTGCTTACAAATATTCCCTTTCTCCACATATAAAATACACATGTTTACAATAATTCAAAAACCATATTCCACTTTCCGGTTCATGAATACTCTCTTCCATCCACACTCCACCCCAAAGATGAGTCATGTAAACAACACATGTTGCATTCTTTAGAACTTCTACAATATAGCTATAAATGAACACAAATGTCAGTGGTTGTGGTCTGCTCTGTTTCAATTCATATCTTAAAACTGGGTATACCAACATGTATTTCAGTGGGATTTTAATGCTTGCACTGAATTTTATTGCAATATATTGCTATAAGTTATTTAACCAGACTTCCATCAGTAAACTTTGGGATCGTTTTTTGTGTTTGCCATTTTAAACAACTGTTCAAACTAAACTTTTAAAAAATTTCATCAGCTCAGCATTTCCTTAGGAATTACTGAGTCATAGGATAAATGCATATTATTAGTAGTTCTTTATTTTTGAATTACCCATTTATCACTTTTTTGAACTTTTTTTTAAATTGGATTTTCATCTTTTTCTGATTTATCTAAAAAAATTATAGCTTAGCGATTTTTTTACCCTTATCTGTCATATATGATGCTTATATTTTTTTCTAGCTTGCCTTTTGACCGTATGATGATTTTTTTTTAACTTTCCATTTTTAAGTCTTAAGCAGGGCAAAGACATGATGTGGTATGACGTGAGAATGAAATACAAAGAGGAAAATGAAAGCAGTAGCACTAGATAGGAGGTCTCTCAGTAACTGGTCAGGACTGAGATGGAAACTCAGAGAAGAGCAGGAAGCATCAAGATTCTCTTGTTTTTCTCACCAGAAGGAAAGCAGGGGCTGGGGAGAGGTAGGGGAGGAGCAGGGAAAAGATTCTCTTTTTCTTTGCCCTCAGTGTTCATGGTTCCCACTGTGGAAGCTCATCTTATGGCTGTCTCATGAAGGGATACTCTTCATTTCTAGTCTTGTAAGAGAAGAATGTTCAGAGTAAAGCCATTGATCTTTGTTCCAGTGACAGTCAAGTCTGTGTTTGAAGAGAAGACGAAATATATCTGTTTTCAGTTGGGAAGCAACATTTCGGTACATTATGCTTTGCTTTGGTTTTTGCCTTTTCATCTTTTTGGCATCTTTGTTTTAGGTCTTATCTGCCAGGAAGTTTCCTTTTTGATGAGTCAGCTGCTTTTCGAAATCAGTGTCACAGTTTTAGGAACAAACCAATGATGTTGCAGTGTTTTCAGGGTTAAAAGCATTTTGATTAAAGTGAAATTCATCAGTATACTTCAGGCCAAATTCTAAAAATGATTGCTTCGAGTTTCACCTGCATTCATTCCTATTCCTGTGCTTTTCAAATGTCAGGTTACTTACTAATTTTCAGGCTTAATGTTATATATTTTCATTACAAACAAATTCATGCTATTTTTCTTTATATTAAAAAAACTGAAGATTAGCAACTAGCCTTTTAGAAATAGCATCCATTGTGCTATAATCACCCAGTCTTTGTGGAAGTCATTTCCTTGTCGTTTATTTTAACTACAAATCCCACTTCCAAGGGAATTCTGTGTGTGGGAGACTGTTTTCTATATGTGCTTATTTACACCAACAAAATGGCACATTGTTTTTATTCTTAAAGTTTGTTTTAAACTGTTTCTTGAAAAGTAGATGCTTGATCCCCTCAGTTCAAGTCTCATGATACTGAAGAACTGAAAGAAAGCAAAGTTGATGTGAACCTCCCAAGGGTCTGTTTAAACACCTTTGGGTGCCTTGGAGGAGCCAATAACTCGGTATAAGCCCTCCCTGAGCTAGGCAGGGCGCTTCCCTGTCTTTTACGCCACAGAATATGCGTGAGAGAAATCTCTCCTATGGTTCCCAGACTATGAATTCATCAAGGAGAAAAGACATCTCCCCCCCCACCCCATACCCAACAACAGCCCAGGCCCTGCTGGTAGCACTGCCTTCTTTAGCAGAAAATTAAAGGACACTTCAAGCAGCTCTTGACCCTGGCAAGGAAGAAGAGTTTCTCCTGCTAGCATTTCTCACCATTCCCATCCTCACAAAAACACGAAAATCGAGACAGCATCAGAAAAGAGACAGAAAGACGTGGTAGAAGAACATGAGAACGGCCCTGGCTAGCAGTGCACAAAACAATAACGTGCCTCCTGTAAAGAGCACCACTTAAGGTATAGATGTTTTACAAACGAGCTAACATGTTCAGTGATTGCCGTGCGTACCCTGAGAACAACCCACAAGTAGGTTTCATGTATATACTTACACACATAGCATTTCCTTACTTTAGGGGGTTGAAAACTGAAGCTTGGAGATGACGAGTAGCCAAGGTTTTCCTCTGCAGGAAACAGGAAAGGCTCATCTCCCTCCCCATCCGTCTTTACCACTGGACTCTTGCCTCAGTGTAATTTATTTCACGGATCAGGCCATGTTATGATGCCATTGGGGAGAATGTAGATCTGACACCTAGAGTTACAGTTTCATCTATTTCAGGATGGTCTGAAACGCATAGAAAGAACTGCTAGTTGCAAATTGGTCCTTTCAGCCCTTCCTCTACAGATGGATGAGTGGTCAGCGTAAGACCTGGCATCCATAAAATCGCGCAGGAGCGTCTGTGGTCAACCTTATGATTCCTGGGAAACATTCTGCCTTGACAAGTAAAATGTTAAAACTAATGGGATCTTAAAGAATTTTTTTGTTTGTTTTGGCTTTTACTTATAGTTCTTTCACATAATTTTTGCCAAGAGCTGTAAATGGTCCTGTGAACATAGTATTTCACACCAAAGACATTTTCATGATTTGTTTTGTCAGGTTGAAAAAGGTTGAGATGAAATATTGTCCCTAAGGCCCTGGCCAATGTGGCTCAGTTGTCTGGAGTGTCGTCCTGTGAACAGGAAGGTTGTGGGTTCAATTCCAGGTCAGGACACATTCCTAGGTTGTGGGTTTAGTCCCTCTATGGGGCGCATATAAGAGGCAATTGTTTGTATTTCTCTTACATAAATGTTTCTCCCCTTTCTCCCTCCCTTCCCCTTTCTAAAATCAATAAGCATGTCCTCCAGTAAGGATAACAAGTAATTAAAAAATATTGTTCATAAGTTTCTACTTTGTTTTATACCCTTGAGAAAGCTGATGGCTATATCATTGTAAAACTCTCGCAATTGGTAAATAATTCCATTTTAAAAGTAAGTATCACTTAAAGACAAAACTACTAAATATTACCAAATAAACTCAGTGCATTTGAAGAAACTTCACCCTGACAGATGTATGTGTATATTCTCTTAAACATTTTGGAATTTATTTGTTGAGCACTATTAGGAAGCCCCTTTTTTTGTCTTTCTCCGGGGAAGGACGTAACTCAGACACCATGGGCGCACACTTGGTCTAACCTGACTGCACTACAGTGGTCAGCTGCGCTCTGGTGACCATCAGTGTGGTTCTGTTCCGTCCTGTGTACGCGGCTCCTTGCTGCATGCTGGGTTTTAGGTTGTGCAGTCTTCACACAGGGTTTGGTAAAATAGGTTCCTATATATAGGGTTAAAATTTGCAGCAAGCTAAAGGAAACTTGTTTTATCATTGATACTGTACCAATTCAAAATATATATAATTTCCTCTGACCAAAATAGCCTTTTTATTTGTAGTATTTAAGATTAATATTATTTTATAAAATTGTAGAACTTTAAATCTGCAAGGACCTTAGCAGTTGTACTTTCCGTACCACGGAGTGAAAGGCAGCCTGGAGCCATGAAGGGACTCTTCCCAGTTGTGTGCAGGAGGGAGGCAGTGCTTCGCTCCGGTCAGGGACTTCGAATCCCGGTCCTGCACCCTTTCTCTGTGCTGTGACTTCAGACCGAGGCAGAGGGAGAGGGGAAAAAGACCCACAGGAGAGGAGGGTGCAGTGTTCTATGGATTGGTCTTGATTGGTGTGTTGCAAAATTCATTGATTTTGAAGTCTGGGGGCCTTGGCTTCTGTCCCTGTTTTTGCCCTTGTTTTGGCGTCTTGGGAAAGTTGTTTAACTTTTTGACATCGTTTTCCTCTTAAGTAAAAACTGTCTTTTCTGCATTGTTTTATGTAGCTGGCCCACTGGCATGGTTTTGTTTTTAGTTTGTTTTTTGTTGGGGAAATGTGCCTTTAAAGAATTTTGTATACAGTGACATTTCTTTAAGTCTTTATTCTCCAGAGTTCAATTTAGAAACAGGTAACTATGTTTAATTATAAAATTATAAACCCCTACAGCTGCCTAGAAGCTGTTATTCCATTGTGCAGGCCAGTGACCAAGTTATGTTTTTGCTTATTCTTAGCTCACAGAGCAAATTGTTGATTTTATCAAACATGGTTTTCAGGTAATTAGAAGTGTGGCAGAGCAGAAAGGTTTAAGAGGCAGATTTGGGGTGTTGCCTCTAAGCAATGTTTATACTGTTTAAGTGGTGTCTTATGTCTTTGAGAACTTAGTCCAAAGGAAAACAACCATACTCTAGAAAGTACATCTTATTTCCTATTAGTAATGTAAATATATACCCTTTTGATAACTCATTCATGAGAACCTATAAAATATTCATACTTTTGACAGCATATATAATAAACTCTTAGACTTTATGTACCTTTTCAATTACATCTAATTAAATGATTAAATTAAGAAGTTAGTATTCAAAGGGAAATGGAAAAAATGCTGCATTATTATCTTGTTCTTCTTTTTAAAAGGTACATTATGCTTGCTATTAATATGAGAGCCCCAAAAGATGGTTGTTAATTTCAGGTCCTATATCTCAAATAATTCTTGCCTAGGAAAATGGTACAGGGTTTGACTAAAGAAAGATCCCATCAACTTCCCTTGCATATGAGAAAGCCCCACATTATCAAAAGTTTCCAGGAATTTTATCATTGATTAACTACAACGGTGGAAATTTTATACTTGGAAATAATTTTAAAAATTTAACTATTTCCAGTGGGCCTAGTAAAGAAAAGAAAAAAGAAGAGCAGAATCTATACCTTGGTTTTTTCTTTTTTAAGGCCTCATTGCAATTTGTGCAATGTACTGGGAAGAATTGCAGTGAACTTTGGTTTAAATAATGGAAATAATTAAAAGCTGCACATATTACATTTTCCTGTCTTGTCATACACCATTCTATATCGCAGTATGCCTACCCAAAATTTCTTATTATTTATTTTTTATACCATTTGAATTCCTTTTATTGTTTTTTTATCATTGTATATCGCCCAGGAGTTGTTCCACTGCCTGAAATCTTTACCAGGAATTACAAACATCCTGGCAAAAATTTTCTTCACATAGAGTAATTGGCCAAGTGAGTAGAAGATGAGTCAAGTCACTAAATTTTTAAAGCTGCAGCTTTTACCACATGTTATGAATTGTCACCATGGAAGCAAACTGAAGAACCAAATGTTGATCCTCTTTCTTAATTGTAAATAGGTATAGCCTGGGTAGGCTAACTTGTTCTAGTTAATGACCCCAAATCCTATAATGTCTCAAACACAGTAGAAGTTTGTTTATTGCTTAATCGCTCGTCCAAGGCAGATGTTCCTGGTGAGCAGGTTGCTTTCTTCTGTGCAGAAACACAGCAGCCCCTTTCCATTGTGTGGCTTCATCGCTCCCACAGACATCTCGACTTTCCTGTCTCTGGCTTGTAAAAGGGGAAAGAGAGCAGGAGGGACACTGGTTCTTGAAGAGGTTGGCCTGGAGCTGGCGCGTGTTCCTTCTATTCACCATCTTTTGGTAGGAGTCCAGCTGCAGGTGGGGCTGAGAAACAGTCTCGCGTTACCCCCCCCCCACCCCCTGTGCGTTCATTCCCGTGCGATGAGCCTGCTTGAGTGGGGTTTCTCCTTTGGATCTTCAGATGCTCTCAGATGCATTGGTTTTAATATAGACGTGCTGTCTTCATTAATTGTCATTTTAAGTTTAAATACTTCTGCATATTTTCTTGAGAGAGCTAGTGATATTTTAAAGTTTATTTTTCAATTACAATTGACATGCAGTATTATAGTAATGTCAGTGTGCAGTGTAGTGATTGAACATTTATGTACCCTGCAAAGTGATCACCCCAATAAGTCTCTGGAGCCTATCTGGCACCATACATAGTTATTACAGTATTATTAAATATATTTCCTATGCTGTACTTTACACCCCCATGACTATTTTTATAACTGGCAATTTGTACTCAATCCCTTCCACCTTCTATTTTTTTTTTGAAACTTATATATTGCTATTGTTCTCTTACATAAGAACCAACATAAAATCTGTCATTCCTAATGAAATGGGAACATTAGTTAGAAATTAGTACTCCTACTTCTTACAAAGAAGCAAGGTGCACATACCATCTAGGATGGTATTTGTATGATATGTAGGTACTAGTTTCTCATTTGTATGAAAGCAAATGACCATAAACTTCATAGTCTGAAAACAGCACACATGGAGTAAGCTCTGCTTCTGTCTTTCCATTTCCTCTGACCCTCCTGCTTCTCTCTCAGAGGAACCCTTGTGGCCCCATTGTGCTCGCTGAGATAACCCAGGGTAATCCCTCTGCCTCCAGATCCTTAATTTCCATTTTAGTAGTCCCGTTTGCTGGGTGGGGTAACATATTCACAGAGTAACAAAAATATCCTGATCCAGGAAATAGGATGTGCACATCTTTGGGGGACCAGTATTAAGTTAAACACAGTAGGTAAATAATGTGCAACCTTCTTGCAGGCAAACGCAATACAATGAAATGAATTTTTGATGCTTTTCAGAAGACAGTTTGTTCAACAGTTACAAAGTGCTGATTCTAGAAGAAACTGTAGAGATTATCTCATCCAATACTCATACTTCATAGACAAGGAATGCAGGTCCCTAAAAATATGAGAGACGTGCTGGAGGTCGTTCAGGTCACCGAGGCAGAGCTTGTAAACCTTGTGGGGAGTTTAAGGAAGAGAGACATACCTTGTTCCTTTCTTGGAACTCAGTTTAAGACTTTAAAAAAATAATAATACCGATACTCAAAGAAGACAGAATGTTTCCCAATCTACTTCTGATAGCAAAGAAATGTTGTTTCAGCCCACCATGGACCTCAATAACTACAAATAAAAAAAATATTCCTTCAGAGTGTTCTGTAAGTGGCTCTTGTTTAAATAGATCATCAAGGAGACCGGCTTCCTATTTGAGAGAACATCTTTTATGATGGGCACTATCAATGTCAAGTACCTTTGTTGCTGGCTGGAAAGGGAGTGGCCACTAGAAGTAGTGGAAGTTCTCAAATCCGTAGTTAGCCCTTTGTTCTCTGCCCTTCCCTCGTCACCAATGTTATTCAACGCTGCACCACTGGGCCCCTGCGGCCCCTGAGCGCTTGGTGCGTGGCCAGTCCAGATTGAAATGCTCTCTGAGTACAAGACACACAGCAGATTTCGAAGACTTAGTGCAGTAAAAGGGATGCAAAATATCTTACTAATTTTTATGTTGATTGTATGTTGAAATGATCATGTTTTCAATTTACTAGGTTAAGTAAAATTTATTGTTTAAGTTAATATTGCCTGTTTCCTTTTTACTTTTAATGAAGCTACTAGAATATTTTAAATTTTACATGTGACTCTCATTGTATTTCTGTTGAGCAGTACTGCCCAAAACTTTTCCCCCAAATTAATGATGGTGTGGTTTGATTCTGAATACCTCTCCCTTACCCTAGTCAGAATGAGTAAAAGTGGCGGAGCCAGATTTCTTAAAGCTAGCTCAGTAAATACTAAATGTCTTACTTAAACTTACATTCACAAGCCAGAAAACTCGTCATGACTTGAGTGATTGTGATACTGTGTTATTTAATATAATAAAGCCTTGATAATTCTGGGGGCAAATTATCATTAGCGTCTGAGTTAAGTAATATTTTCAAAGAAATGCACTTCTCTTTGCTTCTAGGAATGTATACTAAGACAAGCTAAGCAAAGTGCTGCTTAGTAAAATAGGCCTCAGAGAATAATAGAAAAAAACATAGCTTTTAGGATCCTGGTAGATTCCACATTGAATTCTAGTCCTTATTTTAGCTGAACAACTTTAGGCAATATAGCCAACTTCTCTGAAACTCATCTCTAAAGTGAGATTAATAATATCCACCTAATAGGCTTTGTCCTAAGGATTAAAGGATTAAGTGAAATAATACTGTAAGTGAAGTTTCTGGTTTATGTAAAGTTCCCTGGGAAGCATACTGATTCGAAAGATTAACTTGTAGGCAGTATATGAGGGATTAGTCTCCAGATCTTAGTAGAAGTAATCTAGTTTTCCACCCAGGAATGTTCATGAGCCTTTCCTCCTAGTACAAAGCTTGCCTTACACAGGAAAATACGGGGTCGTGTTGTCTGAAGTTAGCATAGTTAACTTGACTATTGGAACTGTTTCCTGTTACAAACAGTGACATTTTTGTACTCAGCTCTTGGAGCATATGTGTAAGGGTTTTTGTAGAGGATAGTCCTGGGGGAAGAATTTCCAGCTCAGGAGGAAGACAAATTCAGCTTGATAAGACAATGCCAGATTATTTCCCAAAGTATTTGTACAGGCGGAGAGCAGAAGCGGTGGGATGGCATCCCAAGAAATTTTAGTGATGATGGTTATATTCTATTTAAAATATTGGGGGTTTGAAGGGTGATTATTTTATTACGTTTTGTATCTTGCATAAACATTACATGTTTATTTGTGTTTATCAATTATTCCATAAAAATGCCCCCTAAGAGGGAATAGAAGAAGTTCTTTCTAGTTCTATGAAATACTTCAGAGGTCTTCTAAAGTACATGGAAGTGATTGTTTGTTTCTAAAGTATCCGACGTCCTCTGCAGTCGTTTCTAGCATTTTATGACAGGAAGCACGAAAGATGCTGTCAGCTGGTTACTCTCCTGCCTCCGCTTGCACTTTGCCGTCTGCGAGGCTCCTGGGGGGCTGTCAGATGTCCGTGTCTGTTGTGTCTGCAGCTTCCTCTTCCTCCGAGAGACAGTGAGATTTAATTTGGATTGTCAGCCTTCACCTAATCAGCCCAAGATGTGAACTCAGTATCGCTGTGAGATTAGCCCTCATTAGCCCTGGTTGCTGTTCTCTGTGAAGCGGCTTTTTCCTTCTGCTGCAGGTCCTCTGTCTTCTTAGATTAGTTCAGTCCGCAGAGAATCTGAGAACCGCACAACCTCGCTCTGGTCCCTTCTTAATGTGATTTGTCTTAGATTCTGTTTCCACTTATTGGTTCCTCTTACATAAAAATGTGTATTGGATTGTTTTTAATATCTAAGGGTTAGTATTTTTAAGGAGGATGCTGTAAATTTCTACCACACGCTTGGTCTCCTCTATGGATTCCCTGAATGAGCACCACTATCTTGAAAACCATTTTATTTATCGGAATAATTTTTTTTAAATATTTTATTTTGAATTACAGTTGACATACAATATTACAGGGTGGGGCAAAAGTAGATTTACAGTTGTATGTGAAACACAGAGTTTATTCTTGTATTATTATTTCTCAGTTATTGTGTTATTTTCCATAAGAACAACGTTTTCCCCACCCTGTATGTTAGTTTCAGGTGCATAACAGTGATTAGACATTTATATAACTTAGGCAGTGCTCACCTCAGTAAGTCTAGTACCCACCTGATTCCATGCATAGTTATTACAGTATCATTGACTGTATACCCAATGCTGTACTTTACATCCCCGTGACTTTTTATATTTAGCAATTTGTACACCTTAATCCCTTCCCCTTTTTCACCCATCCCTCAGCCCCCTCCCATCTGGCAGCCATCAGCTTGTTCTCTGTATCTATGTTTGTTCCTGTATTGTTTGTTCATTTTGTTTTTTAGATTCCACATATAAGTGAAATTGTATGACATTTGTCTTTTTCTGTCTGACTTATTTCACTTAGTATAATACCCTCTGGGTCCATCCATGGTGTCATAAATGGCAAGATTCGTTCTTTTTTATGGCTGAGTAATACTCCATTGCATATACTTACCATATCTTTATCCATTTCTCTATTGATGGACACTTCGATTGCTTCCATAGCTTGACTAATATAAGTAATAATTTTAATTGATTTAATTGATTAATAGGTAAGAAGTGAAAGAAGCTTTCATCTGGAGAAGTCACCTTACTTTTTAATTAGTTAATTTGAGGTCTGTAGAAGGTTTTCTCCAGAGACCTGGGGAGCAGGTAGTGGTGGGAACTACCACTACTTGCTCTGGAGTTGCCCATCAGGGCTTGGGGGTGGGGTAACAGTGGTGGGTAGATGTTTAAGGCACAGGAACAGGGATATTCTGTTGATGATTATTTGCTGTTTGGTGGCTTGGGCATATATAGTAACCTTTGGTACTGAAGCAAAGCTCTGGCTTCATCTGCTTTATTGTTTGTTTCATGAAACTCAGACTGCAATATAACCAGATCTCAAAATCACAGGACTTTTGGAGCTCAGCATCTGTAGTACCCACTTCCCACAAGTATCCCACTTACGTATCAGGTGCTGTGCTGAGTGCTTCAGCTGTGTTTCCTCTCCACCATCTCCCGTGGTGTCATTTGTAGTAGCCAGGATTCTTGGCTGCTGGAAAAAAAGGAAACTGACCCTCAACAACTTAAGGGTAAAAGGCATGTACTGGAAGGTTACCAGGTAGTTCACAAATTGGATGGGGTGACTGTTGAGAATCAAGTAGGAAAACAGGTTCCAGTCACGGGACGCTAACAGCAGAGGAAAATGCTGAGTTGCTTCCATGGGAAAGATGTGGTCATGACCTTGCAGCTGCCACCACCACTACAACAGGGCTGCTCTGTCACTGATCCTGTGTCTTTGTGTCACTCCCTTGGGAGCACAAAGTGGCCAAGCTGAGGTCACATGCCCTTTGCTCTCAGCTTATAGCTGTCCTATTCATCCCCCAATCTTTGGCACACAGTGGGGGTTTCCCCTAAAGTAGGATGTCGTTGTGAGTAAAATCAATGACCGTTGAGTCATGTTTCCCCCTCTTTTTCATTGAGATTTAGAGAATTTAGGTAACTTACCTGGAAGTGATATATCCAGTCAGTGATGAAGCCAAAAGATGAATGTATGTTTGTTTGGCTCATAACCATTGCACTTTCCTGCCACCTTAAGTGCTGTTAACCTGGTAGAAGCCATAGTTAATGGACCTAGCCACAGTGGAATTTGGATGAGACACAAAGTGTTACACTGAAATCTGTTGTTTTGTTTGAAGTTTGCACATTTCTAGCTGGTTTGGTTCCATAGAGAAATCCCTCAGGTGTTGCTAAGGACTTACTTGGTGAGGGAGTAGCAGTACTATAACCAACAGGTTGGGCGAAAGTGTATTTGGAACAGCCCTGCATCCTACAAACTTGGCAAAGTCTGGCTCAGTTTGGGTGGTTGATCATCTGATACCTTGTGATGTGTCTAGTCTGACCTTTACCTGTTTCACAGTGGAGTAGACTCCTGAATTTGCTCCAGGATTTCTCTAAACCCTTCAGGGGTTCACTGGAGGGTGAGCTGGTATCAGTCCAAACTCCCAGCCGCACTCCCCTGAAAGTGGCCCGAGCCCCAGAGCACAGCTTTGGTGTTACGGGAATTTAAATTGTCCCTAACTCTCTGCGTCATTCTTTTCTGTTACTGGAATTCTGAGGAGACCTGGCTGCCTGAGAGTATAAGATAACACCTATGTAGGATGGGCAGTTCGGTATACTGTCTTTTTGAGAATGAAAGCCAAGGATAAGTTTGGAAACAGAAAATATCCCCAAATTACCAAATTTGCAGCTCTTCATGTAATATAGCTACTGCTATTGTGTTACAATTGCTCAGACTAGTGATTTTCAACCGGTGTGCCACAAGAATTTTTAAAGCGTTCAATACCTGACCACGAGTGGGACCCGCCCAAAATGGAACTTATTTATAAAAAAATGTTTATTTATTCTTACATGTTTAAATTTCAGTCACCTTCAAAGTACTCTCCATTTGATGCAATACATCTATTGAGACATTTTTTCCACTTCTCAAAACAGTTTTTGAACTCATCGATTTTGATGTCTTTTTAGTGCTTCGGCTCTTTTTTGTTTCACCTCTTCCACATGGGCAAAACATTTCCCTTTGAGGACTTTTTTCATGCTGGGGGACAAAAAAAAGGTTACTCAGGGCAGGATCAGGTGAATAGGGTGGATGGGGTATAGGGGTCCTGCCATTTTTGGTCAAAAACTGCCAAACAGTGGTGTGGGCAGTTGTGCCCATAAATCACCCATCATGAAATGGGCAAACATGTTAAAAGAGTCTTTTTAAAAAAATTCACCGGAGCCGAATGCAGCCTCTCACAACACCACCAGCTGGTGCACTGATAGAGATGGGTTTTTAGAATACTCGTGTAGCAGGGGAAGCCTGTGCTACAAGACGCCAGCCCTCCAGAAGGTAATTCTGGGTTTTTTTGGGTCCCCCCTTGTATTTGGTCAGGGGCACTGACCTCTTTTCCCTTAGATTGTCAAATTGAAAATGACAACAGCCAACACAGCAATAGCCATTTGGTGTGAATGAGTCAAAATCATACCACCTTGGCCCCATTGCCTGCTTTTCTCAGGGACACCTTCCTGCACACATGCCCCGGTCAGACCTTGTGCTTCTCCTCATAGCAGGGCCGGATTTCCTGTTTCATATTTGCTGTGGATTATTTGATTATTTACTAATTAATGATTTTTTTATTAATGTCTATCTTAATATAAGTTCAGTGGGAGCAGCACTCTGTTTGGTTTTGTGTATTCTGTTCCAAATGCCTAACAGCGTCAATGAGGGAATCACAGTGGTGAAGAGAAATGGGTGTTAGTCATTTGCACTGTACAGCTTACAGTTACTCTTACGTAGCAGCAATGGTGGCCATTTTTTGGTGAAATGGTTTGAAATTATTACAGACTGATGGAAACAGGTAAGGAAGGGACCCAAACTACCAAGTGAACTAAGCAAAGAAATGGAAAATGAAATGTTGTGGTTTCAGGTGACTTTCTGATAAATGAAAGTGAGGCAGCAAAATGTGGCACGCTGTCTGCACAAATCGTTTTTTTTTTAATTGCAGGTAGAGTCATGTATTTTGATTGGCAGTTTCTTACTTAGATAATAATCTGCCTTTGGTGTGAGCTCCACAGGGACTGCCATCTCTGACCATTTATGGTGCCCAGCTGTGTTAAGTACTTAGGAAATGTTTGTTGAACTGACACTAAATGTTATAGGGGTTATTATATGGGCGGGCTTATGCAGCGGAGTATTTTCTCGGCATTCAGCCATTCCATCTGTAATTATCGGTTACTCACTGGGAGAGCAGCTTGGGGGCCTCTGAGATGATCCCATGTCTGCATTTGCATTTTGTAGGTATTTTGGGGTGGAAAGAAGAGTGTCTTCTTTCGGCACAGAGAGGAGAATTTGTGGTGTCTTGGGCACACAGGGTGGGTTTTTCTGCACCTCCAGAAAGCCCAGGAGCCTCAGGATGAGGGTCTGTGTTTTCTTCCACGTGATTGTTTGGGAAAGTCTGAGCTGAAGGTGGTAGTGTCGGTCATGAAGAATTGTCGTATGAACACACACACAGATGCAGCGTTCCTCCTCCATTTCCTGTGCTTCTGCACGGCACAGCTTCTGTACAACCCTTGTCGAAACATCTTTCATGACCGGCTTTGGCTTTTGAGGGGAAAATGATGTTTTTTCAAGTTTGGAACTATTTCACGCTTCCAGAGTGTGTTTTTTCCCCTCAAGAATGTTATTTAATTTTAAATGTAAGAAGGTTCTATTTAAAGATTTCTTCCCCATCCTGTTGCTTTGTATGTTTGAGGAACAGATGGAACTTAAGCATGCGATAATACAGGGAAGACTGAGGGCTGTTGGAGGGAGGTAACGTGTCCTCCTGGGTTGAACATGGCAGAGGGATTTTAACTTCCAAATGCCAGTTACTGAAGACAGTGATTGTTCGTTAAAATTGGGCTTAGTTCACATTCTAGATAATGGATTAAGAACCAAGGAAATCCATGGTCCCACTGCTAGACAAAGCTTTTCACTTTGGTATCTAGCTGAGATGGATAAAGATGAGCATTATCAGTCCTTTACAAAAAGGGTCAGTAGACCAAGGGGCGGGGCTGGGAAATTCGCTCATGAGACTGTAATTAAAGGGTAAAGAGTCCGGAGAGCAGATCCAGCGTCTGTTCTGGTCTGAGTCCTGTTTTGGAAAGTAGTCCTTGAGGTGTGTCCAGTCCCTTCAAGTGGTAGATTGGTGACCCAGGGCAACAGGTTCCAGTTCAGACTCTTAACACAGAGGCCAGCAAGGAGGCAGCAGGAGGCCTCACGGGGCTACACCGCCAGGAGATCAGGAGGTAGTAGTCCGAGGGCCTGAGCATGGGATGCAGCCAGGCCGCCACCACATGCTGGTTCAGAAGGAGTCCCCCAGATTAGAAAAGCATCAGCCGGGCAAGCCTGGAGGAAGACAGGAAAAGGAAAGCAGGGAGTAAGTTTTTATCTAATTTATCTAGTTTGAACATTTAAAATCATTTGTTGTTTTTATGTTCTCTCGGTGACTATAGTAGACGTTGTTCTCTGAAAGGTTAAGTAATCTTGCAATTGTGTTGCTGTGTGAAGAGCAATGGCACCCAGAAAACAAAAGGATACATACCTCACTCCCGCCGTGTCAGGGTCAGGAAGCTGTCACATGACTTTCTGGACCAGACCAGCGTCCAGATAGTTCCTAAACTACCGGTAGAGCTGATTGTTCCAGTCTCCTTTCTGCAGTTACTGTATGCGTGGCTGGCCTCCACTTCATTTCTGGGGTCGGTCTCTTTGTATTGAATTTACCATTTCAAGGTAACCGTTCCAAGCCTTATTGCAGTCTGAAAAGATGTGTGGGCATGGACTGTTTGGCCTTCAAGAAGCGAAGAACATAGGAGAAAAACAACTTCTATTGGAAACTAGAAAACCTGGATACAAGTCTCCGTTCTGGCACTGACTAGTTATGAAATCATGTTTCTGGGTCTCAAGGAATCTTCATCTATAAAATGAAGAGATTGAAGGCAGTTATTTCTAAGGACCCTTCTAGCTCTACGAATGAGATTAAGTCCAAATGAACAGTCTAGAAAAGAAATCATTCATTAGTGCTTTTATGACATTAGCATTGGATTCTTGAGATGTTGGGCCACGTGACAGCCGTCACCGGAAAGCCTCGGTAAGCACCCGACCTCTGGCTTTGAGATCAGCATTCTGTCACTTCCCTTTTCGTCCACACCAGTGTGGTCTAAAGAACCCAGGGAGACCCATGAGATCCTTTCAAGTTAAGTGAATATTACATCCACCATTCTGTTCTGAAAATAAACTGCAGCTGGTTTCCTCTCCCTGCCTCCCACCTCTCCCCTCCCCCAGCCCTTCTATGTGTGGTGTTAATTGTACCTCTGGACAATTGGTTTTTAGAATTCATTACCACCTTGGCTTCTCTCCAGTCCTCAGAAGCTTTTTCTGCTTAATGGTTCCATGACATTTTCTCAGAGGAAGGCAGCATCTGCCTAGATACCATTGATATTCTCCTGTCTTTCCCATTTGGAGTCTGCAAGTCCTCACTTCACTGATATCCTGAAGGCGTTCACTACTGTAATTATGCCAATAGAATGTTTCGTCCTTTCTACCTCCAACCCCCACCTGAGGCCTAAAATGAGGGCCCCCATCCTGTCCGTGTTGTGCAGATCCCCGGCTTGTAACTCCTCACAGGCATACACAGTGTATTCAATCGAGCTAGATTTCTCTGGGGCTCTGCCCGTGATAGGTTAGAGTGTTTTCCTATTGACTGGGACACTTTTTAGAAGCTCTTTAGGGCTTATGTACTAAATAGTGTCCTCAGTCAGAGAAAGCATCAGAAGGTAATGCCTTACAGGTAATTAATCTGCATGATGAAATTCTCCTACAGTGTTTATTTGACATGGAAGTCGTCTTTATTTTCTGCTGAAGTTTTTATGAAAAGTTATTTCTGTACTCATAAACAGCTGCTGCTCTCCAGGAGGCCTGCCTTTAGTTTATAGCCTGCAGGCTTTCTATGCACAGGCTGGCCGACATCTACACTCAGGCCCTCCCGGAGCAGGATGGGGCAGGCCGGGTCGATCAGAATGCCTTTGAAGGGATTTTTTTTCATCTTGAATCTGGTTGCAAACCCCATATGTACCTAACGCCATGACTGTGGGCGATTTGAAATAAATGGAGGAGGAGGAAAATAAGACTTGTTCTGAGAACAATCAGAAAGCCACATGTTATTACAGACATATTCACTGCAGCCTTAGTTATGGTAACACAGGACTGTAAACTAGGTATCCAATAATAAGACCCTGATAACATGTTACATCTGTACACTGGAATGCTATATGCAGCTATTGAGGAGAGTGAGGCAGCTTTATGTGTGCTGATGTAAGAAACGAAGAATATATATCATACTTTCACTTAAAGCCCATGAGAAGAAGTAGTACACTCACTCATACACACACAGCACAAGGCTGGATTATCTCTGGAAGGATGAATGGGGAACTGGCAACAGTGCTTGTTTTGGGGCAGAGGGACTGGGAAGCTGGTATGGGAAGATAAATTTCACTGTACGAAGTCTGTCTGGAAAAAGGCCAGCCATTGTTAACATAATGAGAATGGTTTACGCAATATTGATGTAACTTGGCAGCTAAGGAGAGTGGACTGGAATGTACATGTGTGAACAATGACGACTTCACTGTACTAGTCAGCGGGGGTGGTAAATGCTGTTGAGTGAGCATGTGTGTGGCCATCACATTCAAAATGACTGGGCGAGTAGAGCAACGAATCTGCATCAAATTTTGCATTAAGCTTGAACATTCCTCTGTGGAAACCATTTGGATCATTCAGGCCACAGCTGACGATTGGCATCTTCATCACAGCAATGCTCCTGCTCGCGCATCGTGTCTGGTGCAGAGTTTTTTGGCGACGTGTCAGATGACTCAGGTGACTCAGCCCCCATACAGCCAAGATTTGGCACCCTGCAATTTCTGCCTTTTCCCAAAACTAAAATCACCTTTGAAAGGGAAGAAATTTCAGACCATCAATGAGATTCAGGAAAATATGAGGGGGAAGCTGATGGCTATTGGGAGAACTGTGTGAGGTCTCAAGGTACCTACTTTGATGGGGACTGAGGTGTCGTTGTCCTATGTACAATGTTTCATGTATCTTCTTCAATAAATGTCTTTATTTCCCCTATTACATGGCTGGATGCCTTCTGGACAGACTTCGTATACCGTCTTGTATGGAAAGAAATTCATTGTATGTGAACTATTTATTTTTCAGGAAAAATAGGCAGAATTCTTTTAAAAAAGAAAGGTCAATGACACGAGCTACAGTAGAGGAGGACAGGAGAGCGAACTGTGTATTTAAGGAATGCGACTCTATGATAGTCCTTGAGCTCCGCTGTCTGCCAGGCAGAGTTCTGCTGCCAGGCTGTAGGCTCTGAGATGCCGTGGAAAGTGACTGGGGTACAGAGTACAGGCTCTTTTAGAAAGGGTGACTGGAGAAAGTCCCTTGAAAAGGTCACATTTGAGCTGAACTGCGAATGATGAAAGGCCAGCTGTGTGGGGCAAGAGTCCCCGTGGGAGGGCGGCCGATGGACGTAAGTCAGAAAGGTGCCTGGCTTACTTCACTTAGCATAGTGCTCTCCAGTTCCATCCATGCTGTTGCAAAGTAATTATTTAAAAAAAAATAAAAATAAAATAAAAAATAAAAAAAAGGTGCAGAAAGGAGGAGCGCACGTTTCCTGTGTGGACTGCATGGAGGCTACAGTCCAGTGTACCGTATTTTGCCATGTATAATGTGCAATTTTTTGTCCAAATTTTTGAGGGAAAAATAAGGATACGCATTACACATGAGCAGTACTAATTCCATACCTATATGAATGTTTTTAATTCTTTTATTTATGGTTATGTGTTAAAAGTTTAACTCTAGAAAGCAAGTAATGATGTCTATATGCAAAATAACAACCTGGAATAGGATACTTGGTTTTATTTCTAAATATAAACAAACAAATAAGTAATTTAATTAAAACGAGATTTTTTTCCTGAAAGTTTGGGTCAAAAACATGGGGTGTGCATCATACACCAGAGCTCATTATACCTGGCAAAATACAGTATTAACCCGGGACGAAGTGATGGGCCTGACTGAGGGAGACGGTGTCTGCGAAAGTCGTGGGCATTAAGTGTGGGTCAGCAGGACGAAGCCAGAGGCCCTGCCCTCTTCTTTATGTGCCTCTTGAGGACACACTCATACGCACTCTGGATGTACCCGTTCGTTCCGAGGCTCCCAGAGCCCTTGCAGCTGTTCTGTTCACTCTGTCCAGGTACAGATTGAATTGGAACAGGGTCTGCAGGCGAGGGGCAGAGGAAGGCCTTTCTCTCCCTGACGTGCCAAAAGGTTCATTCCTGGTTTCAAAAGGAACAGGTAATGTGAACAGCATAGAGTGTGGGAGACAGGGTGGCCTGTGGTAGGGCTTGCAGTGAGGACCTGAATGTGGGGTCCATCACATCCACCTCGGCTGACTTGTCATCTGTAAAGAGGGGGTGGTAACATCACCTCAAGCACCTCACAGAACTGTCGTGTTATCACACACTCTCCTTCCTCAAAGTGGAGGGTTAAGTAGATGGAAGTTTTGTTATTAGTAATGACAGTGCAGGGGTAACGATGCCAGTTGGGCAGTTTTGGGTGAAGGTAACATACGGGAAGTCCTCCCTGAACGTTGTCAACAGAGTCTGCAACTTGATGTATAATGAAATCAGTTTTACCACAGGCTAATTCATACAAACAAGAGTTAAATTCCTGAGGCATCTCATTAACATCGTAATGAAATGGTGTTATCTGAGGACCTGCTGTATTTGGGTAAAGATAGCATATTTCTGCTAAACTCCTCAGAAATCAAGCTGTACATCAGATTCCATTTCTGTACACGCCAGCACATGGTTTTCATTCTTTTGGGTGGGGAAAAGGAAATTAAGTTCATCAGGAGACTTAGTCTTAACTCCTCATTATGGTGACTGACAACCAAAAGATGTGTTTCTTTCAAACCAGTGCTCTGTATTTATAACCACACGGAGGCAGGGTCTCTCATGTCTTTTACATAATCCTTTCTAAATTTTTATCTTCGCTCAGCTGTTAGTTCCTTCATGGGTTTTACTTCAGGCTTACTTGTGTTAAATGGAGATATTTGCCTATAGAATCATCATATGCTTAAGATGGAATTTGCATATTCTAAATGATCCCTTTTATCATAATGTTATAGTGCCACCACTTTTTATGTCTTTGTTACATGCTTTGTAAAGTATAAAGTCACTACAGAAATTTTTTTTAAGTTTACTTTAAAGGACAGTTATTCACTTCCTTCAAGTGATGTGTCAAGAGAGGCAAATTTACCTCAAAATAGCTAAAATAATGTCATAGACGCTAAGCTCAGTGCGTTCTTAAACAAGCAGAGATTCCCCAAGATCTTCCAAAACCTTTTATCTGTTAATTTAGACAAAATTCTACCAAAATTAGTTAATGTCTTTGTTCTGCTTATAGCAAAGTTGGAGCAGTAAGTACCCGAAAGAGATGGGGAGTGAAGAAGGCTAGAGCAGGGTGGGAGGAAGCCCGTGACGCAAGGGTGGAACAAAACCCGGGTCCGAACGTTCGCTGCCAGTGGGGAGCCAGCCCTGCGTGCCCGGCTCCTCAAAGGGTGCTCAGCACCCTGCCTCCTCAAAGGGTGCTCAGCACCCTGCCACACACTGTCCAAGACTTGTAATCCTGAGCCATCAAGGAAAAGTTCCTGTTTGAGGAGTGGGGTTGGCACGCCCTTCCAAGATTAGCATTCGCCACCTGCTTTGAAAAGTGGTGATTCGTGTAATCACTAAAACCTCCCTTGCCGGAGGCTTACCTGGCCGACCCTGGCCACCCTGGGGTGTTGGTAAGTGAGGGACTGCGATCCTGAGTCTTTCCCTGCAAGCTTCCTGCCTGTGTCAGGAGCTAGAATTTTCTGGGCTTCTCATAATCCCCACTTTGTAATGCTTTCTCAGAAGGTCGCGTGTGTCCTTCTACACCGATAGCATTTATGGCGCTTGGAAAAGCTTCTTCCTCCTTATTGATCGCCGTTGTTTTTATAGGTCTCACTCTAAGCCATATTTAAAGTTAACAAGTGCTAGCCAACCAATTTTCTTTTTAACTTTTCAATATGTCAGGGAGGGAGCATAACATTTTTATTCTTGATTTCTCATACAAACTGACATAATTCCTGTTTAAATATCTGACTATAGTAGCCAAAGGTAGTATGAAACATTTAATTCGTCAGAAAGCAATACAATTGGAATTACTGTTAAACAATGTACGGCCTGGAACAGGAAAGAAAGGAAAATAAATGCTCACTGAGATGCCTTTGTGGCTGCCATCCGTTACTAGCCTGCAGTCGACTGAGCCTTTTGATGTCCCTGGGTAATTTTTTTCCCTTTTGGAAATGTATCACTGGTCCCACCACACATGGTGCCTGACAGATTACTTGCGACTTTTATTTGTGGTATCTCTATTTTGTTGTTGACGTTAATGAGCTTCCAGCACAATATCACCAGAGAAATAGTGTTGCTATTTGGAATGTTAATGAATTGCTCGTCTGGCCAATTGCCATTCGTTCCAGTGTGCGAATGTGGGGTGTGTGTGTGTGTGAGTGTGTGTGTAAAGGAGAACCGAGTAGCAGGGGTGGGTTTGCATTTTTTTTTTCCTCTTCGCAGCCAGTGACGTGAGCTGTGCCTGGAACAATCAGACTGGCTGCAAACAGGGTAGTTGAAGATGCTGGGGGAGGCAGCCTGGTGTTCGTTAAGCTAACGCAGATCACAGCGCTCCGAGCTGCTCAGGCAGAACCGGCAGAGCTCCTCCAGCATTAGAGCCTTGCAGCGTTTGGAAAGTGCCTTTTTATTTCTCCAAACCCCTTCCTCAGTCAACCTTCGAGATGATTGGCGTGAATAGTGTTCAGAGTGCCAGCAAGGTGCGGGTGAGGACCTCAGGTTCCGTGAAGTACTCCCGGGAGGATTCTATCCGGCGGCAGTCCCACCGGTCAAAGTCTATGAAAATTTCCAACTCCTCAGAGTTTTCCGCTAAGGAGACCAAGGTAAAGAAATGCCATGTTAAACCATCTTGACAATTATATGTTAAGATAACAAAATCCGATATGGTCTTTGGCAGTGTCTAATGTTCACTGACAGACTGAGAGCGTAAGGTGTTTAAAATGGCTCTAAGAGAAGCAGGTGAGATTAGGTGAGAGGGATGCTGTCTGAGCTCCAGATAAAAGGTTGCCGTGGCCTGGGTCAGTTTCGTAAAGAGCCAGTTTGTGGACGAGAAGGGCGAAGCAGTGCTCAGAATGAGATGATTGTGGGAAAGTGGTGGCTGGCACATTGATCTCGCTTTCAGTCTCGGAAGTGTTGCCTTGACGGATGATTTGTCAGTGCAGTGTATTTTTAGAACGGGAATACAGAGACATCGTCTGATTTTATCATTGTTAGTTCCTCTTGCTTTCCTTTCCTGCTCTCCTCCTAATATGTGGAGCTGATTGATACACAGGAGTGACCTGGTCCTGTTATACTACATTCTTGTCTTGTTCAGAGCCCTCAAACTCCGGTATATGCAACTGGGAAGAATTTCTTCTTTCGTGTTCCTTACATGTATATAGGCTGATGCTGTGTTGCCATTAATTGTCTTTTGGAGCCTGCCTGTAGGAGAATACCGTCTCTGTTCATATGAAATTGAAGGGAGTGATTACGTAGTGAAATGGGCATTTACTACATGCAACATATTCTGGAGATGCTTCCCACCACCATCTGTGTGAGCAGGGTACTCAGAAACACTCCCACTCCACAGGTTTAAAAATGGAATAATAGAATCATAGGATTACAGAACTCTGTGGCTGGGGAAGTAGATGATTATGATGGAGATTAAGAGGTTTGATAATGCACAAAAAAAGCTTCAGGAGGTGGATCTCAGTGTCATTTCAGTCTTCTCGTGGGTTATACATTCAGATCCACTGAAAGTGACTTTAGGCTTTTAACCCTCCCAGTCCCCTTCCGTGACATTTACATTATTAAAAGACTTTGCTAATAATAGGTTCCCCTCAAAACATGGCGGGGGTGGGGGAGAAGGGGACAAAATACCTTGATGTGACTTGAAGAAACATGTTGGCTTCCTAGCCACCCTCTTCGATTATGACACAGTGGGATCTAACCCCATCAATCATTAGCACATTTTCTAGCCGGAATCCCTTCAGCTGTAGCTCTGTGCTCTTTCGTATTTTTTAAAAGCTGTACCTTCAGGGAGAAATGTGTCTTCACAGTTCTGTGAATGTGACCTGCCTGGGGATGTACCGGTTTCTCCTGAAACTGTGACGAGACCTCCTGTGGTGTGACGGCTGTTTTCTCCTGTTGAGACGGGACCTGGATGGCTCATTACATCGTTAAATAACCAAGTGCAGGGAGGCAGTGATTCTCAACATATCTCTAAAATGGGCTTCTATGAAGAGTGCTCAGAAGCATCTTTAGGTGGTGGTGTAGTTTGGATGATACCCACAGTATGCAGTCAGAGGCTTTGGGGAATGGACAGACCATTCTCAACTATCACCAATCACTATGATAATTTAATCTTGTAATATCAGTTTATTCACCCAGAATTATGGTTGTTTGTGTGCTTTGATGTTGGAATCTAGCATAAATGCAAAATGAAGACTCCCTACTATCTTCTCTGTTACACAGAACAGGTGCTCTTTTCTGATGTGTGTCTGTGCAAGAGAAAGCCTTGCCTTTGGGGGCATGTTGCAAACACTGTAAGGTGCCAACACAGTGTAAAAGACCCCTGGTAAAACCGTAGTTAATAAGTCATCACACAGTACTTTGGAGATTATAGTCAATTTTTTAAATTATATTTTTCAGGCATATGTGGTCTCTGAGTTCTGGAATGTGTATTGAAGAATGTGTATCAAAGTTCCCAATATCTCACAAGAGATATTTTTATAGGATTATGTAGTCTTTTAAACTTGAACACCAGAAGTAGCTAATAGAAAATCATCAGATTAGGCTATTATTAATTTTTGGACATTTATAGGAGATTAGATAAATTGAACTTAATCTTTCACTAGCCGTTTTTGTTCTCTAAGTGAGGTAAACTGAATAACACATAGGCTTGTACCCTGAATGTAATGAACTGAACTACATTATAGATGTGTATAAATACATATCAAAACACCATCCTGTCTACAGTATACACATGATACTCCAGAGGGTAATAATTGGAGTTCTTATTCACATTCCTTCCATCTAGTAGTACTTTTTCAGCACTTAAAACCAATTTATGGTGTTTCCTCTTGCTAATCATGCAAATAAGAGTTTTTGATGATCAGATATCTAATTTAATGATTAGAAGAATTTACCCCTCACCTCCCTCCCCAAAGAAAGGGGAAGGTACCCTTAACTTGCAATATGCTCCTGGGTTTTCATTTTGTCTCTTTCGAACTCTGGCTTTTTCTAGAATGGGTATAATAATTGCTGGCCATTGTCAGAGAATTGGAGTTAGAACATGTTTTGTGGTCCTCGAAAGCTTTCATTTTTTTGCGTTTCTGACTTCTGTTTTATGTTCATTAAAAACTAATGATTTGTTTAAAGATTGATTCATTGTAGTCCTCGCTTTTCATCTGGTTTATTCCTTTTTGTTGTCGTTGTTCTTCATTTGAAGCAGATGTTGAAGGACTTCTGAAAGGGTGGATACTCTTGTCTTTGATTTTAGCAAAAATTTAAAAGCTTTCCTTGTTCCCATTTTAAATTCAGAGAATTGAATTTTCTAATCCTTTGTGGGTCATGTTGAATAGTATTTAAACTACTGAAACACAGTCTATAGGTTATTTTCTTTTCAACTCAATCCTTTGCGTGGCCTTTTCTTTTTTTCTTTAAGGTATTTAAAATTGTAGTCTTTAGACCTCTGGAGAGTCTGTGGCTTGTTCTTTTCTAGATAGCATTGTTTACATCAAATTCTGAAGCCAGTGAAGTGGGCAGGACATAAACCTCGAGAGGTTTTAGAAGAATATTTATGCATTTTGTGGCGAATGCATTCGTTATTAAAATGTCTCAATCAAGTCTGACTTCGATCTGTGCAATAAGTCAGTTATCAGTTAAGGGCTGGTATAGGAAGAGGTGCCAGTGAGGCTCCTGGCCATGAGGGGGCAGTGCAGGCCTTCCGGCTGTCAGGGCCGCCTGCCGCTCTTCTTTTGATGGAAGGAATATTTTGAAATCAATTTCTTAAAAGGTAATACTCTGGAATTTGGTGTGTGCGATACGAGGTGGTGATTAAGCCTCAGTTCTGCGAGACATTTTCACTTCTCTGGATCTAGGTAAACCTCAAATATAAATTATTTTGGTTTCACTTAATTTTAAACTCGAGTAAGTCCACTGTACGTTTAAAACACCAGTCTGTAGAAGTTCGTGTTCATAATACCCCTTTTTCCTTTCCTGTCTCCTGCCGAGCTCATTATACATTATGGAATGGGGAAAGCTCAGCTCAGTGCTTTTGTTTCTTTATGTTGTGGTGGTTGAACGTGATATGGAGGCATTTTTTTAGGAACATATGAGACTAGAGATTACACCAAGAATTTTCTAATTCATCATCATCTGGATTCAAATGAACTATTTAAAGCTGTTATTCAAAAAAACCCATTTCTCCGACAGTAGAGCTTCAGAGTGAGGCCCCGGGTGCTCCCTTGGGTGGTGCTAGATGAAAACACGGCCCCTCACTCCCTGTGCCCTGGTGCAGCGTCCTGGTGGTCTGGCCTGGGTCTTGCTCACTGATGGCAGTGGGCATCTAGGTGGGTCACTTCTCTCTGAAACTCATCCATAAAATGCAGGGGTTGACAAAATAGTATCTGTGTTCTGAGCAATGTTAATTTTAGAAATCTTGTGGAAGTTGGTGGGGAATTTCTTCTGTGAAAGGAACCTAAAGAATGAGCTAGTCAGGAAAGGGACTTTCATACGCATTTTGAACAGACCTCTTCCTGTGCTCGGAGCTGTTAACCATAAACATGGTGAAGGAAAATGGGAGTGCCTGGTGCCTGGTTCTGCCAAACGTGTCGCAGTGGCGTGGTGGTGAAAGGTGCCTCCAGCTCCGTTCTCTCCGTCCTGCATAGGCTTTGCCTATTGTTCCTTTAGCGTTGTTAGGTAAATATTAGTCATTTCTCCACCTGTGAGTCAAATCTATACGCAAAGGAATCTTGAAGAAAGCATTGCAATACCCTTTTATGACCTGAAGTTTTCCAAGAGAGATTTGCAGATTGTTGCCATTTCCTTACTAGGTCCCTTTTATTCTTTACACTAAGTCTGCAGCCTGGAAAGGAGATTCTGGTTGAGTGGGTCATTTATGTCTGCCTGTTCAAAACATATATTTCATATACTATGGGGAAAATCCTTAGCCATAATGTGAAAATTTTCCTACAGATGTCTTTTTGCATAGTTTTATTCTTAAATTGAAAGAGAACATCTGTTAACCTCATAAATTCACCCATTAGCTGGATCCTTTCAGAAAGGCAGTAAGTTTAAACTGTTGGGGTCAAAATATCAAGAACTTCTTTCTGTACTGGTTATAACCCTGGCACGTGAGAGAAGCAGAGAGGAGGTGTCTTTCACAAAATAAATCTGGTAATACAAAGATAAAAACAATTTTATCTCCAGAACTCTATTTTCCTTTTATCGATTCTACTATCTTTCCACTGGGGTTATTTATTGTGTTCCAAGAAGTTGTTGACTGGAAAAACCGGATCAGCTAGATACTTCATCACCGAAAGGAGTATTTAGGGAAGAGGAAGGGTTGTGGGCCTGCCCATGCAAGATGGAGGAGGAAGCTGGGGGGAGGGGCTGCTAACGACCGCTGAGCTCTGGTGTAAGCAGGGTTCTCTCTGTAGCGTTCTCACCGTGGCTTAGAGTCCAAGACCTCCCTCCGGAGACCCTCTCATGTCCAGGTTAAAATCTCTGCCATATTTTACCAAAGTTATGCTTTTCTCTCAGGTGTGATTCTGCCAGATTAACACATTTTGATGTTTTAATATAATCTTTAGCCCAAGGAGGTCTTAAGAGACCTGGCCCCTTCTGGAAGGTAGCTCTGTAGATGACCGTTTGCCCATTTTCACTTGATTAATGGTGATGGTGTGCATGGTTTGGGTGTCTCTAAGATAACTCCCAAGGTCAGTCAGTCCTGCATTTTTGCTCTGCTACGCTCACACCTTTCTATATGAACACATTCAAGCAGGCGTGTCTGAGCTTCCACACAGTTGAACACTGTAAAGAAAATGCCGGTCCACGCCATCATTCCTGACAAGCTAGTGTAATACCCTGGCCAGAATCAAGGAAAGGAAAGAAGGAAAATCTGTGCAAGGGAGGAAAAGTACTAGAATTTTTGTTGTTGTTGGGGATCCCAGGAGGTTGGCATCATGGTGACCTGAGGTTCACCACCAAGAACTCTCGGGCGCATGTGTGGAAATGGGCACAGCGACCAGATGTCTTGCATTTTCCAGGAGGAAGCCTTTCCGTAGCTGTAATCTGTTTTAGATCTGTTTGTCTTCTTGTCTGGTTTAGAATTTCAGGCATTGCATTCCGTTTAGGGACTAATAGGAAATTTTTGGAGATTTTTTTTTTTTATGTACTCATCTGTAGTGATGCAGAAATTGTGAATAGCTGGGTAAGGTGGTTCCTCAGTATGTATCATGGGAGTTACTCTTCTAGCTTTGGTTTTAATTATTATTTTTGAGCATTATCTTATTCTTTAAGTAGGTTACTTTTCATGACATTTTAAAAATCTACTCTACCACATCTGATGGTACAACATTTAATGTATTGTTTGTATGCACAGGTCATCTGATTTCAGCGGAATGTGTTTTTCTAGGTAGATTACTTGGAATGTTTCATGTCCACATTTTTAAGCAAGCACTGGCTGAGACCTTGTCTCTGTAGCCTGACTCATCTTACGACACGACACTGGCTGTCGCCTGCAGTTAGACATTAGAATGTGAGGCAGTACCCAAGGCCGCTAGAGGCATCAGTGTACTTACTGTCAGCAGATTCAAATCTGGGGAGCCAGGTTTTCCTGTGATTCCACTACAGGCACACTTCATTTTATGGCACTTCACTTTATTGCGCTTTATAGATGCTGAGTTTTTAGAAATTGAAGGCAAGACCCACCAGCAGCAAAAAAAAAAAAAATTACAACTTGCATTCATGTGGTGGTCTGGAATCGCACCTGCAATATCTCAGAGGTGTGCCTGTAAATCAGATGAGTTTATAAATCCATCCCAGGAATAATCAGCCCCTTCTTGCACCGAGGTACAATTTGGTAGGGTCAGCTTTATGTCTACAACAGAGAAGCCCTTGGGGGCATGCCAGGGTTTAGAACAAACATTAGGGCCTTCTCGGAGCCCCAGCAGCTCATGCTGGGAGTTTAATTTCTATCCAGCTTTTTATTAGAGTTCTCTTCTAATCCAGCATAAGTAAACTGGCAGGGCTGGGATCTGGTTAACTAACTAGACCTTATAGGCAGAAAGATACAGAAAATTGCTTAGAGAGAAAAAAAGCTTTTTATTGTCAATTAAAGGGATGATAAAATACCAGCAGTGTGCTGGTTTATGACAGTTCTCTTCCTCAAAACACTTTTTAAAAAAAACAGGTAAGATAGAAAGGCTCTCCAGAACACGTCTGTTAGACTGGGCAGTGATTTTAGGGGATTTTTGTATGCCTCATCAACCCTCTGCTATGATCTCTGAGACCGTGATTAAGTGATATTTATAGCTGCCAAAGCATAACCCTCAAAGGTTAAGGTAACGGTACACTTTTATCTCTCTGCCTATGAAAACACAAACAACAGTAGAACTCATAGATATTGAAGAACACAGAGAACGAGATAGGATGCCCTCAAGATGTTTAAAATATTTGAAAGATGGAAAGCACATAGATTTGTTAGCTATTTCAGCGCCCCAGAGAAAGCTGAAACCCAAGTGTCTGCAGACCTCAAAGCCTAGGAAAGAAGGGGCTGGTTCACCCCCCCTACCCCCACCCAGAGCACAGGAAAGGCCCAGGAACTGGAGGCACCAGCTGCCTCTGAGGGCAGTGGGGCAAAACAGGAAGATCCCTTTAACACTTCTGAAGTTAGTAACTGAACCCCCCATGGCCTCTCCTACTTTGTACATCCAAGAGACTGTATTCCACGCATCTTATGTAACTCCTGTCTGGGGAGATCACCCCAGAAACTTTCGATTTAGCAAATCAGGCTCAGTCCAGGCCTGTAGTGAGATTCCCACATTGAAAATAGCAGGACTGAGTGAAACATACATGCATTTCGCAATAAGCAGCCTCTTCCCTCTGTCCTTACCCGGGTACCTTTCCTCTGTTGCTTGGAGAAAGCATGATATGAGAAACAGGAAATGGAATAGCCAGAGGCAGAGGGAATCCCCAGGATGATGGTGAAGAGAAGCCCTAGGACAGCAGCTCTGCAGGAGATAGTGGGAGAATAGAGGCTTCCAAGGATGCTTCCAACAAAGTCCCTGAGAGAATAAGAGATGCGCTGGACCATACGGAGAGGTTTCCAGTTCTGGTGGACGGTGCGGAGATGAATTAGAGATAGACTCTTAGAAAATGAAGTCAACAACAGCAAAACGAGGTGATGGTCAACCCCAGGGTAAAGAAAAAGTTCATGAAAAGCAAATGTAGCAGAATGTGCACACAGCTCAGGAGCAATTTGTACCTCCAGAGTCATCGTAATGTAGGCACTTAAAAATGACGTGCCTCCAAGTCGTGATTGCGATACAATTTTAGTGGAAGGATTGGGGGTGGAGGAGAGGAAAGAGAGAGCAAGAGTGAGCAGGGAGTGTGCGTGTGCATGTGTGTGCACACGAGTTTGTTAAGAGAGCTGACTGCTAATTTTCCAGAGTTTCACACTGAAAGTCAATAGTTCATACTGAAACAGAAAAACCCAAAAGGGGTTGAAAGAGCTTGTCTCTGCACAGCAAGAATCAGAGGTAAATCAAGGGACTGTCATGTTCATTATAAGCCTTTTAGTAATTTTTATTATAAAATGATATGTATGTGTTGCTTTGGTAAAACATAAAAAATGAATAGCAAGGAAAATAGCATACATAGGCACATATGAAACTGGAATGACTAGACTGGTTTGTGCATCTTAAGTTTGTTTAGCAAACACCAAATAACAGAGATGACGTCCTTTTAAAAATTACATCTTTTCTAAAACACTGTATTCTAGCCGCTGTGGGACTAGGCTGTGTTCTGCTGCCGGTGGTTGCTGTCAGCGCTTGCAGGCTGTAGTGAAGATGTTAGTGTAAGACTGGCCCTTTCTTGGGAAACATTCCTTTATTTCGAGATTGTTTTTATTACTTATTTTTATGGAATGATGGTGCTAGTAGATAGTATTTGTTTTCTTTTGTTTAAATTTATTTTCTAATTTGACAAAATGAAAAGCTGACAATTCTGTATAGGTTCCTAAAACCTCTTTTGAAAATTTTCCATTTTATAAACCTCAAAAGCCTGGTAGCCACTGGATTAGATTATTTAATTTGGCTGCATTGATTGCTTTAGATAAAATCCGTTCCTGTTAGGTTTATCTTCATTGCGTTGTCTAATGCATGGAAATGACTGAGAACAAATGCCATGTCTGGTGATCTCTCTAAATGTCAAAGTCCCCCAGGGATCAGTTTCTACAAGCCATTTATAAAAAGAACTCTGCATGATGCTCAGCAAACAATTTTTAACTGTGTACATTAACTTTATCATTATGTCTCCATAATCATTAAATATGATTGATCATTTTTCTCAGGTATTTAAAAAATAGTGCACGTAATTTACAAGGTCACTTTGAATTTGTCTTCCTTATGTTGTAAAATTGTGAAGCATCCTTTATTACGGTGTCATACCTGCCATATCCCAACAAGTACAGCTTACCAGAAAGAGGGACTAACAGATTATGGCAAGTACAGTCCAGAATCTTCTTTGAAAATATTGGCTATTGTTATATCTTTCAAAAGCATGGCTCAGCCATCCAAATCCAGACAGGTTTTGATTGATAAATCACAGTTCCAGAAGATTAGGGTAGAGGAATTAAAAGCAAAATCAGGAGGTGATTATGAAGGCAATGAATTTGAAAATCACCATGCTTGCACAGGTCAGAGAGTGGTTACATATGCTGAAGCCTACTTTGGACATTCGTCCGAGTGCATATGGAAGAAGATGGTGATTCATTGAGACCTAATTACATTAACTTTGTCCAAGCTCTCAGACGCGAAGGATTGCTACATTAAATCACATCTACATCATTTTGGACACCAGTTTTTAATGCCTGTGTCGGTTTGAAGGTGAGGATCCTTTCATGATATATGTTGCAGTCCTTCCATCCGTACCGCCACTGACAGCCCTGTCACCAGACTAGGGTTTTGCCAGAATTAGCAAATAAAAATATAGAGAACCCAGTTAAATAATAAATACTGTTTAGTACAAATATGTCTCTTGCAAAATTTGGGGCATAGTTGTGCTTTAAAAACAAAATTCCTCGTGATTTATCTGAGGTTCACATTTGCATACTGAGAAAAAAAAAAGGCTGGTCTGCGAGGCAAAAAAAGCATGTATTCAGGGTCTTGAGTTGTTATTTGGGAATATAGATTCTGACAGCCACCAGAAAAGTGTCCCCTCCAGGGATTAGGTGCAGGGACTTTTAAAAGAAAAGGGGAAAAAAGGACATTCAGGTTATATTAGTTGTTTACCAAGAACCGTGATTGGAGGGAAATTTATCTTCTACAAGCCATTGGTTTCTCATGAACATCTCGTTCCATTACCGTGAAAGAAACATTTTTTTTAGTCTAGTCCTTGAAAAGCACAGCTATTTTGTACAGTCCTTGAAAAGTTCTTTCTAACAAGTACCTTCTTTTGGCAAGTCAGCAAGGTCAGTGCAATTTGTCCAACAAGATGAAGTTGCTGTGGTCATTTCTTTTCACACATGGAACTAGGCATCCTGCATTTGATCGGGCAACCTGCAGCCTGCAGCAGGTAACAGTCTGCCCAATCCCCAGCTTCGACATCAGTGGAGAAAATCATACTTCACAGGTTGTAGAAGGTTAAAATGTAAAAGGCACATACATGCTCAGCCCGGAGTCTAGCATGTAGTACGTAGTAGCACGCAATAAATGTCAGCCATATGGAGGCTGGCCCTTCCCCTGTCAGATTCCCAGCCTGGCCTCTTCTGAAAGAGACGGGACTCGAGCTATTTAAAAAAACAACAACAGAGTTAGGTGTCCAGGTCAGAGTTTTGTGCCAAAGTCTGAGATCCTTGAGAGAATACTGTACTAGGTGAAGCATATAGAGTGTACTCTGTATAGTATACAGGGACGGTGTACTCCTATCCTTCCAAATGGTGGGGGGAGAATTACATAGCAGAGGCTAGCTTGTGTGCCCAAGAAGTGGAAGGTTTTGTTTTTTTTTTTAAGGAAAATAAAAAGTCAAGGAAAGAAAATTAAAAGCTTTGCAGTCAAACCGCCCTGTGCTTCCTTTTTGAGATCTGCTACTTAATAACATTTAACCTCTCTGCACCCCACCTTCCGCGTCTCTAAAATGGGGATGATACCCGTGGGTTGTGGTGAAGAGGAAATGCTGCAATGCACATACAACCCTAGGAATAGGGCCTGGCATGTGTTAACTACTCAATAAATGTTCATTGTTGACCCACTTTGTCCATGATGCAAAACTGCCAATTTGATTCCAAGTAAGTGATTCTCCCCACACCCAGCATATGTCTGGCATGAGGTATTGATTGGCTCAGGGGCATGGAATGGACAGATTCTGGATGTTTAAATTCAAGTGTTCTGTAAAGTCTAAAGAGGACAGGGGTAGACTGCATATAACAACAGTAGTACCTTTTATTTACGTTTGTTTTACGGAGTAGAAAAGTTTTCATATGGATGCTTTCCTTCATCTTCATGATTCAGTGAGGCAGGCGTTGTGATACCATCTTTACAGAGGAAGAATCACAGGTTAGTGTTAGTGACCTAAAATCACGCAGCTGAGGGAAGAGGCAGGTTTGATACAAGTCTGTTGATTTCCATTGGGTTTTTTCCCTACATTTGCTGCTTGTCAATATAACTGTGGTATTAGGGTCATTGTCACTGAGGTTCTCACCTTCTTAACCAGTGCGTTTTTACATGTGCTGTGACCAAGGTAATTTATGAGACAGTGTGGGAAATAAAGGGAAGCAGAAGATTTCGTGACATGTGCAAGGAGTTAAAAATTTTTAGCTTAAGTGACTTTAAATACTAATAGATAGCACTATATCTCTGGTGCTACTATTGAGCCTCTCTTACCCAGTTTTTAATTTGTGCTTGAGGTTTGTGAAAATAGGCCACCCTTCTTCCATAACTTAGGAGATAGCCTAATATACCCCAAATCTTCCACTGCCATCACCCCAGTCCAGGTTACCTTATCACTACCCAGATACCCCCAGTCTTGCTGCTGCTTCCCTTGCTGTCTTCCAGTCCTTGCTTCACACAGCAGCCAGGGCGACCTTCAAGAACATCAGCTGGTCACTCTCCTGCTTAAAATCCTCCAGTGGTTGCCCAACACACACAGCCTTGTTTTCTGGTCAGAAAAGTCCTACTGACCTGCTTACCATCTTGCCCTTGTGACACCACCCCCCAGGCCCACCACGCTCTGGCCACACTGGCCATGTTCGGTTTCTCAGGTGCCCCAGGCTCAGTTAGGCCCAGGGGCTGCTCACTGTTCTTTTCCTTTATCATCACGTGGCTACACCTTGTCGCTTGTCCCAAAATTTCCTTGTAGTGAGGCTTTCTTGACTGTCCAGTCTAAAACTACTCTTTTGCGTTAACTTATTTTAATGGCCTTGCAACAATTATCCAGTAGCCTACCAGAAATGACAGATAAAGATGTTTATCTGATTGTTTTCTCATTCCTTTATTGTCTGCTTCTACCTCTACGAAATCTAAGTTCTATGTATGTGTTGTTCATCACGGGCCTTTTAGAACCTATACTCTCTGCCAGTAGCTGACGACCTGACAATCTGGTAGTAGAGACGCAGTAGATATTTGTTGACCAGATAGGTGAATAAATGAGTAAATAGTTTTAAGATATTTATTTATACTGCTACTGTTATGTTACAGCTGTTAAACTATTCTTGTTACAAACATGAATTATAGTTGTATACTAGCTATAAAAATATACTATTCTATGTAAATATTTATAGCATAATGCATACTATATTATTGTAGAAAAATGCATTTTTATTATTGTCTGGTAGTTACCAAAAATCCTTTCCCTTCACGTATGAGCACATGTTATGAGAAAATATCTGCTGTGGTTGTTGTGCATTAGACTAATGCAATGAATATGAATTCAGCAAGGTATCCCATGTCTAAAACAGAGTCTGAAGATTCAGTGATGCATTAAAGGGAAATTGGAACTACTGACTATTGATTCATGTACATTGTGATCATAGGTTTTCCTAGCTATGAACTTAGGATCAAGCCTGTCTTTCCATCTAAAAGCAACATTTTTAAATAAATTAAATGACAAGTCCTGAGCTGATATAGTAGAAAGTTAAAGACTAAGCAATTAAAGAATATGGATAGCATTGTTTGTCTTTTTATGGTAGCATTAATATGTTTTTTATTATATTTATCCATAACCATTTAACCCCCTTACACCCCACTCCCCCTGCCTAGCAATCACCACACTGTTGTCCATGTCCATGCGTCCTTTTTCCTTTTTCTCAAACCCTCTCTCTTCTCCCCTCCTCCCCCTTAGCTGTCATCTATAGTCAATATTCAACAGAGGAAGCAAGCACATACAATGGGCTAAAGATCATTTATTCAATAAATAGTGTTGAGAAAATTGGACAGATACGTGCAGAAAAATGAAAGTAGACCATCTTCTTATACCACACACAAGAATAAACTCAAAATGAATTAAACACTTAAATGTTAGACCCGAAACCCTAAAATTCTAAAAGAAAACGTAGGCAGCAAAATCTCGGACATTACTCGTAGCAATATTTTATCAGATATATCTCCCCAGGAAAGGGAAACAAAAGAAAAAATAAACAAATGGGACTACATCAAACTAAAAAGTTTTTGTACAGCAAAGGAAAACATCAACAAAATAAAGAGAGACCCACAGAATAGGAGAACATATTTGCCATATACATCTGATAAGGGATTAATATCCAAAATTTATAAAGAACTTATAAAACTCAACACCAAAAAACAAACAATGCTATTAAAAAAATGGGCAAAGGACCTAAATAGACACTTCTCCAAAGAGACAAACAGGTGACCTACAGACATATAAAAAGATGCTCAACGTCACTAATCATCAGAAAACGCAAATTAAAACCACAGTGAGATCCCATCTCACACCTGTCAGAAAGGCTATGATCAATAAATCAACAACAAGTGCTAGCGAGGATGTGGAGAAAGGGGAACCCTTTTGCACTGTTGGTGGGAATGCAGACTGGTGCAGCTACTGTGGAAAGCAGTGTGGAGTTACCTCAGAAATTAAAAATGGATCTGCGTTTTGACCCAGTGATCCCACTTCTGGGAATGTATCCAAAGGAGCATTGTTTTTAACTTCATAAACTCTAATTTCTAGTAAGTTTTTTGTCAGCAACAAAGCATTTATCAAAGTTGTAAAATTTATCACTGTATTTGTATTAATTTCTTTTTTTCATTTATTTTTTATTGTTGTTCAGGTACAGTTGTCTCCATTTTCCCGCCACCACTTTCCCCTGGCCCACCCACGCCCACCTCCCACCCGCAATCCTTCCCCCCTCTGGCTTTGTCCATGGGTCCTTTATATGTGTTCCTTGATGATCCCTTCCCTCTTTTCCCCTGTTATCCCCTTCCCCCATCCCTTCTGGTTACTGTAAGTCTGTTCTTTATTTCAGTGTCTCTGGTTATATTTTGCTTGCTTGTTTGTTTTGTTGAGTAGGTTCCACTTACAGGTGTGATCATATGGTATTTGTCTTTCACCGCCTGGCGTACTTCACTTAGCATCTGCTCTCCAGTTCCATCCATGCTGTCGCGAAGGTTAGGAGCGCCTTCTTTCTTTGTGCTGCGTAGTATTCCATTGTGTAAATGTGTATTTGTATTCATCTAAAGCATACATGTAATGTGGCAGTATTGGGTCATGAATAGGGCAGTTAAAGCACTGCCTGGCTTTTGATCAACCTGTCTTTAGACCCCAGGTCTGTTCCATGACCTTGGGATGTTACTTAACCTTTATACGTGTTAGTTATATCATTTCTAAAGTGGTGATAATAATACTCCTACAGTTGCTGTGAGGAGACTTCAGTGAACTTAAGTGAAAGTAAATCTCTTAGCCCAGTGTCTTGCATAGTGTGTGGGCTCGTGGATAGCTATATTATCATCAGTGGGATGTTAGCTGTCGAGAAAAGGCTAGATCATCATCACAACATCATAGAAATCTCATCTGTGAAACATCAAATATACAGAAGTTTAAATCTCTAAATCATAAACCAAGAAGATTTTCTGTACCTATTTAGTGACTCTCGGAGCTTCAGAACGGGTCCAGTTGGCCCACAGAGGTGTTGGGTTTTGTTGCTGCACTTGAAAACTTGTAAGCCTTGAGTGGTTTGTACTTCTAGCTACGTCTGAAAAATGGCGAGCGCTCACAGTAATGAATCTTTGTTCGCGCCTGGTTGAAATCGGGCTACAGCTGAGTATCAGCTGCCCCTCCAGATGGAGCTTCCTCAGACTCCCTGTAGTCTCTCCCTGGCTACTTGCACTTGTTCCTGTTACCCACCTACCTCTTTAGATATTTGAGTCTTTGTCTGGTTTTGATGTTGAACAAGCGTTTGGACTTGATATTCAAGCCAACTAAGGATATGCCTACAGTTTTGGGTTTTTTTTAGTTGAGGTATACTTGACATATAACATTAGTTTTAGGTGTACAACATAATGATTTGACATTTATATACATTGAGAAATGACCACCACAGTAAGTCTAGTTATAAACCCATCATCTTACATAGTTACAACAAATTTTTTTTCTTGTGATGAGGACTTTTAAGATCTACTTCCTTAACAACTGTCAAGTATGCAGTGCAGTCTCGTTAGCTATGGTCACCATGCTGTGCATTGCGTCCCCAGGACTAACTTCTTTTATAACTGGAAGTTGTACCTTTTGACCCCCTTCACCCGTTTCTCTTAACCCTCTGGCGATCACCAATCTGTTCTATATGTACAAGCTTGGGTTTTCTGTTGTCGTTGTTTTTCTGTGGTTTGTTCATTTTAAAGTTACATATAAGTGAGATCATACAGTATTTGCTTTATTTCACTTAGCATAATGCTCTCTAGGTCTATCCATGTTATTGCAAATGGCAAAATTTCATTTGTTTATGGCTGAATCATATTCCTTTGTGTGTGACATGTGTGTTTTCATATGTGTAAATAAGTTTCTTTATCCACTCATCTGTCAATGGACACTTAGGTTGTTTACATATCTTGGCTACAGTAAATAATACTGTAATTGAACATAACTGATTTTCAAGTTAGTGTTTTCATTTTCTTCATATAAATACCCAAAAATAGAATTGCTGGATGATCGTATGGTAGTTCAGTTTTAACTATGTTGAGGAACCTCCATGCTGTTTTCTGTAGTAGCTGCGCCAACTTCCACTCCCACCAACAGGGCCACAAGGGTCCCTTTTCTCGGCATCCTCAGCAGCAGCATCTCTTGTCCTACTGAGAACAGCCATTCTGACAGGTGTGAGGTGCTGTCTCCTGTTGCTTTTGATTTGCATCTTCCTGATCATTAGTGATGTCAGGCATCTTCCTGTGCCTATTGGCCACTTGGATGTCTTTGGGAAAATGTCAATTCAGATCCTCTTTAGAAAACTATCTACTCAGTTCCTCTGCCCATTTTTAAATCAGATTGTTTGTATTTTTTCTATTGAATTGTGTAACTTCTTTATTTACTTTGGATTATAACCCTGATCAGATATGTGATTTATAAATATTTTCTCCCCCTCAGTAGGTTGCCTTTTTATTTTGTTGATGGTTTCTTTTGCTATGAAGACACTTTTTAGTTTAATGAAGTCCCACTTACTTATTTTTGCTTTTGTTGCCTTTGCTTTTGGTGTCAAATCTAAAAAGTTATTGCCAAGACTCATATCAGGGAACTTACTACCTATGTTTTCTTCTTGGAGTTTTATAGTTTCAGGTCTTATATTAAAGTCTTTAATCCATTTGAGTTTATTTTGGGGTGTAGTGTAAGATATAGATCAAGTTTCATCCTTTGGTATGTGGCTATTCAGTTTTCCCGGCACCATTTATTGAAGAGACTGTCCTTTCCCCACTGTATATTCTTGATAACTTTGTCATAAATTAATTTGATGATACATGCAATGGGTTTATTTCTGGTTCTTTATTATGTTCTGTTGACTTGTTTCTCTTTTATGGGAATAACATATTGTTTTGATTAATATAACTTTGTAATATAGTTTGAAATCAGAGAGCTTGATGCTTCTAGCCTTGTTCTTCTATCTCAAAGTTACTTTGGCTATTCAGGGTTTTTGTGGTTCCATACAAATTTTAGAGTCAGTTGTCATATTGTAAAAAAATGCCATTGGAATTTTGATGGGGATTGCATTGAATCTGTAGATTGCTTTGGTACTACAGCTATTTTAACAGTATTAATTCTTCTAATCCATTGGCACTGAGCAGCTTTGCATTTATTTGTATTGTCTTCAGTTTCTTTCATTAATGTCTTGCAGTTTTCAGTGTACAAGCCTTTCACTTTCTTGGTTAAATTTATTTTATTCCTTTTGATATAATTGTAAATGGGATTGTTTTCTTAATTTCTCTTTCCGATAGTTTGTTATTAGTGTATAGAAACCCAACAGATTTTTGTTTATTGATTTTGTAATCTCATTCTGCAAATTCACTCAATTTTTTTATTAGCTCTTTTTTGATGGAGTCTTTAGGGTTTTCTACATGTAATTTTATATCATCTGAAAATAGTGACTTTTTTATTTTTACCTTTTTGATTTGGACGCTTTTTTTTTCTTTTTCTTAGCTAATTGCTCTGGCTAGGGCTTCCAATACTATGTTGAAAAGAAATGGCGAGAGTGGGCATCCTTGTCTCGTTCCTGATCTTAGAAGAAAAGCATCAGCTTTTCACTGTTGAGTATGATATTAACTATGTGCATTGAGGGATATATTTTCAGTTTTAACAAAGGGAAAAAATCCTTCCTACTTAAAATTTTTTCTTCAGCAGGAACTAAGTACAAATATTGGATCATTATGTTGTACACCTGAAACTAATATAATATGTCAATTACATTTCAATAAAGAGAGAGGAATGTAGTGGCTATTTAGCATTTTAAGTTTTGCTTACATTTAGAATAATGTCACTTGTACTAGCATATTTTTGTAATTACTTTCTTGTTCAATTACAGTTGTCTGCATTTTCTCCTCTCCATTCCGCCCCCACCTCATCCAAACGCACCTCCCTCCCTTGCTTCCACCCTCCCCCTTGGTTTTGTCCATGTGCCCTTTATAGTAGTTCCTGAAAACCCTTCTCCCCACAGTCCCCTCCCCCTCCTCTCTGGCTATTGTTAGATTGTTCTTCATTTCAATGTCTCTGGTTATATTTTGTTTGCTTTTTTCATTTGTTGATTATGAAACTTTTTCTAAGACACAGCAACCAGTCAAATGGAAGGCAAGGATAAGGTGGAGAAACGGCACCTTAGGAGTCATGTGCTCTGTGTAAATATGCATGACACCTTACTGTCCAGGCCTCCCCTTGAAGGGAATGAGGGAACGGACATGTACACATGAGTAACAGTTTGGAGTATTGCCTTAGTACAAATGATAAGTAGCAGTTACATGTTTATTCACTTCCATGTTTAGTTTAGTGCACCTCAGAGCTGCTCACCACATCTTTTTCGAGGGCACCTATTCAATATTATCTTTGCCTGCATTTTCCCCCTTTGGTAATGATGAATTTTACCAAATTCATCATTACCTCCTCCTCCTTAGAGAATCAGATCAATTTCTCTCTCCCTCTTCCCTCCCTCTCTCCCTGTCTTCTTTTTACATTCTTGTCCATATGCAATTTTAAAATGTTTCTTTATTAATTTATATGAGTCATGCCTGGGATTTGAGGACAGGCAGTGATCCTACTAATTAGCAGCAATGGCAAAAAAATTAATGGGGGACACCGGAAAAGGGGGCAGGGACTAGGGAAAGAACTAGTTTGAGAGTTGGACCAGATGATTTCTGAGATCCTTTTCCTATAGAATCATAAAATGTTAGATCTGGAAGGGGGCCTAAAAAGATATTCTTACGTAACCCTCTCATATTGCATATTTAGAAAATAAAGGCCAGGCAAATGAATTAATTTGTCTTAAGGAGGCCAGTTAGTGACAGTCAGATGTCCATCCCTCTTCAAACTCTGAAATTCGGTCTATTCTCTCTTCTATTTAATTTTTCTCTAAATGCACATAATATAATGTCACACATGAGAAACGGTTGTGAAAGGGTCTTGCACGTTGGAAGTAGGAAGTGAAAGGTTAGACAGTTCTGTCGGCTGGTTCTCCAGCAAGCGAGGCAGCACATTTTGTTAGCCTTGTATAAGAGGCCCCCGAAGGCAGGGCGGATGCACCTGCACCTAGCATGATGCCACTCTAGCTTAGAGAATGACCTCAAAAATGTTTATTATGAGAGGCATTCTACCTGCTACTTATACCTCAGAGTCCCTTTCCATAAGGCGAGATCTTTGTAATTAATTTTGTAGTGCCTGTTATGGATTTGTGCCAGTGCCTCTGCCCAGTGGTACCAGCCACTTCCCGGTTAGATGTCCTTGCCATCCCTGGCTGGGTCTGTACCTGCGGCACAACACAAGGTTAAGTTCATTGTCTAGGACACCAATTTTGACTCTATTTGCATCCAAAAAAGAGATCTGACTATATGTGGTGGGAAAAACTCAAAATAAGTTTCTTTATATTGAGCATGCTTCTGTCACCCTGAAGGGGAGCTAAAAAGTTGAATGTCTGTGAGGTTGCTTGTGAATATATTTATATTTAATGTAGCTTTTTGCATGTGGGTACATGAAAACTGTCAGCGGACATGGGAACACATTAAAGGGAGTCAGTGTCCAGAAGCTCATCTCTAGTGCATACTTCTCCCTACAGCGGACCCACCTATGAATACTCTTGTGGTCAGAGCTTCAGGCTATTTATGCTTTTTAACTCTGTTGGATCATTGTCTTCTGTCACTTAAAAAAAAAAAAAGCATAAATCTCACCCATGACAGTTTTTTATTATGAGCAGGATTAGAGGAGCAAATGAAGAGTTAATTATAAATACTGGTTTTAGAGAAGCCTTCTTTAATGAAGGGGTAATGCAGTTTTTCAATATTATTTTAAGGAATAGAGAAGAACATAAAAGTTGAGGCCCATTGCTGTAAGATATTTTGAGTTTTTCTAGCCAATTTGAAATTCATTTGGTTTTATCATTAATTTTTAATCAATATCATTTTCAAACACAGTCTTTCTCTAATAACACTTCCAGAGTGGCACATACTTAAAAGTCTGCTTGATCCGAATATCTGCATGAAACAGCATTGCACTTGAAAGAGACAGCCAGGGTGCTAATGGTGTCATATTTTTGCTGTGTAAAATTTCACTGTCAGTCAGCGGTCACTGTGAGTCTCCACTAAGGGAAATTGGGAGCTGTGTTATCCTCTGTGCTTTTCATAAAAACTCAAGGAGCACAGAGGGGGAAAATCATTAGAGTTTAAAGACGATTGAACTAAAATGCATGAATTCTGTAGATTGCAGAATGTGCTGAGAGGGAGAGAGACTCGTGGTTACACAATGCGTGGTAAGGGGCCAGCTTCAGAGAACCACGCATGGGCTGTCAGTGGCGCTGCTGAGCCTTGAGTAAAATTGCATTTTATCATCTCGAGAAGCAATCAAAGGTGAGGTACAAAGAGTTCAAAGTAAGTGTAGACCAAGATTCCTTGATCTCTGTAATTTAAGCAATTAACTTTGCTTTCTCATTTGAATTTGAAGATTCATTCTGTTCTGTTTAGTCTCAGCTGTCTAGCTCCTGGTTAAGTGGCAGGAACTTCAGTTAGAGAAAAAAATTGATAAACTTATAAAATGGTGATTTTGAACCAAGGGTTTATATCAGAGTCTCATGTAGGCATTTGGAATTATTCAGGTGTAGGTTCTTCATCTGGGAATATGATTCAGTAGATCTGGGGTGGAGCTTAATAATCAATATTTTAAAAATTTCTGGGCTGATTCTGGTGTGTCCCCTCATACCTTCAGTTGAGACCACTGTAGTAAAAGACTGTGTTTTACCTGAGGACTGACTCTGGAAATATTTCTGAAAATCAACTTGTGGGCATGGTCATTCTTTATTCAGAAATCTGTCTTCCATTTATACCCTGGTGTATTAGTTTTCTCCTGCTGCTGTAACAAAATTACCACAAACTTGGTGTCTTTAAACAACAGAAATGTGTTCATTTATAATTTTGGAGGCCAAAAGTCTGAAATCAAGGTATTTAGGAGAGAATCTGTTCTGCCTCTTCCAAATTCTGTTGGTTGCCAGAATATCTTGGCTTGTGTCTCATCACTCTGACTTCGGTGTTCGTCTTCCCATTGCTTCTCTCTGTCTTAAGTATCCCTCTGCCCTCCTTCTTACATAGACGGCACTTCAGCGCAGACATTCTCCCTGTCTCAAGGTCATTAACTTCATCACATTTGCAAACTTGATGCTGTATACAGAAACATTCACAGGTTCCCAGGCTTAAGAACCTGGCCATCTTTGGGGATTTATTCTTCAGCGTCACAGCTGCCTATCATCTCACTGCATATACTGCATACGGGCTGCGGTGGCTTATTAAGGTTGATGTTAGTACCTTTCTCCACATATCTCCCACTACCAATTCCTGGCCACAAGGAAGTGACAGCCTTCCATGACAGCGTTTACCCACAATCCTTGTTCTCTCAGAGCTAGTGCAGATAACCCCTCCCATAGCTGGAGATAAATTATTTTCCTGAGATGTAGACTACCCCTCCACTTTCAGCCACTTACATGGTGAATACCTTTGGTCATAAGGGCACTGAGAGTAAGTGTCCATGCGGCAAACCCGTCATCCGCACCAGCAAAGGCGTTTCAAGCCTGTGTCCTAGCAACAGTGGCTCTTGTTGAAAGCTCATCTTTTAATCACGAATAGACTATTACACAGACCAGCACTATTTCAGTCTACTCTAAGAGAGGTACAAGACTTGTTACCTTTTCACACAGGCCTTATGCCGTGTGTTTACCATGCTGTGAAGTTTGGTTTTAGGAGGAAACAATATAGTTAGTTGGAGTTAGTTACCTTCAGTTAGTTGATCACTAGAAGAAATGTGATTGCCGAGTCAAAGTTTGTGAAAAGCACCTGCAGGACCCTGAAAGAAGCTAATTAACATACTGGGCTTCGTTTTCCTTATCCACAACAGGGAGAGTTTGTTTCGTGAGCTTTGTAGCCCCTTTCAGCCCTGAAATTCTATTTTGCTTCTTGAGCGGAAATTAGAGAGTTTTAACACTTTGGCAAACATTGTTACTAAAAAGTTTGTTCTTGTGCCATTAGAGGGCAGGTACAAGATAGAACAACTGCTAGGAAAACTGCCTTGTGCTCTGTATGCCATGTTTCTGTAGTCAGAAATTAAGTGTTGTATACTGATGCCGCTTACCGAGATTGAAAGGACACTTTCTCCACTAGGTCTCCATGCCGTAGTCCTCTTCTCTGAGTTTGCGGTGCTTTGGGAACGCCCAAGTGCAGCTGGCATGTGGGTCTGCAGTTCACAGGAGTTCACGTGGGCTGAAATAAACCCTTAGGTTCACTCATACTAAGAGATAGGGTGAGAAAGATAGGGATAATAAGAAGGATTACCCAAAGGAGATAGGAGAAAATTCACAAGACTGTGTTATGTGAAATCTAGATTGCCTGAGCTGAAGAGAACAGATTAAGTGGAAACAAGAATTGCAGAAACAGGTCTCAGAAACTTGGCTTAGGGCTGCAAGATGGCTGCAGAGTGTCTGGAAGCTTCATCCACTTGCTCCCAGGCCCACACCAGACTTGCAGCTAAACCACAGAGCAGTCAACTCAAAAACCCAGCTGAGTGTGAGAGAGAGCATGTATGATGTGAGGGTGTACGTGGGTGAGTGTGTGGGCGTGTGTGAACGTGTAGCCTGGGCTCTCCTGGTGGAGCAGCTGCTGGTGCCCCTGCCCAGCCCAGCAACTCTGACTGTGCATATTTGGGGTGGGAGCCATTTTGAGGAATTTAAAATATCCTACCCAGGGAGAAGCCTCCTGAGAGCCCGCACCTGGGCACCCAGACTTGTCTCGGTGCCCTCCACCCTGGGCAGGGCCATGCACCCCACCAGGAGCCGGGGTCCAGAGACTACAGGACTTACTGGGGAGGGGGAGCCCACTCCAGGGAACCATGGGAGCCATGGGAACCATGAACGGGCAGAGTCTGACTGAGGAGCCTGGGGGCAGAGACCACCCCGGGAGCCCAGTGGCGGGAGCCCAGGGCTGGCTCACTGGAGGGAAGCAGTGCGAGCGCCCCTGCCACAGCCCACGTTATAGTCTGGCTGCCGGACTCAGCCCCTCCTTCCCCCACCCTGCCAGGATGATGTGAAACCTGAAAGAAGACGGTGCGTAGAGGATGTAATCTATTAATTTGGGGGAGAGGGCAAGAGGCATGAGTGTGAGGCAGAGGTGTGGATGGGTGGCCTCCTGTACGTATCCCGACTGGGGGTTCAATCCACACCTAGAAGCCCTCTCAACGCAGAGGAGGTCGTGGTAGAGGAAGAGCCCCTAAGCCCAGGAGCTCTGGGCTTAGATGGAAAGCTCCCACCAATAAGCAGGCTCTCTACTTTGGGGTGAGACAGAAACCACGGGAGACAAACCCACTGTCTTTGTGTGCCCTCCCTCAAAGGGTCAAAGCACAAATTTTGCATGTGGAGGGCCCCAGTGAAGGGAGGGTGGTGAAGTCTGGAGTCGTGTGAGGAGAGTCTGGAGCAGGAGGCACTGCGACAGCCTTGGGCGAGCAGCTCTGGGATCTTCGAGGCCCTGATATATACCTGGGCTCCACCACAACCATCTTCCTTGAGAAGAGCTGGCCTCTCCCAGGGGAAAATCAATCACCTTACCCTGTAAAATACCACTCCCCCCACCCTCTGGACAGCCCCTCACCACGACCTGTGTAAACCTGTTCACTCACTCAGCACATCCTTTTTTTCCTTTTCTTTTCTCTGTTGTCAGTTTTGCTCTGTATTGGTGTTCTGTTTTGTTTTTTTTTTTCTTTTTTTCCCCTGCATTCTCTCCCATCCTGCATCTTAACCCTTGCTGCAGCACCATAAACAGACTCAGGGGTCATCAGCGACTGCCTGTGGGGTGCAGCCAGTCCGTACGGTTTACTGGGAAGCAGACTGGTGCTCCCCCCTCACAGGAGAGCCACAGAGGCACCCGTCCAGCATCCGGCATCCGGCAGACCCAAAATCTGGGCTCGGGAGCCCTAATAGGGGCTCTGCCCTGCTGAGTACAGGGAGATAATTCCAGACAGACTCAGACTAGTGGCTCAGGGAGGGGGGAACACACCCACCATCTTCCCAGAAGTCTAGAAGGCACCTGCCACAGGAGATCCAGGAATCAACACCCCTTGTTTTTGCCAGAATCCCACCCAGAAATGGTCTGCTCTGTGACTAGGCTGAGACCGACAGCAGGCCAACAGGCAGAGACTGGCAAAGGTGGATCCTGTGGCGACTTGGGACATTTGCTGACACACCCCTGGACCCAGTGCTGATAAAAACCAGCTTTTCAGAGTAGCCTGGGCCCACCTGGGAGCAGCCAAGCCCAGAGGAATCAGCCACAAACTGTGGGTCTCCTGTAGTTTCAAAAAGGTGGCAGAGGGCTAGACATAGACAGCACCTGACATTAGCTTACACCAGACCCAGACATCAGAGCCATACCCAAAGGGAGAAACCAGAAAGCAAGATCTAAACTGTGCTAAAATAAATCCACTTGGTTCTTTTTTCATTATCTTAGCTATTTTTTTCTTTTTCATAGCCATTTTATTTATACTTTTTATCTATTTTTCTTTTTCCTTTATTTTTGTGCTATAATTTTTCTTTCATATCTCCTATTCCACTCTTCTCTTAGAGTACTCCACTGTTCTTTTTTCTCTCCATTTATTATTTCTGTTAACTTTACTGTGTTCCTTTCCCCATTTTCCTCTTTCAGTTCATTATGAGTAGTAGCTCTCTTCCCCTTGCTTCTCTCCTAATCACTTTTATTTTCTTTGGTCTTCTCATATTCATCTTCCCTTTCCCTATTATTTCATTTCTCTCTTTGCTATTATTATTCTTTGTTCTCTTGTTGTTAATATTGCTGGGGGGGTGCTGCTTGTTTTGGTGGTGTTTTGTGTTGTTTTGCATTGTTCTGCCAGCACCTATACAACAGGTGGTGGGGGTTGAGCCTCTTAGCCAGCCGGATGGAGGAGAGCTCCCACCAACAACTGGGCCAGTAATAATGAGGACCCAAATACAACAGGAGAGTCTCTGTAACCCACACAGACTCGTTCCTAGAACATCCAGATCAGCCACACAAGGCCACTCCACAAGACAGAGTCAAAGCAAATCAATCTAATACATGGGAACAAACACAAAGAGATAACTAAAATGTGAATACATAGAAACAACCCCAATGAAAGAAAAGGAGGAATATCCAGGAAAAGAGCTAAGCGAAATTGAGGCAAGCACCTTATCATAGAGTTCAAAGTAATGGTTATAAGGATGCTCAAGAAACTTAGTGAGAACTACAGGGAGCTTAGTGGGACCTACAGCAGCATGAAAAAGGACATAGAAACCTTGAACAAGAACTAGATGGAAATGAAGAATTCAACATCTGAAATGAAGAACACACTAGAAGACATTAAGAGCAGGCTAGACAAAGCAGAGAATTGAATCAGTGAGTTAGAAGACAAGGTGGAAAATACACACAGAGCAACAAAATGAGAAAAAACTCAAAAAGAACAAGGACAATCCTAAGGGAGCTTTGGAACAACATGAAACATAATATTTGCATCATAGGGATAACGGAAGGAGAAGAAAAGGAGCAAGGGATAGAAAACCTGTTTGAAAAAATAATGACAGAAAACTTCCCTAACTTGGTGAGGAAAAAAGTCACACAAGTCCAAGAAACACAGAGGGTCCCAATTACAATTAAAATGTCAAAATTTGAAGACAAAGAACCTTACAGGCAGCAAGGGATTAACATACAAGGAAGCTGTAATAAGGCCATCTGCTGATTTCGCTATTGAAACACTATAAGCCAGAAGCGATTGGCAAGAAGTATTCCAGGTAATGAAAAGCAAAGACCTGCCACCAAGAGTACCCTATCCAGCAAGGCTCTCATTTAAATGGAAGGTGAAATAAAGAGCTTCCCAGACAAAAAGAGATTGAGAGACTTTATCTCCACCATGCCAGCCCTGCAAGAGATGTTAAAGGGACTGTTTTAAGACGAAGAAATGAAGAGAGAGAAAGGAACACAGGCACAAAGGGAGGAAATGGCAATAAGTAAGTACCTATCAATAATAACCTTACATGTATATGGATTAAACACTCTCATCAAAAGACAAGGTAGCTGAGTGGATAAGAAAACATGACCCACATATATTACATGTATATGGATTAAACACTCTCATCAAAAGACAAGGTAGCTGAGTGGATAAGAAAACATGACCCACATATATGCTGCCTACAAGGGACCCACCTCAGAACAAAAGAAATACACTGAAAGTAAGGGATGGAAAAAAATGTTCCTGCAAATGGACATGGGGGAAAAAAAAACTGGGGTAGCAATACTTATATCTGACAAAATAGACTTCAAAACAAAGGCAATAATAATAAACAAAGCCAAGAAGGTCACTACATAATACTTAGGGGAGTAGTCCAACAGGAATGTATAACCCTTGTAAGCATATATGCACCCAGTATAGGTGCACTTAAATATGTAAAGAAAATATTTGAGGGCTTTAAGAAAGAGATAGATAGCAATACAGTCATTGTAGGGGATTTTAACACCCCACTGTCAACAATGGATAGGTCTTCCAAACAAAACAAATCTACAAAAATATTTCAGAGTTGAACAGCTCTCTAGATCAAATGGATTTAATTGATGTTAATAGAACATTTCATCCCAAGGAAGCAAAATACACATTCTTCTCAAACTCACATGGAGCATTCTAAAAGATAGACCACATGGTAGGGCACAAAACAAGCCTTAACAAATTCAAGAAAATTGAAATCATATCAAGCACCTTCTTGGATCACAAGTTTGAAACTAGAAACCAAACTCAACAAAAAAAATTCAAAAACATTCAAATACATGGAGGCTGAATAACAGACTAGTAAATAATGAGTGGGCCCTGGCTCGTGTAGCTCAGTGGATTGAGCACAAGCCTGTGAGCCAAAGGATTGCTTGTTCGATTCTCAGTCAGGGCACATGCTTGGGTTGTGTGCCAGGCCCCCAGTAGGGGACGCTTGAGAGGCAACCACATGTTTCTCTCCCTCTCTCCTTCCCTTCCCCTCTCTCTAAAAATAAATAAATAAAATCTTTAAACAGTGCATAATCAACAATTAGTTCAAGGAAGAAATCGAAAAGTATCTGGAAACAAATGAAAGTGACCACACTACAACCTAAAACCTATGGGACACAGCAAAGGCAGTACTGAGAGGGAAGTTCATAGCAATGCAGGCCTGCCTAAAGAAGACAGAAAAATCTCAAATAAATAACCTAACCTTACATCTACAAGAACTAGAGGAATAGCAACAAAGACCAGAGCAAGAAGGAGGAGGAAATAATCAAAATCAGAGCACAATTCAGTGACATAGAGATGAAAAGAACAATTTGAAGGATCAGTGAATATAGGAGCTAGTTCTTTGAAAAGATAAACAAAACTGACAAACCATTCACCAGGTTCATCAAGGAAAAAAGAGGGAAAACCCAAATAAAATCAGGAATGAAAGAGGAGAGGTAACAACCGATACCACAGAAATACAAAGGATTGTAAGAAGTTACTAAGAACAACCATTGACCAAGAAATTGGACAACCTAGGCAAAATGGATAAATTTCTAGAAACTTACAGTTTTCCAAAACTGAACCAGGAAGAAGCAGAAAACCTGATAACTAGCAAAATTGAAGCAGTAATCAAAAAACTACCAGCGCACAAAAGCCCTGAATCAGATGACTTGACAGGCAAATTTTACCAAACATTCAAAGAACTAACACCGATCCTTCACAAACTATACCAAAAAATTTAAGAAGAGGAAAGATTCCCAAACTCTTTACGAGCCTGGTGTTATCCTAATCTTGAAACCAGGTAAAGATACAACAAAGAAAGAAAATTACAGGCCAGTATCTCTAATGAACATAGATGTGAAAATCCTCAACAAAATACTAGCAAACCAGACCCAACAATACATTAAAAAGACCATACACCATGATCAAGTGGGTTATTTCAGGGGTGCAGGCATGGCGCAATATTCACAAATCAATAAATATTGTATATCACATGAACAAAATGAAAGACAAAAATTACATGATCGTATCAATAGATGCAGAAAAAGCATTTGATAAACCAGCACCCATTTATGATAAAAACACTGAGCAAAGTGGGAATAGAGGGAGCATACCTCAACATAATAAAGGCCATATACGAAAAACCTACAGCCAACATCATACTCAGTGGGCGAAAACTAAGTGTTTCCCTTAAGATCAGGAACATGACCAGACTGTCTGCTCTCACCACTCTTATTCAACATAGTACTGGAAGTTACAGCCACAGCAGTCAGACAAGAAGTAATAAAAGGCATCCAAATTGAAAAGAGGAAGTAAAAACTGTCATTATTTGCAGACAACATGATAGTGTACATAGAAAATCCTATAGACTCCACCAAAAAACTGCTCGACCTAATAAGTGAATTTGGCAAAGTAGCGAGATACAAAGTCAATATTCAGAAATCAATACCATTTTTGTACACCAACAATGAACCATCAGAAAGAAAATCTAAGAAAAAATCCCATATACTGTAGCAACAAAAATAAATAAATAAAGTACCTAGGAATAAACTTAACCAAGGAGGTAAAAGATCTTTACTCAGAAAACTATGGAACACTGAAGAAAGAAACTGAGGAAGATACAAATAAATGGAAGCACATACTCTGTTCATGGATTGGAAGAAATAACATCATTAAAATGTCCATACTAACCAAACCAACCTATAGATTCAACGCAATGCCTATTAAAATACTCATGGCATATTTTGCAGATCTAGAATAACTACTTCAATAATTTATATGGAACCCAAAAAGACCTCAGATACCCGTAGCAATCCTGAGAAAGAAGAACAAAGTTTGAGGGATCACAATACCTATATCAAACTATACTATAAGTTCACTGTAATAAAAACAGCCTGGCACTGGCATAAAAACAGACATATAAACCAATGGAACAGAATAAGGAGCCCCAAAATAAACCCACGTCCCTATGGTCAATTAATATTTGACAAAGGGGTTACAGACATACAATGGAGTAAAAATAGCCTCTTCAATCAATGATGTTGAGAATTGGAATGGTATATGCAAAAAAAGGAAACTAGACCACCAACTCAAGAATACACCAGAATAAACTGAAGATGGATAAAAGACTTAAATGTAAGTCGTGATACCATAAAAGTCCAAGAGGAAAACATAGGCAGTAAAATTTCAGACATCCCACGTAGCAATATGTTTTATGATACATATCCTAGGGCAAGGGAATAAAGGAAAAAATGAACAAGTGGGGCTACATCGAATTAAAAAGCTTTTGCAAAGCTAAAGAAACCATCAGCAAAATGAAAAGGGAGCCGACTGTGTGGGAGAACATAGTTGCCAATGATACATTGGAGAAGGGTTTAATCTCCAAAATATATGAAGAACTCACATGACTCAACACCAGGGAGAACAAACAATCCGATCAAAAAATAGACAGTGCCGGGTGCAGAAGATGGCGGGCTCCACGGGTATCATAGGTGATAAGATTTTCAACAATGTCAGCATTGGGGAAATACTTTAGTATACTTTGGGTCAGAGCAACTAATAAAGAAATTATTATTTTAAAAGTGACCTTTTAGTGTTACAACTTCAGTTACTGTACTTGATGTTTGAAGTTGACTGTGCTTGTAATGAAGCCATAACTTTTTAAGAATTGTACTCAGTACCTATAGGTTCTTGAAAATTTAGTAATGAAATGGTGCATTTATTTAAAAAAAAAGGACAGAGGATCTGAATAGACAGTTCTCCAAGGAGGACATCCAGAGGGCCCATAGACTTAGGTAAAAATGCTCAGCATCATTAGCCATCAGAGAGATACAAATGAAAGCCACAATGAGATACCACCTCACCCCTGATAGAATGGCTATCATTAATAAATCAACAAACAAGTACTGGTGAAGATGTAGAGAAAAGGGAACCCTAGGACACTGTTGGTGGGAATGCAGCCACTGTGGAAAACAGTTGAAATTTCCTAAAAAAAATTAAAAATGGAACTCCCTTATGACTTAGCGATTCCACTCCTGGGACTATATCCTAAGAATCCCAAACCACCAATTCAGAAGAACTTAGGCATCCTATGTTCATAGCAGCGCTATTTACAATAGTCAAGTTTGGAAACAGCCTAAGTGGCCCACCTGTGGTTCATCTACACAGTGGAATATTACACAGCTGAAAGAAAGAAGGAATTCCTACCCTTTGCAACAGCGTGGATGGAACTGGAGACTATTATGCTAAGTGAAATAAGCCAGCCAATGAAAGACAAATACCATACGATATCAGGTATAAGAGAAATCTAATGAACAAAATAAACTAATGAGCAAAACAGAACCAGAGACATGAAACAGCAAATAGACTGGCAGCTGCCAGAGGAAAGGGAATAGGGGGATGGTGGGAAGGAGGGGAAGGGAGTAGTTAAAGAACATGTATGAATGACCCTGGGACAGTGGGGCAGGGATGGACTGTGGGAACAGGATGGGGCAGCATGAACGAGGGCAAAGGAAGAAAAATTGGGACAACTGTATTAGAAAAAAAACAGGATATTTTTATAAAAAAGGAAAGAAAGACGATGTTTCTCTTTCACACTGATGTTTCTTTTTCTCTTTCTCCCTCCCTTCCTTCGTAAGAAAAGCAATAAATTTTTTTAAAAAAGTCCTCAGGTAAGGATTAAAGAGAGAGAGAGAGAGAGAAAATGAGGCTGAGTAACAAAGGTGAGGACTGAATCGCAGAGGTGGGACTGGGAGAGATGCGTGTGTTTGAAACCAGTTAGAAAGGAGATGTTCCCACGGAGAGGGAAGGTACCAGAACTAGTGACAGAGGCTTAGCCTTGCAGAGGTGGGACACTCCTTCCGTTTTAGGGAAGATGGCAAAAAGTTAAAGAAGGCTCATGAGTAAAGGCTCTGCTGAATCCCCAGGGATGATGAGTCTTCGGTGGCATTAATGTGTACTGTTGTTTAATCTCTTAGTGTCGAACTAGTCACATACAATAGGGAAGGCTGCGAGGTTCCGGGATACCACACTGGTGCCTAGGTCAGTGCTAGCGTCCCTTTTATAGACACCCCAGGGTTGGGCCCAGTCACAGACTCTCATCTCCCAGCCACGTGGATTAGTCCACGGAGAACACAGGCGACCTAAATCACACCAGTTGGTCTCTTTTCAAACTGGAGCCAGGAGAAAGAACTGTTGCTTTTCTCTTGTTGAGAGAGACAAAGATGTAAATGTGTTGCTCGTTGCGGACACTTTTCTTGTGTAGTAAAGAAACAAAACAAGGAGTAGAGATGTCCGGGGTGCAAAGAGGAGACGGGTGGAGAGGAAAGCGGGGAGAGCTTTCCATTCCTGTATCCCTGCGCCCAGCTTCATCCATTTCTCTTGATGATTTGGCTACATCAACCAGCAGGTGCCCTTATGCTTAAGATAGAGCTTAGGTATTTGTATTGAAACCAGAGAAACCTTAGCTAAAATGTGGTGTATGAATGTGGAGAACTCAGAATGGGCTCAGCTAAGAACCACAAGTACAACAGGAGGTAGTAACAGGATGGGTGGTGAGGTGACGGAGCACAGGACCGGAAGTGATTCCCCTGACACACAGGGATCCAGGGAGTTCAATTCTTAACTAAGTAGATAAACAGATAGGAAGTTGTGGTGCGGATGTAAGAGTGTCGGATGCATTTGCAAAACAAATTTTGATTTCTTAAGAAAAAAAGAAAGAAAAATAATGGATCACCATAAAGCTCTAAAATGATTCATAAAAATCTATTTGTAATTTTGCGATTGAAAAGGTTAAGGATAATATCTACTTTTCATATTTGTCCTCTTATATACACAGAGAACTCGACTTACAATTTGGCAAGTTTGCTGAATTTTACAAAATACTTTATAGTCAATTTTTATTGTACCGTATGCAGCTGACTGGATAACAAGAATTTTCTAATTTGGAACTCTATCTCTTTAAGCAAAATATTCTCGTGAGTAAAAAAAAATAATAATTGTGCTCCGGCTGGTGTAGCTCAGTGGATTGAGCGCGGGCTGGGAACCAGAGGGTCCCGGTTCGATTCCCAGTCGGGGCACATGCCTGGGTTGCAGGCCAGGTCCCCAATGAGGGCCATGTGAGAGGCAACCATACATTGCTCTTTCTCCCTCCCTTCTCTCTGAAAATAAATAAATAAAATCTTTAAAAAAAAATTAATTGTTCTAAGACAGAATTGAATGTATTAGAAAAATGTTAGAACTTAGCTATCATTTTCAACTACCTTTATAAACAGATTTTTTTTTTAACTTTACCACATTGTTAAATTACTCTGGGTAGTATTAAGTATGATCGTTTATCAAGAACCTTTAATGATCTGTCTCTTTTCAGTTGTAGTTTCTCAGCCCGTTACTACTGTGGGTTCAGAATGGCCCATCCAAGTCCTAGAATCCACTCAAAGGCATTTATCCAGCCGGAGTCTCTCGAGTCCGAGTTACTCTCCCTGCACTCCTGTAACTGCAGCCTCCTGGCACTGGCTCTGTAACGGGTTGCTGCAGTTCTTCAGGAAGTTCGAGTCCTTCAAAAAGAATATGCAATTTACAGCATGGTTTTTGTGCCTTGATTTACCCCTTATTTTAATCTGCTGTTTTATCATTTTTGTATTTGAGGACACACATCACCATGTCCTGATAATGATGAAATGCATCCTAATTTTTATTGTTCCCATAATTACCCAGTAGTTAAATTGACTATTGCAGCACACTGAAGAATAATTCCCAGAGTCTGTCAAGTGCTGGCTAAGGATGCATGTATTGAACCTTAACTAATATACAGTCTGTAACCTACATAGATGTGAATTAAACCGGGAAGTGCTTTTGCTGGAAGGGGGATTCACTGCTGGCATGCAGTCTTCTGTTTATACACATGCAGACCGTCTCCTACACTTGGACGAGACAGAGAGAAAGGCAGAGATAAGAACACAAGGCGGTTCTCCCTCTGCTCTGGGAAACTGTCTGAAGCTTCCTTTTTCAGAGATAAGGGATTGGATGGCACCTGCTCCCCCACCTTTTCCCATCTCAAAGTAACTGAAGTCTTTGCTGAGTGTAATAGGGCTGCATCCTTCTTGGAAGACAAATGTTCCAACTTCATTATGATATTATTATGTCCCCGAGCTGTCCTCTTCTTCAGTACAATTTGCTGTTGTGGTTTTATATCTTAGATGTGCATTTGTGTTTTTCTTTACAATACCTTACTCAAAATTAAGAAAGTCAAGACGTGGAGCGGCGTTTTCTTGAACGGTTGTCATAGTGCATCAGGGTGGTTACAAGTATCTTACGTGTAATGCCAGAGCTGGGAGACTCGGGGGCAGTCTTACGCTGCCCCTGTCCTTGCTGTGACCAGGGCTCTATAGGAGATTTCTGTCCCCTCTCCGCCACCTCACACTCCGGTGTCACACTAACTATGAAGCAGGATCATAAAGGTAGACCAGTGAAAGCTGCTTCAGTCATTGGTATAGAAAGTCTGAAATTATTCTAAGATTTTTTTTTATGACCTGGCTCTAGTCCTCTTTCTATGTATGTTGCTCATTAAGTTGTGAAAATAGTTATATTTACTTCATTCATGAAAAAGGCATGAGTATCCAATATTTAAACTAGTGCAACTACAAGACCATAAGAGAAGTAGAGTACATGGTCTAATTTTAATAATATCCTAAATAGGATATAAATATTATAGTCATGTTTAACTGTGGTAAAATGGAATACAGCAGTGTGTGTTTTACTTATAAAAGACTTTTTTTTTACTTTGTGAAAATGCTGTTTCACAATGTAATGCTGCCTACCCGCCCGATGCCTGCGTGCCACACCCACGCATCCTCATCTCCAGGGAGGGAGACTAGCCCAGAGGCTTGGGAGTCGCCTGCTGAATCCCTCAAGCCTTTTTGCTTTGCTCATTGTCTGAATTCAAAATGTGGGACAGAATGAAGAGAATAATTCCATCTTGTTTTCTCTCTTTTCAGGCTCTATACAACTCAATCAAGAATGAGAAGCTTGAATGGGCCGCGTAAGTATGCTGGATGTCAGCCTTTTAATACATAAATGATCGGCTTGCTCTTTCTTACGGTCTCCCTGTCTGCCCGAGAGGCCATCCTAGAGGAGGACTTCTCATTTCACACGAGCGTCTCAGCTCCTTTTCACAGAACCTTAAGTATCCGTGTCTTTTTCTTGTACCCGGCGTGCTCTTTTTCTTCTTTTAATCTGGTTGTTATAGGCAAGTAATTTTCTTTTTAATGTGTCCTTTTAAAAATAGCGTTTTGCGAGGAAATCATAAAATCCTGTACATTCCAAAGTCCAATACAAATGATTTTGGTGCCATCCACTAACTTTAATTCTCTGCCCTATCATTATGGATCAAGGGTTCCAATCCTGTTTTCCTGTGGCTCTAGATGTACTGGGATATTGATAGGTAAGCCTGAGAAACGATAGATTAAAATAAGCTAAAAAAAATGTTTTTAACCATCCCAACTTCCAGAGGCTTGCACAATGCCAATTTACATTGTCTGTGTCCAAGAGAGGAGTGCATTGAAATGTTTCTGACCTGCCAACAGTAAGATGCCGTGCATCAAGGTACACACTTTGGAGATACCGTTCCAGATTAATCACGCATGACCCTGTGTAGACCAACGATACCAATTCCTGTTAGATTTTCACTGATCAGTGTAGCAGTTAAGAATTTAATCTTTAAAAAATTATTAAGGAAGAATCTTTACTAAATTTTTAATGAAGTTGTCAGAAGTTAGGTCAAGTATGTTTTTTAATTAGAACTACATGTGAATTTTGTTTTGATTTTTTACTCACATTAAGCATTCATAAATGCTTTTCTACTATATGGCCTAACGTGGCGATCTGCAATGGACTTGTTTACAGGATCATAACATGGGGGTAAATCTTATTCTTTCATATGCACATTGGGGAAAAGTGGCTTAGCAATCAGCTACATCTCATATGTAATATGCTAGAAAGAACAGAAACTATCGCTACCACTTGAATTGTTTCCACTAGTTGTAAGATCATAGGGTAATGTTTTAAATTAGGGGTTCAAAGATTGAGTTGAGACTGTAACATTTACAAGTGTTTGTGATGGCTTAGGTGTCTGTGTGTGTACGTAGATAACATGAAATTCGCTTAAAGACTGTATCATTTCAAGGAAAATGCATTAAGATTACTATAAATTAATGGTCTGAGATCCAAAGTGATCATTTCTGGATTTATCTCTTTTTAGTGAAGGTGAGTTTCCTAGAAAAATTCCATAAATAATGAATAATATACTTAGAATCTTGCTGAAATAGTAAAAGCATGTCCTGCCCTATACAGAATACACTCTAGAGAAAATAAATAAAAATGAAATATTATAAACATATTCACACTGTTGAATTTGTTACAGTAGGTATTATGTATAGTTACGTGTAATGGCAATTTGGTACAAGAAAGCTTGATTTTGGGCCTTACCCATGAGTGGGGAGTGGGAGTTCACCCAAGAGCTGGGAGCTTCTGCCGCAGTCTTGTTGGGTCAACAGAGCATCGTGTTCCGAAGGCCAGATCCCAGAGTCAGATAGATTTGTGTTCGAATGCCAGCTCAGCTACAAGATGCTCCTACAAAATTTGTAGGACAATGTATACCTGCAAGGGAGGTATCTTGATGTTGATTAGAACCTTGGAAGAAATCAAATTAGAGAATCGTGGAGTGGTATAACTGGAGGGACCTCGGAGGTTTTTAGTTCATTGGTTTTCTAACTACATCCCATGGAGCCCTAGGGACCCATGGAAAGGGGCGGGCGGGGCGGGGGGGGGGGGCATCCATGTGAGCGAAGGGAAAGAGGAGAAAGGGGAGGGTGATTGGGACTCAGTTCTATCTCCCACAACCATCCCACCTCTTTTGGCTGACCAAAGCAGCCTGCTGCTGTCTTTTTAAAATATGTATTTGGAGTTCAATGTAGTATTTCTCTTTTTAAAGGCATCTATCTGTACTTAAAATTTTTTTTGAAAAGTACTACTTCAGTCTAGTGTTCTCATTTCCTGTATGAAGAAAATGAACTCAGGAAACCTTCATTAACAGGTCAGAAGCTACAGTGAGTGCAGCAGCAAAGCCAGGGTTTGTCCCCCGTGCCCTGGCTCCCCACGGTGTCCCCTCGCTTTTCTGTAGCCCCATTCTCAGAGTCTGTGCTGGGCAGCGACCCTGTCCGAAAGTCTGTGCCAGCTTTTGATACAGTGTGAAGTAAGAGAGTTTTATGTTACATTTTTAGTCTCATTAAATGCTTTTAGAATTACTGATATTCTTCCCCCAGGCAAGGTAGGTAACTAAGATCATTCATTCATCTGCCCCAGTCTTTAGCAGCTGCTCTGTGCCTGGCCCAGTGCTGTGCCCTAGATACAAACATGAAAAAGACGGGCTCTCCGCCTAAGGAGACACAGCGTGGGGCGGATGGGAGGGGTGGACTGTACGAAGGGGAAAACACACACATAAAAATTGTAGGGAAGGGTGCCATTAGCTAAACCGCCTTGTGGAAGGTCTTAGCTCCCTCATGCAGGGCAATACCGTTTCTTCCCCAGACCCTTTGCTCTATCATTCATTATTCATAAAGCGTCTCTTTGTTGAACTACTTCGCGCTGGAAATTTAGAGAGAACAAAAGTATATAAGGCATTAAGGCATTTTTCCTGGCCTAAGACATTTTACAGTTTAACACAGATGATGAAATAAAAGGTAAGGAGCGGTTGTCTCTGGTGGGGATGGCATGGGGTGAGGTGAGCGGCCGTGGACACAGGAGCTTCTGACTTATGTTAGAATTGTTTAAAATGCAGCTGTTCACCTTCAGAGAACACAACGAAGAAAAGGGAAAATGAGCGCAGTGTTACTCATTAGGAAAATAAACGGCCTTCTCTTATTGCCATTCTATACAACGGTGTTTAGAATTGCAATAAATCTTTCTCTCCCTGATTTTTAAAAATATTAAAAATGTATGTATCCAGCCTCACTTTAATTAAGACGCAATAAAACCAGTTTTAAATCATGTGCTTCCAGGCTCCCCCTTTCCTGGCCCCACTTCCCTCACCGTCTGGGTCGAAGCAGCGTCTGCTTTGCTTCTCATGATACACAGCTGTTCTCTTTAACTCCGAACAAGCATTTTTACAACCTTGCATCATGGAATAATCGTTGCTATTTTATATTACCCTGTAACCAATTTTACAGGAGCAGTTTAAAATCTTTATCACCTTTGCTCCTAAATTAAGTTGTTTTCCGTCTGCCCTTGCTTGTCAAATTGCCCTGGTTAGTTAGGTGGCGTGGTGGAACTCTGGGATCTTTGTCTTTCAGATCAGGTGTAATGAAAGCCCAGAGCTTTAAAACAAATGTGGTTTTAAATGACAGCAGTCCATTGTTTGGTTCTTTATCTTTTTTCCTGTTGCAAACTTGCAGTATGGCTGGTGTTTTCCGGAAACCAATGCTGTCCATTTATTGGCTGATTCGAAGGGGTAGAGAAGCTCCCCAAGTATTTCCGCCCTCTCCGTTATCATTATTTTGAGTATTGCTGCCTGTGAGAAGAGCGCGTGCCTGCGTTTACGTCAGTGTGGGTTGTTGGAGGATGATAGTTAAAGGCAGTGGAACAACTAGTACTTATTATTTCACGTGGCACTTTAATTCTGTATCCAGTCCAAGGGTCTGGATCCGAAATTCACAACTGTTTCCAGAGTCCCTTTGCTACGCAGTCTCTGGAAAAGTTTTTTGCCAAAAATAGAAACTTTTGGCATCTCTGCGCCACACTGGAAGAAGAAGAGTTGTCTTGGGCTGCACAGTAAATGCACAAACACTAACAAAAACTGATGAGCAAAAAAAAGGTTTTAAGTAAATATACGATTTTGTGTTTGGCTGCATTCACAGCCATTCTAGGCCACATGCAGCCCGTGAGCCGCGGGTTGGACACCCCAGGGGTTAGAATTTACTTTCGTTACTTAGTCCTTTTCTTATTTTACATAACTCAGTGTTGACTCTAATTTTATTTTAGGTAATAATACATGTCAACTGAAATGTAGTTTCAATTGTTGCTCTGTAGGGAATGGCCATCTCAAAAGATAATTTTAGTTCCAATCAAGACAGTTTTTCTTTTACCTTGGACTGATTTAGATGAGCCACCTTTAGCTATGAATGTAATGTGTTGCTTTGCATTTAAGTTTTCTATATCATTTTCCTCTTTGCTATAATTCTCCCTGACTTTTTATTTGCCAATATCAGAGCCCTCCAGGAAGAAAAATTGATATTCCCTATCTATACTTTTTATATTTGAACTTGTATCCTAAAAAACAGCGTGCTTCTTTGTCTTATTTTAAAATATTTTTTACCTTGAGCTAAAATTATGTTATTTTCACGAAAGAAGATAAATCGTGGTAATTCATTGTTACAATGAGTTATTCTGTGAAGTAACTTCATTACCCTAATGCCCTGGTGAATGTAGATATATGAGATTGTTCATCAGGATAGTGTTTCTTACTAGCAGATGTAGATAAATGATAACTTTCTTACTCAGGTTATTTTGGATCAAGATATTTATGTGGTATTTTGATCTAAGAAGTTCAGAAGTAATTCTCATTTAAATCTTCCAGATAGCCACCTGTAGGTTGATAATTACTACTGAGAAAGCTAAGACAAAAAGAAATTGCTAATAAGTTGGACAATGATCGTAGACATAGTGAATATATTAAATCTACAAAGAAAAACCTGAGTATGTGGGCAAAGACGTAGCAGGGTTGGCATTAGGAGTTATTGGTAAAAAGAGGACTAACCATGGAAAGAATTAATAAAACTGTGAGATATTTAACTGTAAAGAATTAATAAAACCCTATCTTTATTTGAGATGCTCATATTATTAAACATTTTCTAGATATGCATTGTGCATCAATGAAATACTTGAAAATAGAGCAATATTTAACATTCCCACCATTATTGCTATACTCATATATTAGGTCTTGGTAAAATAATTATAGTGTTAATATTAGCTGGAACTCACAAATTTAGAAGACAAATTTAGGAGATAGTCTATATGAATATTAAGTCAGGGTAAATCTAAATATAGTGGATGTGTAAAGGATATTATTAGTTTGATTGTTCTGTTTATATATTGAGTGAAATGCATCGAATACTAGATAAGGAAAGAAAAAGAGAAAAATTCTTTAATTATGAAAAAATGATCATTAAATTGAAGGAGATTTTGAGTTAAAGAATTCACATCACTTAAGAATTTGTTAGCTGAAAGCGACACTGAACATGGGCCAGTCTCCCAGATTTGGGTGTTAACAGAAGAAAAGATGTCAGGTTTAGAATTAAGGGAGATTGTCTCACATAGCTCAATAGAAATAGAATTTTATTAAGAATCCCAGTCATGCCCTGGGTGAGGGTTAAAAAAATGAATCATACCTCACACTTAATGTTTAATCTCTAAATACCTATTTTCTCAGTTATCTCAGATATGCTGAACTCGGGTATGTAAGTCACTGGAAAGAATTTGCCATCCACTTCCTAGCTTTAGAAGGATAAGTTTTGTAAAAAAAAGTCTGCTTTCCATGTAACTGGCATCTCAAAGCTGCAATTGTGATGGATACATAGAATTTTTCAGGACTTTGTTGATATTACAGTTTTAATATCTACAAAGATGAGGATGAAAGTGATATCATTTATAGGCATTGTATTTTTGTTTCACATTATCTTTAACTTCAAAGTATGCACAGCAGACAGGTTGGTGAGCAGATGGAATGTGATTATAATGTTAGTAGCCTACTTGTCCCAAAGCAATTTTTTAAAAGATTTTGTTTGTTTTTACAAAGAGGAGAAGAGAGGGAGAGAAAACATCAGTGTGCAAGAGAAACATCAACTGATTGCCTCTAGCAAGCCCCCAGCCAGGGACCAAACCTGCAACCCAAGCACGTGCTCTGTCCCGGGAATCACACCTGCGAGCTCTTGGTTTGCAGAACAATGCCCAACCTACTGAGCCAATCAGGGCCCAAAGCAATTTTAGAATCACTGAGGTGCAGTGAATTATGGAGGCTAGGATACTAGAGAGGTGGTTTTTCTCTCTAATATGCTGATGATTTCGAATTTTATACGTTAGCCATTGTTAAGCCTTTGATTTTTGTTAAAGAATGACACAAGAAGAAAATACAATAAATATAATTTCTAAATGAAGCATAATATGCATGCAGTGGCTAATATAGTACCCTGAATATTTTAGACAGTATTGGATTTTGTTGAGCATTTTGTATGTGTACATTGGGATAAACACACATACATGCATTTTTAGAGGTGAGAAAATTTCACCTCCTGTCAATAATACTGGATTTTATTTTCAGTTGCCCATTAAAATACTGGATTAATATTTTCAGTTGCCCATTAAAAATTCCATAGTAAATCTTTTGGAAACATGTAATGTCTATCTTGACACCAGTATACTCCCAACAACTAAAAAAAAATCTTGCCCTGGCTGGCGTAGCTCAGTGGATTGAGCACGGGCTACAAATCAAAGGGTCGCGGGTTCGATTCCCAGTCAGGGAACATGCTTGGGTTGCAGGCCAGGTCCCCAGTGGGGGCCATGTGAGAGGCAACCACACATTGATGTTTCTCTCCCTCTCTTTCTCCCTCCCTTCCCTTCCATCTAAAAATAAATAATAAATAAAATTTTTTAAAAATCTTAACATCTACAGTTAAGTTTTTCCTAGTTTGGAAAGGATGGTACAGTCATGTACATACAGTGCAATCCTTTATTTCAGAAAGCCGAGTTACTGGTCTGCTTTTTCCGCACCTCTGGCAGCTCCCTTCTCGGTGTTAAACGGCTACAATGGAGCTCAACACTCTTCATAAAAGCATATTCTCTTCTTTACAGTTAAGATGCCTGTGTCAGAATAGGGTATTTTTAGTAAGTAAAATGTATTTCCTGTTTTTCCTGTTTTCATCAGAATTTTAAAATGTACACACCTTTTTATTTTTTACTTTTGGTTAAGTGTGAAAAGCAGATTCTTTTTTAAATCATTCTGCCTTTTGGCATAATTTGAAGTGATAATAATAAAAACCCCATGACAAGTGAGTACATTTTTAATAAGCTTATACACTTTGTTTCCCAGTAATCACCTGATCACAATATTACAATGATATTCAAGTTAGTGTTCCATCCCTGCACTCAACCATTATGTTTATTTCTTTTAAAAACAGGTTTATTGAGGTATAATTTACTTATCATAAAATTCACCCATATAAGTATGGGATTTCGAGGTTTGGTCAGTGTACAGAGCTGCATAACGGTCTCCACAGTCCGTCACCACCCGTCACTGTCACTCCGTGAAGATCCGTTGTGCTCGCAAATCCGCACAGCTGTGAGCAGCTCCAGGGAGGTCTGTTAGCCACTTACCACGAGAGGTTCGCCTGTCTGAGCCTTGGTTTTTCATTGAGATGGTGACATTTACCTTTTTAGAGTGGTTTTAAAATAAGAAATTAACTTATGTTGATGATCATGGTCATCTTTGGAGGTTTAGGACGGAGTTTGGTGTCTGATTCATCCCCCTCTCCCCATCGTTAATATTCTGGCTAGAGGAGTACTGAATCAAATGAAGTCAAATATTTGCTCTGTAACTGAAGTGCAAGGTGCCCTAGGCAAGTTAGATTGGAGAATGCCATGGGGATCTGAGTGACTGCCAAGTCTGCTGAGCTCAGCCCACCTGACTTGAATATGAACTGAGAAACCAGAATTAAAGAAGCAGAGAGGAGCCTGACCCACTGGGTTTGCCACAGTGAGGCAGAAGGGACAGAGTACTCTTCTTGATGCTGCGGTGGGGGAGAGGGGGAGGCGGGGACAGAGAAGTTTGTGAGGTTCACAGTTCAGTAGCACATACTCACTAAAGACTGAGAGCAAATCACAGAACTGTAGAATGGTTCCCTTCCCCCACCCTATTACCACATTACTAAAGGCCTACTATGGCAATTCCTTCTGCTCAGTGCCTTGTCTCTGACTATCAAGAGAAAATTATAAGGATACTAAAAGGTAATAAACATGGTTTGTAGAGAGACAGAGCAAGCATCAGAACCAGACTCTCATATAGCAGGGATTTGGAATGATCAGACCAGAAATTTAAAACAACTATGATTAATATGGCAAGGACACTAATGAGTACGGTAAACAGCATGAAAGAACAGACGGGCAATGTAAGCAGGCAAATGGAGATTCTAAGAAAGAATTAAAAAAGAAATGCAGGAGATCAAAAACATTGTAACGGAAGTAAAGGATGCTTTTGATGGGCTCATTAGTAGATGGACACATCTGAGAAGAGAATCTTTGAGCTTAAGAACGTGTCAATAGACACATGAAAAGATGCTCAACTTCACTAATCATCAGAGAAATGCAAATTAAAACCAAGTGAGTTATCACTTTATACCTGTCAGAATGACTGTCATCAGTAAATCAGCAAACACGTATTGGCAAGGATGTGGAGAAAAGGGAACCCTCATTCACTGTTGGTAGGAATGCAGATTGGTGCAGCCACTGTATGGTGGGTCCTCAAAAAATTAAAAATAGAGTTGGGTAAACATCCAAAGAAACCAAAAACACTGATTTGAAAGAATACTAAATGCACTTCTATGTTCATTGCAGCATTATTTACAATAACCAAGATACAGAAGCAGTCCAGGTACCCATCAGTAGACAAGTGGATAAAAAAGTTCTAATACTTGTATACAGCGGAATATTAGCCATGAAAAAAGAATGAAGTCTTACCATTTGGGACAGCATGGATGGACCATGAGGGGATTATACTAAGTGAAATAACTTAGAGAAAGATAAATACCATATGATTTCATTTATATGTGAAATCTAAAGAACAAAATAAATGAATAAATCAAATTGAAATATACTCATAAATGCAGAGAACAGACTGGTGGTTGCCGGAGGGGAAGGGGCTTGAGGTCAGGGCAAGAAAGGTGAAGAGATTAAGAAGTAGTTAAATTGGTAGTTAAAAAATACAGGGATGTAAAGCACAGCATAGGCAATGTAGTCAATGGTATTGTAATAAGTGTGTATGGTGCCAGGTGGGTGCTGGAATTATTGGGGTGAGGGGGACACTTTGTAAAGTGTATGATTGTCTAACACTGTGCTGTATTCCTAAAACTAATACAACATAGTATTTAATATAAACTGTAATTGAAATTTTTTTTTAAATTAAAGAATATGTCAATAGAAACTTCAGAAATAGAAAAACAAAAAGAAAAATGCTGGGTATGAGGATTTGGAACGAAATGCCGGAGAACTGTGGGACAACTACAAAAGGTGTAACATACATATAATGAGAATATCAGGAAGTGAGAAAGGAAAAATTTAAAGCAACAATGACTGAGAATTTCCCCCAAATTAATGTTAGCTATCACACCACAGATCCATGAAACTCAGAGATCACCAAGCAGGATAAAAACTATAGATGTAAAACAAAAACAAAGAACAAAAACTGCAAAAAAAATCAAAGAAAAGAAAAAATTTTTGAAAGAAGCCAGAGGAGAAAAACATCTTACCTGTAGAGTAACAAAGATGAGAATTACATTCAACTTTTCAGAAATCATGCAAGCAAGAAGAGAGTGTAGTGAAATATTTAAAGTATTGAGAGGAAAAAAAACTCAACGAACTCACCAACCTAAAATTTGATACCCTACAAAATTATTTTCCAAAAGTAAAAAGGAGACATTACCAAGATGGTGACATAGGTCATTTTAGACTTTGCTCCGCCTCACAAGAACAACTAGCAACTGTTCATGGCCAGGACATTGCTTGGGGAATCCTAGAACTTTGGAGTGAGGCTGAAGGACCCCCACCCCGTACCACAGAGGCCAAGACAGACTCCAAGAGGAATGGCTGTTGGCCGTATTGCCCCTCCCCCAGGCCAGTGCAGCACCACACTGAGAGGTCTCCCCTAAGCCTACAGTTCCACCAATGAGAAGAGTGCTCAAGGTGACGTCCAGGCCCCCAGCATTGTGGGCTGCTTTGTGGGAGCCCCGACTCTGGTTTTGCCCCATGAGGATCTCAGTGAGACAGAGAAGGCAGGGAGGGATTTTTAGTAACCAACACTTGGCAGTCTGAGTTCTTAACTGCAGAGCCCAGATAGTGGTCCCACCCAGTGGCTTTGCTTATCTGTGGAACCATGTTGACATTTCTGTAGTCTGATCAGGGTTGTTGGCAGGGTGCAGGTCTGCCTAATTTGGTTTCCTAAACAAGGAGTTCTGCTGGCCCTGGAGCCTGGTCTACCCACATCCAGGCAGGAGAGCTGAGTCATACCCCGATTATAGTGGCACTTGAACAGGGAGCTCAGCCCATGGCTTTTTCTGCCTGCCAAGAAAAACAGCTGGCTGTGTCTGACCAGGATATTCAGTGCATGCTACTGCTACCTGAAGCGGGGCCCCGAACAATGAGCCATGTAGACCCTGGTCTCATCCTGCTGCCTCCCCAGGGCAGGGAAGCTAATTCATAGCCCCACCTACTGCTGCATGTATAGTACCCAGTCCCTCAGAACATATCCCTGTTGTTAAGCAGAATGTGGCTATAGTCCGATTTAAAGATGAGCAAAAGACCTGAACTGACCATTTTCCTAAGAAGATATATGAAAGGCCTACAGGTACATGAAAAGCTGCTCAACATCACTAATCATTAGGAAAATGTAAAGCAATACTTCAATGAGATAACTACCTTACACCCATTGGGATGGCTACTAGCAAAGCACCAGGAGATAAGTGTTAGCAAGCATGAGGAATAAAGGTTATTCTTGTGCACTGTCAGTGGGAATGTAAAATGGTGCGGCTACTATGGAAAACAGTGTGGTGGTTTCTCAAAGAATTTAAAAAAGAATTAGCGTATGTTCTAGCAATTTCTGTTCTGGGTATATCCCCAAAAGAATTGAAAGCAAAGACTCAAAAAGATCTGTATACCCATGTTTATAGCAGCATTAGTCACAGTAGCCAAAAGGTGGAAGCAACCCAAGTGTTCCTTAACCGATGAATGGATGACCCTTTAGGACACTGTGCTAAGCGAAATGAGTCAGTCATAGATAATGTAGGATTCTATTCATATGCGGTACCTAGAGAAGTCGAATTCACAGAAATGGTGGGGTAGTTATTGCCAGTGGTTGAGGGAGGAGGGAATAAGGGGTCATTATTTAGTGGGTACAGAATTTCAGTTTGGGATGATGAAAAATTCTGGAGATGGTTGGTAGTGCTGATTTCACAACAAAGTGAATGTACTTACTGCCACAGAACTGCTATTTAAAAATGGTTAAAATGATAAATTTTAAGTATTTAGCTACAATAGAAAAAAGGAAATGCACACAAAAATATGAATGCTTGGAAGTGCCCTCTTCACTTTTTTTGCCTGCTGAACTTGAACTTCTCTTCATTGCCCAGCTCCAATATCTCATTCTTAGTGAGGATTTTGCAGGTTGAGTAATATTACAGCTCGGATCTACACCGTGTTTCTTTTTAACTGTTATTTCCCACCCTGACACCCCTCACACACAAAACCTCACCAATTCATTTTACAGTATTTGAATGCCACATAACAGGCCCTTCAAGATCACTTCACTTTCGTGTTTGGTGCTAGCTGAAACCCCACTTTAATGAGACTTGCCAAATGGTGCATTTCATAGTTTGCTCAGTGGCTGGGTCACTGTAACAGTGTTTAACTATTGTAAATTTTAGGAAGCTGTTGTTGTTCATTTCTGTGAAATTTCAGTGAAATACAAGATTCCAGTGGATTTGTATGATTCCTCATCTAATTTTTTTGTTTAAAAATAAAAGCACCTGTCATGAGTAAGGCAGAATATGGAAAATTCGTGATTTATAGTTGCCCTTTCGAAAGAACAGAGAAGTAGAAAAGTTACCCACGGCTGGCACTAGAGCCTTTGTCGTCCTGGAAGCCCACTGCATCATGATGTAGTGGGACTGGACCACCCAGGGAGTGGTACGCTTGATCACCGAGGGAACGGGTTGGTGGGAGGAATGTTTGGGGGAATTTTGTAGGTTTGTAAGGTGTTGAGACGTCTGGAATCTCAGCAGACTGTACTCCACTAGGAATCTTTCGATATGTACAAAATATTCATCTATGGCTCATTCTTTTCACAGTCAAGACAGAGAGCCCTTTGGGTCTTCTCTGTTTTACTTTAACACAATTTTTTGTCTTGTCTCTCTGAAAATGCCTGGGTGGGTCAGGGTACACGGGAAAGCCCTAGTTAAGGGACTGTTTTCTATAGAAATGAGTTAAGGTGATTTATAGAATCACTTTTATGAGTATATCGTGTTAATTTATATCTGATTTTACATACGATGGAAACAGCCTCCCTTATGGGGAGGCACTTGCATTTATGATATCTGTAAAAACAAAGCCCCCCACAATGATGCCAGCAACAATAATGTGACTTCAGGTATTTCGCGATTGGTTCCTATTCTCTGCCACTTCCTGTCTCATATGGAGCGAGGCGAAAGTTCTGGGGACTGAGGAGATGGAGGAGAAAGGGCAGGAATAAAGGAGAAGGGAGCGCAAGGTGGTGGTGGGGAGAGCTAGCAGCCAAGGAAAAGGTCCTCACAGTATTATTTCTGATGTCACTGCCGTCCTGGAAGTCCCAGCCATCACACACCCACGTGTATTTAAACCCAGAAGACAGCCATCACCAGATGGTGCCAACCTGCATCTCTGGCCACAACAGATTCTTACTCTCAGAGTTTGACAAGGTCATTTCATTAACCTTCACAATATCAAGAATACTTGTTTTGCAGGATTGAATATTTTCACTTACTGTCAGCAGAGCTTTCCTGAGCTGTAGGTTGAACATTTCTCCAATTATCGCCCCATTGTTGTACCCGGCCTTTGTATTCCAATATCATAAGACACGCAAGCCTTTCTAATGACAGCCCTGTTTAAGAGAAATGCAATCCATGCCACATACGTAATTTTAAAATTTTAGTAGGCTCATTATAGAAGTGAAAAGTAACAGGGAAAATTTTACAATGTATTTTTTAATTTAACCCAATGTATTCAGAATATTATAATTTCAATGTGTAATCAGTATAAAAATTATTGAAATATTTTCTGTCTTTTGAAGTCTGCTCTATATTTTTTCACTTACTGCACATCTGAATTTGGACTATGTACATTTTAAGTTCTCAGTAACCTTATGTGGCCAGCCTACTTGATATAACTCCCAATGGCCAAAGCTGGAAAAATTTGAGCAAAAAATTAAATAGTAATACTGTTTGATTATAACCCAAGGAAAAATTTAAAATCCGTTGTCCATACTTATGGCAAAGTTGCAATTAGTAAGGTAGGAGAAATAGGGGGAATAAAATCACCATTACATCACCGTAGCAATAATTGTCACAGGCAGGAGTCACAGATAAATGCTAAAATTAGCGGTCAGATGTTTAAACAAAGAGGATATTTTCATAGTCATAAAATATCTCCCCAAAATCATTTTCAAAGGAAAAAAATAACTTCACAGTATAGAAACTTGCTAGATACCATGTTACTGAGTGATCAAGGTTAATATGCCCGGCAGTAAAATTTCTGAGGCACTCAGAAGGTACATGAGCTACGGCACCCTTGCCAAAAATATACGACCTTAACCTAAATATGAAAAGACATCAAACAAACCTAAATTGGGGATAGTCTGCAAAATAACTGACCAGTCCTCTTCAGTGTCAGGGTCATGAAGGACAAGGAGAGACTGAGGGACTGTCACTGACTGGAGGAGACATGAGAACTAAAGGCACTGGGGGATCATGGGTAGGATCCTGGGGCAGAAAAAATATCAGTGAAAAAACTTGTAAAATCTGAATGAAGTCGAGCTTAATTCATCATTTCATAGTGTTAATTTCTTTGTTTTGAACTTTTACTATAGCTATATAAGCTGTTACCATTGTGGGAACTGGGTGATGGGCATGTGGGAACCTGTGTACTATCTTTGGAAATCTAAAATTGTCTCAAAAGTAAAATACAGGTGTCTCAGAGTCCACTGGTATTTTCATATATCTCACAAAAACATACCAAATACCAGTGGAGAAATAAGGCAATTTTTCTCAATTACCAAATAAACACTTTTGATGATTGTTAATTTTGTGGTTTGTTTTAAATGTTTTATTGGTGGTTATTTTGGAAAAGGTTTAACAAAGAGATTCACTAATCAAAGTTTAATAAACAAACCAGAGGTTAATTCGGAAAATTAAAACAGGAGCTAAGACAAAATGCTCTTATTTTTTATTGTGCTTTGTTCTCCAACAGTGTGTCAGAGCTTATGAACTTCCTTCTGCACTCCCATTTTCTCCTTATGCTTCATGCACATTACAGTCTCAACCATGGCTGATGGGGGGCCCCACACTTTCGTGATGGATCAGAAAATAGTGGTTGTTAGATGCCAAATCACTGCGCATGGCCCACCATCCTAACCCATTGGTTGCTTTACCTGTGGTTTTGATATTTGAGCTTAACTTGGTTATTTGGTAGATCTAGTTCAATGCTGTTCATTGGACTTAACCTGTAATTATTTGTTGTATTCTGTATGCTCGGCATTATGCTAGACCATGCAGATACCAGCAATCAACATCAAAATCGTGATCTCTGCCAAAGACCATCCTCCCATTTGAAAGAAGGTGAACATGAAGGCACTATAGTGGGTGGGAAGAGCAGAAGCTTTAGAGATTTGACAATCTTATTCTCACTATTTCTTCCTTTAATTACTAGATCTCAACTTTAGTACTTATTTCAACTCTGAGTCTGTTTCCTCATCTCAACATAGTTTGCTACTAATGTCGTCTTACAAGATTGTCATGGTCATTAATACCTGGCACATAGGAGACACTTAGTAAATGATAGCTGCTGTTATCATGGTTTTATGAAGGCTGCTAAGCCATTGGAAAACACAACAGTTTGTCACTAAAAACTTTGTTCATTGAACATCATGGTAGGTGCTCAAATCTTTGTGTTTTCTCCCTTTAGAGATGATGAAGAGAAAAAAAAATCTGTATCAGAAGGCACTGATGAAAAGGCTAATGGAACACATCCGAAGACCATCAGTCGTATCGGGAGCACTACCAACCCATTCTTGGACATTCCTCACGACCCAAATGCTGCCGTGTACAAAAGTGGATTCTTGGCTCGGAAAATTCACGCAGATATGGATGGAAAGAAGAGTAAGTATCATTTGTTACCATTTATTTCTTCTTTAGGCTCAAAGGTTAAAGTGAATTTTTATGAAGTAAAGTCAAAGATGAGGGAAAATTATGTTGATCTAGAAAAGTCTTATTGAAGTTTGGTAAAACGTCTAACCCTAAGTCAGAAATCCACTGTGGCACCTGGTCTTCTCGAAGTAGAATTACAGAACTTCAGAAATGGGAGTCTTCTTTTAGATTATTGACTTCCAACTTTTTATTCACTTATTCTTGCTTTCAACAAATACTTTGAGTACCTGCAATGTGTTAGGCATCAAAGAATATAGTAGTGAAGAGGGCGGATGAGGTCCCCGTCTTCATGCCATTTACACTTCTGGTAGGTAAGGGAAAAGTTGAACTATAACGCACAGAATAATAATTGGAATAAAACCAAGAGACAAAGCAGGGAGCGAAAGAATTGAGAGATCCAAGCACGTGTGGAAGAATTGGCCTTTGTGGAAGATGGACAGGTATGACGTAGGCGAACATGGCATGATTGGGAAATTGAAGGAGCCCCATCTGATGGTTCTATGAAGTGTAAGACATGAATATCTACTGCCAGATCTAGTGTTTGAGATTCACGAGACATGGAGTACACTTTGCAGAGTGAAGCGGCAGTGTGGTGTCATCGAACAGGCTGAGCTCAGCTGGTGTGTGTGCCAGAACCAGTGGGCTCAGCCTGCAGGGCCTCCCTGCCCACTCACAGCCACCAGTGTGCAGTGCCGGGACGGACATGCCGCTGTTCCCGTGTGTGACTCAGCACTTGTCCTTAGGTTACAGTCAGGGAAACGTGGTAGGAGAGAGGCTTTAGCACTGACTTATGATGCAGAGAAAGTTTCTTAATATTTCCAAATTCTTTAGGATTACCCCACCATATTCCCAGTACGTCTCCACGCCAGCCTGCTGGACCACGTAATTTTCTCTCACAGCGTGGTGTCCAGACTCTTGTATTTGCAGGTGACAGTAGGTCCAACTAGCTTAGGAAAAAGGGCAAAGACGCCTGAAGGTGAAGGATTGTCACTAGGACACTGGAACCATTTCTCTCTCTGCACTAGTTTGCACGTCAGCTTTGTTCTTTGAAACAGGACTTGCTCACGTGGCCCGATACCTGATTATGGGCAGCACTACAGAGCATGTGGTCAGTTTTGTCACCAGAGGGACTCTCTTTCATCCCGAACTTCCACTTTTGTCTAGTTCTGGGGCAGGACTCTGTTTTGTATGGCTGAGGGGATGGGATACTTCGATTGACAACACCCACATGGTTGCAATGGCAACAGGGAAATTTTCTCCAGAAGGAGTAAGTTACAGTTCTCAGAGAGAGTTCTTGGTAGACAAAGCAACAGACATTCCTTTCTTTGTTCCCAGCCTGCGCGCACACCCTTTCTCCACGTGCTGAGTTCAAGCAATGCTTTCACCAAACGCAGTACAATCTTCCATGTAAAACCGCAAACACAAGCGTAACTCACCTCTGTCCCGCATGCTGTGTCTAGCTGTGACTCCCATCCCCAGGCTACAGTCTTCGGGTTGGTGTTCGCCCTCCTGGGGGGGGGGGGGGGGGGGGATGTAGCTTCACTCTGTGGGCTAAATGGGAAAATGCAGAAGAACTGACATGCTTCATGTGACGTGCTAGAGGCAAGAAAGGAAAACAGAATAACGGTGGGTTAAAATACCAATTCTAGAAAAGACAAAAATGGAAGCAAAACAGCTGTCACCGATTCAGGCACTGTCACTACATCCCGCAGAACCAGGAGAACATCAGTGAGTGTCATTTCATTGATTCACTTCCCTAGTAATGGATTGACATAGTAGTTTAAGTTATTCCAGTGTGTTCCCGGGTTTAGCCTATTTCTGAAGTGTTTCTTTGTCCATGTTTTCCTGGGCCACCACTGAGGGCTCCTGGAGGGAACTCCCCAGCTGGAAGCTCTGTTCCCTTAGCTCTGCACGGCATGTGGGTATGGGTGTGGGGTGTGAAACCCGGGAGCTTCTCAGCAGTTGAGCCATCAGAGACCTCTTGCACCAGATCAGAGGATTTCCTGCCCATAAAACACCTTTAAACCTTTAGCTAAGTCCTTTGAGAACTTCTGGTTGATTAGGGCAGTTTTAAGTGTCACGGGGCTTTTGTCTTTTTAGCAACTGTGAGGGTTTTACCTGCCCCTGCTCTGTCTTTTTCTACCTCCGAACACAGACATGGATGGAAAAATAGAGGGATCTAGTATTGGGGCCTGATCGCCCCCCTCCAACCCCGTCTCTAGGCTTCATTCCTGTCGGTGGCTTTATCACAGGGGCCGTTTCCCCCTGTGCCTTTGAGAGAAGGGTGTTGGAAGCAGTCTCGAAGTTTTAGCTGCCTTTAGTTCTTCAGGCTCTTCCTGTGTATTCTCATTCCAATTTCCATGTTTTTAATGTATTATCTTTATTATGTTTTTCCCGTTACTATTTAGTCCGTTTATGCCTCCCTCCCCCCCAGCATTCACCACCCTGTTTTCCTGCCCATGAGTCCTTTTTCCTTTTTGCTCAATCGCTCCACCCCCTAAACCCCTCAACTCGCTGTCATCTGTTCCCCATTCATTTTAGTGTGGGCAGATAATTTAACTTTTCCAGTACAGAAAGTGAATAATTTCTAGTGATAATTTACACACACTGAAACTTAACCAAGTGTATAGTTTCAGTTCTGAGAAATAGATACAGTTGTGTAACCACCATCACAATCAAGATACGTAACATTTTCCTTACCTGGAGAAGTTTTATTGTACTTTTGCGGTAATTTTTGTCTCCCTTTCCTCCCAGCCCATGCCATTCACTTATCTGTCCACGAGCACTATACTTGACCTTTTCTAGAATTGTAGTAAATGGAATTAAGACTGTGACTTAGCACTATTCTTTGTGGATTCATCCATTTTGTCGTGTGCCGTGTGAATTCATAGATTGTCTCTTTTATTGCTGAGCAGCACATTCATCCCATAGTTCGGAAACCCCACACTTTACCAGCTGGACATTCGGGTGCTTTCCATGTTTGGCCCTTATAAATAAATCTGCTTTAGACGTTCACACAGAAGTCTTTAAATGTATGTATGTTTCTAGAAGTTTCCTAGGAGTAAGGGAGTGAGATGGCTGGAGTATACTAAGTATATATTTAACTTTATAAGAAACCTCCAAACTCTTTTCTAAAGTGTCTGTACCATTTTGCGTTCCTGCCAGATATGTATGTTTTGTCCTCTTGATAAAACAATCCCTGTGCCATGAGATGATCCTTCTGGTCACATTCCTTATTTCAAAGTCTATTTTGTCTAATATTAATGTAATGACTCTAGCTTTCTTTTTAGTTTTTGCGTGATATACAGAAAATTTTTCCAACTTCTTAATTTCTATTAATTCTTTAAATTTTTTTGTATTTTAATGGTGGGGCTTGCTTTTTATTCAGCTCACAATCTGTCTTTTAATTGAAGTGTTTGGACTTCATTACTGATGTCTTTGACTTCAAATCTACCATCTTATTTGGTTTTTGACCGTATTTTGGGGACTATACGAGGCACCGGACCATAAGGTGCACCTAGGTTTTAGAGGAGGAAAATAGGGAAAAAAAATTTTAAGCAAAAAATGTGGAAAAATATTTAATAAGATAAATAACACAATATTTCACCAATGTAAATGTAAACAGAACTCAGGTAAGCTACAGTCAAACTATAGGACGCACCCCCATGTTCCTCCCAAATTTGGGGGCGGGGAGTGCATCTTAAAGTCTGAAAAATGTAGTAATTATTTCATCTTTCAGTTTTTCCTCTTTCCTTGCCTTGTTTAGGATTGTGTCTGTGTGTTTCTATTCTCACCATTGACTTATAAGCTGTGCCTCTTTTGTTTCATCATTTCAGTGATTGCTGTAGTGTGTACAGTAAAACCTTTAATTTGTCACAGTTTGTCTTCAAATTTTACTACTTCACATGTAGTTTGAGATCCTTATAACGTTACTTACCTTTCTCTCTTCCTATCACATAGCTATTGTCATACATTTTAATTGTATATACCGTATTTTTTGGACCATAAGACACACCTAGGTTTTAGAGGAGGAAAATAGGAAAAAAAATTTTTTGAAGCAAAAAATGTGGTAAAATATTTAATAAATATTAAACATAAATAACATTCAGACTATAATTCATCTACATCTGGACTATAAAACGTACCCCAATTGCCTCCAAAATTGGGGGGTGTCTTATACTCTGAAAAATACGGTATGTTATAAAACTCACAGTACATTGTTACTATTTTTGCTTGAAACAGCAGTGTTTTTACTTTTATACATACTGGCCATTCCTGGTATATTGGATTTCTTTTTGCAGTTCCAAATTTCTATTTAGTATCTTTTTTTTTTTTGCTCGAACAATTTCCTCTAATATGTCTTATAGTAAACTCCTGCTGTTAAAAATTGTTCTCATGTCTTATTGATTTTTAAACAATTTATATTGCATCTTAATTTTAGAAGTTTAGGTTCAATTCTGTAGCAGCATTTCCTTTTCCTTTCAGTAACTTTAAAACATTGTTCCATTGTTCCCGGCCCTGCATGGTTTCAGACAGAAAGTCTGGTGACATTCTCTGTTCCTCTGTACCCAGTGTGTTTCCCCTCTCTGGCCACTTTCAGGATTTTTCTCTTTATTTTTGATTTTCATAATTTCATTTATTATAAGATACCTTAATGTGTTTTTTAATGTTTTCCTTATCTGCTGTTTGTTGTCCTTGCATTCATTAGTTTGTATTTTTCACCAGGTTGGGGAACTTTTCAGCCATTGTTTCTGTAGCACCCATTCTTCCTTCTAGGACTCTGGTTTCCTCTGGTAGATCACTCGATAGTTGACTGAGGTTCATTGAGGCATTGTCAGTTTTTCTCTAACTCTTTTTATATTTTTAGTACTTTATTATGATAAATTTTTTATTCCGATGGCTTCAAGTCTACTGTAATGTTTTTCATTTCATATATAGTATTTTTTATCTTTGAAACTGAATTGTAAATCTTTTATATTCTCCACTTCTCCCCTTACCAAGTTTGTATTTTTCTTAATGTCCTTGAGCATATTTATCATATTTATAATAACTGTTTTAAGGTCCTTCTCTTAGAATTCTTTTCCCTCTTTCATTTCTGGGATGTTACATTGATTTTTCTACTAGCTATAGATCATACTTTCCATTTTTTGCCTTCTTAGTAATTGTTATTTGAATGTCAGGTACTGTGACATATTTCAGGGCTGGATTTAGTTATGTTTCTCTAAAGAACATTGGATTTTACTCTGTTGTACAGATAAGTAACTTGTAGATGAACTGAATGCTTTAGAGGCTTGCCTTACCCTTTGTTACGTAGTAGATTCAGAGCAGCCTTTTTCTGGCATTATTTAGCTCCATTACTAAAGTATTATTACTCTTCTTTAGACTCTATCCAGTCCCTGGTATTATGAAGCCTTCCTACTCTCTCTGAACACAAACTATTGCTAGCTCTGCATGAGCCCTTGAAATTTTTCATTCCACTACTTTTGGTGGGTCACCTCCATGCACTCGATAGTTTGCTTTTAGGTGAACTCAGATCAGTGCTGTAGCCAAGATAAGGGGATTCCTCTGCAAGTCTCCAGAGCTATCTTTTTGTGTATATTTCTCCTCTTTTGATTTTCCCTACAAATTCTAGCCACTTCAGCCTCACCAAACTCCCCCTTGAGCACTTGAACTCAGCATGACTTTCAAGCTCTGTTTAGGTACTCTTTCACTACTGGGTCCTAGGCATTTCCTCCAGGCAGTAACCTGGGGGCTCATTTGTTCCTTTCTCTTTGGAATCTCAGTCCAAAATTGCCTATTGTACAAGTTCTGAAAACATTTGTTTTATATATTGTGCTGTTTCCAGTTACGATAGGAGGGTAGTCTCTGTAGCAGTTAATCTTTTATGGGCATAAATAGAACAGAACTGGTTACTGATCCCCTTTGTTGAGAAATTTCTCTCTTGTTGCCTCAGACCTCAAGAGAACTAATATTTACTGAGCTATGAAAGTGATAAGGAAATAAGAGGGTATAAGGGGACTAAATGGTAATTTTTAAAAAATGAAAGAAAAAAGTTTAAACAGAAAGTGATAAGGAAATCTAAGTCTTTGAATACAAACTCTTCAGATATGTATTTGGAGAACCAGAAACGGATACATTTTCTTCCCAGCTAGCCTTCCCCATGTCCCCCCCACCCCACTTTATGGACTTTCAGGCACGTATGGTTGAACTGATTTATCTCAGTGTTACTCTGCTGCGGCTTACTGGAAGTCTACCAGCATGCCTGAACTGCTTCTGAAGGCATCTGCTTTCTCTTTTGAAAGGTAGTCACTAGAAGCAAATTTGAAATATGCTTTGTAATACTCATGTTTAATGTGCTCTGAAATATAGCACTTTTTATTTGCAGTACATTAAAAATAGAAACAACGGTGGAGTTTTCATGGAACATGTGCTTCAGATAATTTTTGAGAAGTCGGTATAATGATACCTTTTGGGCATTTTAATGCTGCTAAGTCTATAGACATTTACTGGATTCATCATGTTCACTGTCAGTAGAGCTGTATCAGCATTTGTCCACATAGGTCAACATGACCAGGTTCTCTGATGACAGATATTACTAAAAGGGTTTAATAAGGGAAGATTTGGGTCAAACTCTATGGAGAAATTAAAAACCTGATTAATGTGTCTCTAAATGACCAGTTGTCTGACTTAAGATTTGATATCTTTCATTTTTTTAATTAACTCTAAACTCAATTTGTTAGATGGCATCTGTAGTTGCTCATATTAACATTTTAAAAACCTGGGAGGTTTTCTTCATTTTATTTACTTACTCATTTAGTGTTTTGAAGATATGCCCAGCTAAGAATTTCTGCCTCCGGGAGACAAATCATGATTAAAAGCAAACATCGTATCTCTCATAAAAGTATGTTTACTGAACCCATTAAATCTGACACTAAGGGAAAGCTTTGAATAGTCAAATTTAGAAAACAAAATGTGTGTTCTGGATTTTTTCAAGTAGAATGAGAAACAGAACTCAATATAGGCTCTTAGTTGTATCAATCTGATGTAAGATCCTTGGGGAAATCAAAGTGACAGGAAACAAGATACTCAGAACAGTAATGTTCTAATGGAGGATAATAATAGTCACAATCAAGTGATTACCCAGTCAGTAGCGCTTTATTCTAATACTCCCTGCACTAACTCATTTCATCGTCACCCTGTGAAACAGGTGGTATCATCATCATCATCATCATCATCATCATCATCATCATCATCATCATCCCCATCCCCAGTTACTGAGGAGGAGATTAGTCTTAAATGTCTTATCCAAGGCTGTAGTAGAGAATAGCAGGATTTCTGGTGAAACTGAAGTCTGATTATAGCAAACTAATTGTAGCGTATTGTTAAAACCAGTGTCCATGAGAAAATAAATGCTTAGAAGACAGTTGATTCAGCATTTTTTGTGTGGTCAGGGCAGTCCATCTCTATGTAGCATGTATTTAGAGGACTGTAGGTCTCAACTTAGGGCTGGCGGGGCGTGAATAGCCCTTTCGCTCGGCCACGCAGTGCCTTTTGTAAATTGAATTGCATCCACCTAGTTAGGCATGCTCCTGTTGACCACACCTTCCACGACTCCCTGGAGCGTCACAGCAGGCCTCCACGCACAGTCACTGCTGCTTTTCAGGCTCCTGAGTCTTTTGAAATTGTGACTCACCTCCCCCATTTAGACTGACAGAGCACACGAGATGGGGACAGACAAATGGACAAGACCATACATATTGCTATGTTTTTATTTTAGCAGTATCACTAAATGAGCTGCTTGTCTAGTTTTTGTTACCACGGCTTATAAGCTGAGGTGCAGGTAGTGAATTTATTTTTCTGTGTGAGTTAAGCACTCCTCAAGTACCTAAGGCTGTAAAGACTGTACAAAGACATGTTGAACACAGCCTCTCTCTTCAATGGAGCTTACATTTAGTTACTCTATGCAGAGACTAATCACCATCTAGAATTACCACAGTACATACACTGTTTGCTAAGGCATCACCTAAAATGTTCAAAACAGAGCAGAAAAAGTGCCGTTGGGACCATGCCGACATTCTCCCCGATAACAAGACATCAGTAGGACAGTGGCACAGGAAAGAGTCTAGAAACAGTTTCAGTGTTTATGATAACTTGATATATGACATAGGAAGTAATTCAGATAATTGGGGACAACAGAAATGCTTCAGGAAGTGGTGCTGAGGCTGTGTGTGGTATACGGTGGGTGGAGTATTTGAAGGGGGTGCTTTGGGGGGGTGACCCCCACATCAGTCTAACCAGAAGAATCAGATTCATGTATTCATAGATGAGAGGTAAACATTTGAGAGACAAAATCTAAAATTTTTAGAAGAAAATGTGGAACAATATCTTGGTTACCTTTGGAGAGAGAAGGATTTCTCAAGATTTAGAAAAAACAAAATCAGTAAAATAATATATTGATACATATGATTATATTAAAAGTAGAGCCTTCTTTATATTAAAATCCTCTTTAAAAAGTTAAAAGTCAATCCAAATATTGGGAGAAGATACTTGTAGCATATTACTAATAAAGGATTAATATCTACAATATTAAAAATCTTAAACTTACTAGAAAAGACAACCCCATAGAAAAATGGGCAATAATTTGCACAGACCATTCACAGAAAAAGAAATTGAGATGATCAATAAATTTATGAAGAGACACTCAATCTCACCAACAATCAAGGATAATCAGATGAAACATACAGTGAGATACCGTATCGCATGCGTCACAGTAGCCAGAACTGGAAAGAATGGTAGAACCAAATGTCGGCAGGGATCTAGAGCAGTCGTCCCTCTTCTGCCTGTGAATGTGTCTGCCATGTCGCCACTTTGGAAGACGGTTGGCAATAATCAGCAAAGCTGAAAATACTACGTTTATGTCTCAGTTAATCCAGTCTCAGGTGAATATCTACAGAAACTCTTACAGTTTTACAAGAAGGGGAATGTTCATAGCAATATTGTAGTAACTCAAAATAAAACAAGCTAAATGGCCCTTAATAAGAAATAAGAGGGATTTTATATGTCATATAATAGAAAACTGTGTAACAATGAAAAGCAAGGAACCTAGAGTCCCATGAATCACATGAAAGAGTCTCACAAGCCCGTCATTGAATGAAACACATCATCTTGCAGACGAATGCACACATGTGACGGCCTTCTTCAGTAATTTTGAAATGCAGTGATGCCTCCTATCGCGGGAGTTACGTTCCAGAGACCCCCACGGTAGGGGAAAATCTGTGAAGGAGCAGCGTTGTGTTTATTTTATTATTTATATATATTTTAAGGCTTTATAAACCCTTCCCACACTCCTGTAAACCTTTCCCACACTCTTATAAACACTTCGTATGCTCTTAAACACTTTCTACACTCTTAAACCTACGTAATTTTAACAAAATCCCACGTAATTTTACTGGAAAATCCCGCGATAAAGCAAAAACTCTGCTATACAGAATTAGCTATATATATTTTTTAAAAACCCACGATACAGTGAAGCCACAATAAGTGAACCACGATATAGCAAGGGGCGACTGTATTTTAAGCGCATTGCATTTCCAGTATAGTTCCTTCGGTGAGTTTACCCGCCTGAGATTTGTTTCCAGTTTGAAATATTGAAATGTTCATTGCTTTTTACGGATGTGAGGACCATGTTTGGTTCATATTTTCAATCTAATTTTAAATACTCTGGGTATAAGTAGTGTTGTGTGGCAGCACCCTGAGAAGGTTAGGGAGGTTCACTCCCTTCAGAGGGGCTTATATACTTGCCTGTCAGTGAAAGTTCTACAGATTTGGTCCCACATGTCACCTTTGAGAGAGTAGATGTTGCTGTTAGTCACATGCACTGAAAATAGCATCTCTGACAGCAGTGCGGGCAGAACTCTTTGCTGTTGTGTAACACTGGGAGCAGTGACATTATAATTAAGAGTAATAAAAGTGGAATAGGCTTTTCCCCCAGAAGACACGTGTCTCCTCCTGTTAGAGCGGGATTCTTTGAATGGAGGCAAAGCAGTTATTTTAAAACCAGGCCAGGTCCGCCTCCTTCCCACTTTGGTCCTGGGGCGGCGGGCTCCAGTGAGGGACTGGCACTGCTGGTACGAGGTCGCAGACCAGCACCGCAAGGCAGCCCAGTGAGCTCGCGAGCAGCGGTTTGCCCCTTGATGGGCCAGTTTTGGTGGCATTTTATCTGTTTCCAATGGGGAGTGCCGCTTCACGATTTTACATTTAGACTAAAAAAATAAGTTTTAGGCCCGGCTGGTGTAGCTCAGTGGATTGAGCGCGGGCTGGAAACCAGAGGGTCCCGGTTCGATTCCCAGTCGGGGCACATTCCTGGGTTGCAGGCCAGGTCCCCAGTGGGGGCCATGTGAGAGGCAACCATACATTGTTCTTTCTCCCTCCCTTCTCCTCTCTCTGAAAACAAATATATAAAATCTAAAAAAAAAAATAAAAATAAGTTTTAGGTTTTTAAGTTCCATTTGATGGCTCCTGTCTATAAAACCCACCCTTTCCTGCTGTGCAGTGGAGTTGGTTACAAGGGGCCCCCCACCATCCCCCCAGAAGCACTGCTTGACAAGGACCGAGGCCGGGAGTAGCAGCTGCACTTTTAGCGCGCACACACACAAACCTGCGTTCAGAGTCTTTGACATGCTTCTTTCTGAAGAGGAAATGCAGTTTTCACTGCGTCTGATTATTCTCTTTGGACTGTTGACTCATTGTGTTTGCATTTTCGGTTTAGTTAATATGTAGGAGAAAGAAGAAGATAATCTTGATGCTTCTGTATGATTATGCAATGCAGTGTTTGAAATCCTTCCGTAATCTGATGAAAATTTGAAATTAAAAATACAAAACTGGTCTACTAAAGGAAATAATGATGGTGATAGAAATTTATGTACAAAAAAATTACTACTGGATTGTTTAGACTTAAGAATTTGAACTTTGAAATGAAATAGGTCATTGATTCATTTTTTATTTAATCCGTGGTGTATTTTTCCATTACCATGTAGTCCCCTTGTACATGCCCTCCCCCAGCAATCACCACCCTGTTGCCCATGGGTCCTTTCTCCTTTTCGCTCAATCCCTCTACCTCTCCCCTTCCGCCCCTAGTCGTCATCCTGCTCTCCATCTATGATATTAATAAAAAAGGAAAAAAACAACTTTTGAGCACCATATGTGTGCCAGGGGAGTAAAGGGAGGGCGAGGCTATACCTGAGCAGGCCTCAAGCAACTTAGAGCTAAATAACTAAAGGAAGTCCGTGAAATCTTTGGACGCGAAGATCGAGGATAAGATTACTCCAGCCACTGAACAGGTAATCAAAAGCCCTAAGGTGAGAAGGATCAAATGAGGCTGATGCCTGTCGAGGTGTTTAGCACAGCCATGCAAAAAAGAGCCTAACTGTTGCTTTAGCGACAGACTGTCGGCATCTCCTGTAATCATCACCGTGGAAACAGCTCAGCGGCCCGTACAAGATTCACTGAGGAAAATGTGGTAGAGCAATACAGTGTCACTGTTTGCAGTCGTTTTAAAAATGATGGATGACATATATACACATATATACGTAGAAGTGTTTAAAAGAAACCAGTATAATATCCCAGCTGTGTGGCAGATGTGTGCATAGTAAAATGAGGAGGGCGTTGTGTACCAGAATGTTAATCATGCTTATCTTCTGTGATTAGACTAGTGATCTTATATTGTTTTCTGCGTTTGTTCTGCTGTTTTTTCCTTATGTTTTAATTTATTTTTGCCATTGACACTGGACAATTATAACATCAGGGACAATCAATATTTTAAGTTAAACACTTGTTATTTATAAAATACAGAAAAATGTTTTCAAAATAATGAGAAATGCAAACAGGTATAACAAATGTCTGTTATAGCATGAGTAACCGTTAAAAAATAAGAATGACTTAGGGCAGGATGGGTGGGTGTTTCCCCTGTTTTAAAATTCTGCTTCATGACAGCCCTGGGATTGTTCTTACCATGAAGAAATTGGGGATGGGGGTGACTGGGGCCATCCACAGACGGGTTTCCAGTTGTTTCAGCAGCACTTAGTAATCTGTGTAGAGGCTTCTGGTCGCCATACCGTTGGCCGTGGACCCCGGAGCACGGAAGTGGAAGAGCAGCGGTAAACACGCAGCGTGTCCCTTTAGACGCAGCCCCTGCAGCGGCTGTTTCCGACACCTGTGCCTGAGCAGACGGAGTGAGAACCGCGTCTCAGAGGGAGGGGCTGGGAGTCTCTCTGAAGCTCCTGCGTTTGGGAAAAGCGGTCAGACTGCTGTCACGTCCTCAGCAGAGCAGGTTTTGTCTGGCAGCTCCTCATCCTCTCCCTGGGAATCACTTCTCCTGACGTCTTTTACAGGCCCCCAGGGGCCTTGGCTGTTTCTGCCATTACAGTGGTTTCCTGGAGTTGCTGTTTGCGGAAGTGCACGCTGGGCAGGGCCCTGGACTCTGCTGGGTGTGGTCACAAGGTGCTGCTGACGTTGAAGCGGTCTGACTCAGTGTCGCTCGGTGAGCCAGCGCGTCCGATTCAGCAGCTCCCTGCACTTCTAGACAGATACAGTAACTCAGCCGTGCGTTTTATTTTAGCATGTCGCTCTCATTTTTTATAATGAGCTCTATAAATTACTCAAGAAATATGAGAAAACCTTAGTATGCTTGATTTTCTTGGCATTTAGTTTCATACCTTTCAGATAAAATAAAGTTACTGAACTTCAGTACCATTTTGCCATGTCCAACTTTTTAAGATGGCTATTAAACACAGCTTCTTCCTTTAGTTTATAAGAATTTTGACAGCACTGACTATAGTCAATAATACTGTATTGCATATTTCAAAGTTGCTGAAAGAGTAGACCTTAAATGAAAAAATTGCAACCGTGTATGGTGACGGATGCTAACTAGACTTACTGTGGGAATTATTTCGTAATATATACAAATATCCAATCATTCTGCATACCTGAAACTAACATAATGTTAGATGTCAATTATACCCCAATTTAAAAATTTACGAGGTCATGTTTGTTTCCTAGAATTTTGAATTCCCTTACCACAGAAGCTCATTCTTTACCGACCCCTGGAAAGCCCTAGTGATTTGTCAGGCTGTATTTGTTCCTACGAGCCTGAGTTTCCACTGATGATCTTTTTTTCATACCCAACATCTTGTTGACATAATCTGTACCAAAATTTTATCCTGCTTTCTCATCTCTTTGAGCAACCTGAATTTTCTAATAAAAAAATTTTTTTAAATCTCTTTAGTTTTTGTTGAGTCACATAATTTACATGTCTATTTAGAATATCTCATTTTTTCATGTTTTAATCTGCTCTCTGGACACAGCAACAAACCGAAGTCCATCCTTGGAGGTTCTGTGTTAGCGTAGAGGGAGGCCAGTAGTAAATTTATGTGTAATATTTCAGACAGATACGAGTGATCCAGAGAAAAAGCCCAGGTGAGGAGACTGGGAAGGAAGTGGGCAGGCGCTGTGTTGTGTAGAGTGATCCCGGAGACCTTGGGATGAGGGGACATTTGGATGAGAGACCGAGTTGGAATGAAGGGACAAGTCGTGATATTTGGGGAGGAACATTCTGGCTGAGGTATATAGTTCATTTGTCAAAATTCTAAGCAAATTTATATGACACTAGTATTCGTATTATATGGCTTCAGTTTTCCCTGAGAAGATAACTGTATATGCAGAGTCACTTTTGCGCCTCTTCCTGCCTGCACGCTGTCCCTGCACCCTCAGCTTGCGGCGACCGGATCTGGTTGCCTCCTGTGCGTCTGCGCCAGTCATGGCCCCCGACGCCGCCGTCTCCTCACAGAGTGGTGGAAGATACTTGTTTGTTAGCTAAGTTTGTGCACTTTGAGGCTTATTACTCAGGAATAAAAAGTGCTCTGTCAGCTTTTGTCTCTTCCCCCGTCCTTTCTTTTTATTGTTTACACTCACATTTGACCTCTCCAATGTCCAGACAGGGTCCAGGGCAAAATAGAAACAATAAATAGGTTAATAAGTGGGTTGCATCCACCCTCCCTTAAATTAAGGGTGAAAAGGTGAACAGTGTACCACCTTCCTGTTAAAAATTCACCTATAATGTCAGGAGGTTTTTCTTCTCGAAATATTGACCTTAACAAAGAAAAAATCCTGAATACATGAATGAAATTTTAAAAGTTGTTGTGTTTTACCATGAAAATTGGATGCATTTTCTTTTAGGAGACAGCATCCTTAACTTAAAAAAAAAAACATTTCTAAAGGATTCATGTATATTAACTCATCTAACTTTCAGAATAACCCTATGAAGTAGGTACTGTTCTACTTCTATTTTACAGAGAAACGAGGTGAAGCATGGAGAGGCCATGTGACTTACCCAAGGTCACTCAGGTAAAACCAGAATTTCAAACCAGGTGCTCTCTATAAAAAATACTGTGCTGGCTTCTGTCCAGAGGCCATCCTGATAAAGGATGGTGGTAATAGCAATGTTATGAGACTTCCGTCATTAGGATTCATGTTTAGATTCAATGTCTCAGTCCAGATATCTAGCAGAGATGCTGGAGGTCAAAAGAACACCCTGTTTTTTTCCTTTAAAGTCCTGCTGAAAACTTAACTCAACCCTCATTCAAAATCTTGTCTGTCTTCCAAATTTTACTCAGTAACGGAATTAATGACTTCTTCCTCTCTTTACATACTTGAAGTCCATTGTGACTTTTCTTAGGTTAGTGACACACTATCATTTGGTGTATACAGTTTATTGTGTATTAAGTTAGATTGTTAATGTGCCTGCTTCAGTAGGCAAACTCTTTAGGGGTAGGGACTATATCCTGGTAACCTTTATGTAACAAACATTGTAACAATACTATAAAATAATTGATAACTTATAGCATATTTTATAGATTTATCACCAGAGATGTTAGGTTACTTATCCAAAATCAGAGAAACAGTGGACATCAGGGTGTGAATAAAATCCAGGTCTCCTGCCTCCCAGTCCAGGGTACTTTTTGAGATTCTAGAAAGACTGACTTAGGGTAAGAGTCTTCTTAAAGGACTAGAACTATATCCAGAGTGAATGTTACCCCTCAGGGGACATCTTGGGGAGGATATTTTACAATTCTCTTGTTTCATGTTCTGTTCTCCTATTGATAATATAAATGTATTCCTTTCACATAAAAGGAGGAAATCTTTTTCTGGAAAAAACAATCTGTATAGGTTGTACTTCTGGTTCCTTTAAGGCTGCCCCAGTTTTTCCTCTTATAAAGTAGAGTTGACTACATGTAATAGCTCCTAATCTTAAAGAGGAAGATTGCAAGGATTAACTGATTTTTCAAAAATGTGTAAATTGTCTTAAATGTTTCAAAGGTATTATTTATTAAAATAAGATGGTACTAGTGCTAGGTTATCCCTATCACTCTGTTATAAACCTGGCGGTAATCCATGCTGCCAGCTGCTTCCTGTGGGGTGGCCCTCTCTTATGATAACCTCTGTTAGGCTCAGCTTGGACTTCATCACTTCAAGCAGAATCTGAAAGTGTCTGAGTTACTCATTAAGAATCAGTAATGCTTCATGGTGGTGCCTGAGGATATTTTGTGAAAGAAAGTTAGGGATAAATATGTAGGGATTACCCTTAACTTCACTTGATGGTTTGTAGGGTTCCCATCCAGGAATTTATCTTTTGCAGACCAGCCCCAGACAGCAGACTCCCCCTGCCTTAGTTGTACCTTCAGCTGCCTCAGTGACATAGAACTTTTAGAGCTTGCTTCCTACCAGAGTAGCATATCTCCTCACCCTGTGAGATAGAAACTTTAAGAATTTTGCCCAGATTTGGGTTACTGTCACTAGGTAAATATAGCAACTTTTAAAATGTCTTTTTCAGGTCGTTGCTGGCAGGTCTTATTTGGTCCACAGTTACCAACATTTAAAAAAATAAAATACTGTCTTAGCTGGTGTGGTTTAGTGGACTGAGTGCTGGCCTGCGGACCAAAAGGTCGCCGGTTCGATTCCCAGTCTAGGGAACAGGCCTGGGTTACAGGCCAGGTCCCCACTAGGGGGCGTGCAAGAGGCAACCACACATCGATGTTTCTCTCCCACTCTTTCTCCCTCCCTTCCCTTCTCTCTAAAAATAAATAAATAAAATCTTTAAAAAAATAAAATATTTTCCATAAGCATCCTCTTTTTTAACTTCTGAAAAATCAGAATGGTTTGGTTTTATTTTCTAGTGTGGTCATTCAGTGAGACTTTAGACAGACAGAGGTGTGTGCTCGCCACTCTCCAGGATTGGCTGACAATGTATTACAGTATCCCTTCAGGGTTAAGCATTATCATCCTGGCTCCTATAGGAATTGATTCTGTAACCCTTGAGGTGTTGTGTTCAATGCTCTTCCTATAAGACCATTCAGCACATACAGGATGAAATAACTGCCTAAATTTTCTGCATCAGATACCGTTTAACATTTAGTCCACCATGCTCGTGTGTATGATCCGACGCTCATCGAGCGGTCTGGGGTTTCCCATGGACAGTTAGCTGTGGCCTGCGAATGTGCAGGACCTGGTCAGTCTGAGACTGGAGTCTCAGTGCTTATACTCCTGATTTCAAGCCCCGTCGGTATCTAAGTTTGCTTATCATTAACATGGGATTAATGAGTATAGCTGCCCATAAAGCTGTTTTGAATATTAAAATGAAGTAATGCATATAAAAATAAAACTAAATAAAAATGGGGCCTTCTACGAACCTAACATAGATGTGCCCAGTTGTGCTCGTGTGGAAGAGCTTTTGTTGAGCGAGCGCGCGCGCTAGCGCGCACACACACACACACCCCTTTGCGTCCAGGTGCAGCACGGTGCTGGATTTATTTTGGAATGCCGTCCCTGGTATCGCCTTATATTTTAAATGTCTTTGTCCATTAATATGAAGAAATCGAAGGTGTTTTGCATAGAACTATCACATCCTCACATTTTTCTTGTTCTCTAGGCTCCCAGGGCCTGCACTGTTGGGCTTCAGCTGTGTACGACTCAAGCATTCTTTCCGTTAGTGTGGCTACGGCCTGGCTTCCTGGCCTTCTGTACTCTTTGGGGGCCGGGAGAGATGGTATTGTTGGTAAGAAAAGGATGTTTTTCAAGCCAACAGACAGGAAAGGCTAGTATATTAAAGAAAAGATAAACAACACACATACCGTGTCTTTCTGTGCATATTAAGTCATTCTGATATTAAACTTGAAGGAATGGGAAAAGTAGATGATCAGGAGCCCAGAGTGAAGGTCAAAAACAGGATGAGATCTTCATGTAAGAAGAAATTCTCTTCCCTTTGAATAAAATAAAAAACTGGAACAGTAAGATCTTAAACACAATCTGTTCACAGTTCAGTTCAGAAGAAATGAAAATTGGAGAGTACGGCTTGCTAATAGGAACTTTTGCCTGAAGTTTATACCTTTTGGTAGATTTAAAAAAACTTTATTTCTGGCAGATATCCATTATTACTCTTTATTTAATATTTTATTACTTAGGGATATTTTGTACAAAAGAAAGATGAGAATTTTTTATTCCCAGTTATTCATTTAACTGTTTTACAAAGATCAGTGATAATAATTAAAAGTCAAAATATTACCCATTCTACTTTATATTTCCAAAATGATTTCTTCAAATGTATGATAAAGACGAGATGAGAAAATTAATAAGAACTGTTGTGTAATATTGAAGATTTAATGGTATTTCCAGTATCACTCATCTTTGGAATAAATCCGAATTTCTCTTTTACAGAAATGTATATTCTGAATGTGTGTGTAATGTAGAATAACAATCACAGAAGCCTGCTCACCTTTTTTTTTTTATTTGTTTCTTATTTTTACCTGGAGTGGGTACTGGTCCATTTGTGCAGACAGTTTGCCAGGGTATCCCTTCAATTCTGATTGGGCACTGTTTTTTCTGATAGGTCAGGTTCCATGCCGAATCAGCTCTTAAATAATTTGAAATTCCGCCCCTCTTCTTTCCCTGCACCAGGGAGGGGGAATTCCCCCTCTACCCTTCTTGAGTTCTTATGGCTGGGCTAATTAGGAAAGTGTCAAAAGACCAGATTATATGGAGAAAAAAATCAATTTAGTACATGCACACAGGAGATTATAAATGATGTCCTCAGAAAGGATGAACCAGCCAGCCTTTTAAATAAATAAACAATACATTCGTGAAGAAATGACAGGACAAAGATACTTAGGTTCGGGTGCCCGTTAGTGAGGAATCTGAACCAGGGTTGGGCCGGGGTGGTATATTAATAAAGTAATGACAAGCGGTGTTTATGTAAGCTTTTTGGCCCTGGGTTCTGTAGCTCCAGTGATAAGCTCATCTCTCTCAGCCCTGGGGGAGCAAGGAGGGCACCCTTCACAGGGGTGGTTTATTCCCTGCATTCAAGGAAACAAGAAAGGGTCAACATGCCCTTTTGCACTGGCTGCGTATCCAATAACTTTAAAGCAAAGTAATCAGTGTGCCACTGTGGGGTACTTGGGGCCAGCCGCCCTGGGCCCAGCACCTGCAGCGAAAAAGTGGTCAGTGCTATGGGGAACCGAGTGTTGCAGGTTGGAGGGGCCTTGGGCTCTGCATCTGTACAATGGAGTCCATACCAGTGGGCTCAAAGAGTTGCGGGCATCAGTTAATACACACCAAGTTTTGGAGCAGTGCCTGAAGCAGTATGCGCTCAGTCGGTGTTAGCTGCGGCTAACACTTCTGCTGTCGTTATCGTTGCTATCAGCGTTACTACTCCGCAGAAGTGCTGGGCCGGTGGCATCTGAGAGGCCAGCACAGGGGTGGTGCCTCCGTCCTGAAATCGTAGCTGTGAGCAAGGACACCTTTGAAGGTCCTGGAGTTCAGTGAGATTAGAGAGCACACCTGACCTGCGTTCCTCTCCCGTCTCGTTTTCCCTGCACCCCACATCCACCTCGATCCAGCGCCGGGCCTGACCTTTGCAGAGGATTGTCACCTGGAAAGTTTGTCCTTCTTAATGCACCCTTAGAACACATTTCCTCGCTGAATTGCCCTGTTTGGTGACTCTGAAACCCTTAGATAGGCAGGCTCCTCAGCAGCTTACTCTGCCTCTTAGAACTGCAATGTAAGTAATAATGGAAACAATGTAAAATAAAGGATCAGTACCTAACTAAACGGGTTGTTTGGCTCCAATAGAGTGGGCATTTACAAATCTAGCCCAGTGCCTTCCCCTGACCCTCCATTTCTTTATCTTAATTTATTGTGCACCTCTATCCATATTTGGGGCTTTTTCTCTTGTCTGGGAAATTGTCATCTCCTTACTGTGTTCCTTGTCCTGACTTCTCTTGTTCTCTCCTTAGCCTCCACCTCTTGTGTCCTACTCTAAATGAATGTTCACTGGGTTACAAAGTTTGTGAATAAATTTTTTTTTAAAGAGGAAGAAAAAAGAACTAGAGACTCTATTTCTGGCAATATGATAGCCTAGGAATTTCTAAACTCTTCCATTATTAACCATCTGAAAATGATAAGATGTTTTCAAACCTAGGGAGGTAAACTAACCCTGGGACTGCTAAGAACCCTCAGGGCATCTCTGGATCTAGGCGCCCAAAGAGCTGCTCTGGAGGCGTAATTGCCCAGCTTTGGGCACAGAAGGAGAGAAAGACGGCGAACACAAGGGAGCACGGAGTGGATTGAGAAGTCGGAGTAGAGGGGGTCACAGCAGTGGACCCAGTGGAGGAGAGACACTATTCAAGGACATACTGACTACAAGTGTGTGGAAATGAGAGAGGAAGCCTAAAGAAAACCAAGTTGGACAAAGTTAAAGAAACCTATTTCTAAATGTCACGTCCAGAAACTTAGACGTAACATTTAGACCCAATAGAGACATCCCAACAATGACGGGAGCTGAAAGATACGAAATAATGCCTTCATAAGAAAAAGGACTTGTTGTCCTAGGAATTTTTTTTTAAAGATTTTATTTATTTTATTTTTAGAAGGAAGGAGAAAGAGAGGAAGAGAAACATCAATGCGTGGTTGCCTCTCATGTGGCCCTCACTGGGGACCTGGCCTGCATCCCAGGCATGTGCCCTGACTGGGAATCGAACCGGTGACCCTTTGGTTCGCAGCCCGCGCTCAATCCACTGAGCTACACCAGCCAGGGCGGATTTTTAATGAAATAAAGACATTTTTATATAAACAAAAGTAGAGAAAGATTTATCACCAAAAGATTCTCAAAATGGGGACACCTGTAATAAGGTAAACAATAAAAATAAAAAGATTTTTAAAAAGAAAATTGCTAAGTATAGATTTCAAGAAATAGCTGAAAAAAATCAGTCTGAGATCCCGAAGGCAGTAACAAATAAAGGTAGTGGTAAACACAGAGTACATCTAAAGGCAATGACAGTTGATAGAAAAATAATGATGTCTGTTTTAGCAGTATTAAAAAACTAAAGTAACGCTTTTTCACAATAGGCAACCAGATTTGTTAAAATACATCCACCTACCAACTTTCCTACCACTTTGTAAGTAAAGCCTGTGAATAGGACGCATTGGGATTCCAGTCAGTGATCTCCGTCCTTCCTCCCGTCCTCTTCATTATGTAACTACGTTACAACTCTTTCCTTAGCTGTGTATACTTAGTATGTGCTCTGAAGTCGGTTGTAACTACTCTCTAGTCACCATTAGGAGGAACAGTGCCCCTCATTCATTGGTGGCTAGCCCAGGTGGTTCACATGAGAAGCCTCACCAAGGGTGCAAAAGGCGTAGGAGCAGAGAGAGAGAGAGAGTGCGGGGGTGGGGGGCACGCGTTTAAATTGGGGCAGTTGAGCCTGCCTCTAGGGAGCCTTCCCAGCCTGCTCTAGTCCACGTGGTCCCTTTCTTCCCCGAATTCCACTCATTGGCACCCACAACATCTCATCTGTAAAGTGGAGGTAGTAATAGCACCTTATTTTTAAAGTTACGGTGGGGGTTAAGTGGGTTCACAGATGTAAAGTCACTTAGGGCAGTGCTTCTGTAGCGTACTAGCTGTACATTGTTGAGTGCTTGCTTCTAGTTTATCTTGTTAGGAGACTTGGTTGCTTTATTTAGGTTTAAACAACTGAATTATTAGTTGACCAAAAACAAGATTAACTTTCACACTCCTGCGGGAGATGGAAAAGTGGAGAATGCAATACAGGGTTAAAGCTCACTGTGTTCGCACTAGTCACCCGTGGGTGACTTAAGATCACATTTCAGGTGGAGTGGTCTTTGGAATTTGTTTCTAATAAGTTTAGTGTGGTAATGAAAAGGGCTGTTAAAAATTTTTGTGAACATGTACATGGATTCATAAAGAGGAGATTTCTACTTGAAAAGTAGAAAAATAGATTTGTATATCTTGCAACTGAAGGAATCTTGAGGTGCCGCTAAACTAGTTTTAGGGCTGTGGGGAAAACCTCTAAAATCTAGGACCTGTAGTCTTCCTATAAAAAAACAAAACAGTTTTTCCTAAATTTCTTTCCAGCATTAGCCAGTGCTTTGCCTTACGTTATGTGGATTGTCCGCATTTTAAAATGAAGCCACTCAAGTCCCGCAGGGTTGAGGGACTGGTCGGCAGTCACCCCGTTTGGGGTCAGTGCATGAGAGGGTGGGTGAAAGGCCAGGTCCAGATACCAGCTGGTCTGCCCTCGGGTCAGACGCCTCCGCCACCCCATAGTCCTGCTCCGCAGCAGCGCCTGCCGCCGTGGTCACCTCCGTGTGCACTGTTCTCATGTGAGCCATGTCAGTATTGGATATCTATAGAAAATAGTCAATATATGTTATATATATCATATATGTATATATATAATCTATGATTATATAGTAGTCCCTTTTTTCTTCATAAAGGTTATGGCGTACTTTTCTGACCATTTATTTTTGAATACACACTTTTAAACCATACGTAGTGGAAACAGATGGGACAATTTTTTTCAAATTTCCCCTGGAAACCTGCAGAGCGGATGTTTTGAGTCCTCTTGTGCCAGGTGGACAGCTCAGCGTGGCATTGGCAGGAGCGCCTGGCTTCTGTGGGTGGGTGTGCACCCGGTTTCCAGGGCTGAGAGTTCTTGAGTCTTCAGTCCAAGGAGATTGAAAGGATTTAAATCTTAAGAATAATGTACTTCCTAATTTAATCAGATGTCCAACTCAAACAGGCTAAAGGCAGCCCCAGAGCTGACAAAGAAATAAGTATAACTAGTCCTCCCTACCTATTGGGACAGACATTTAGAAAAATGCCAATCATTTTTCTAAAACAGCATTTTCTAGTTACCGAGTTCATTTTATTGCGATTAAGAATTAATAGTTAAACTGTTTTGCTAATCTGTGTTTTTGCTTTAGGACAATCTGTAAAAGTTTATGTAAGTCAATAGAGAAATTCTATACACTTTTCAGTCCAGCAAAATAGGAAGAAAAGGGATGGAAGGGCTTCTGAAAGAAAATTCATTTAGAGAAGTTCCAAGAGGGTGGCGAGGGTCTGCCTTGCGCTGTGCCAGGTTCTGTGAATTCTAAAGATGAGGGTGTCTGCCTGCTCACAGGTCATTCACAATCTCCTGGCAGAGAAATTTAGACAAAAAACTACTTTACAGCGCAGCAGGTTCTGCAGCAAAGGTATCGCAGGTGGTCACAGAAGTAATAATAACCGAAGTTGTCATCTGGTGGGGAGGCAGAAATGCCAAGAGGAGTCCTTTCATATTCTGAGACTTCTTTGTATGACCCCTAGAAACTGTGGCAAAGCCATAAAGGCCGTAGTGAATGAGCGTTTTAAGCTTTCTCCTGGATTAACGCGTGTTTCCACTCTGCCCCCTTCGCGGTTCCGGTTCCGAAGCCCTCTGTCCCGGGGGCAGACTGCGGCGCCCTGCTGGCTGGGTTCAGGTGCCTCCTTCCTCTTCCAGCTGTGTGACTATGAGAGATTACTTCTCTGCACTAGAGTTTTGTGAAAAGCAGGCAGAATAGTACCTGGCTCTCGGGATTATCGTGGTGATTCAACGAGCTAATTCATGGAAAACATTTTTAGAATACGGCCTGTTACACAGTAAAACTTGAGAAAATCTTAGTTCTCATTGTTAGTTCTGGTAGCTGATAAACCAGGAATACTGAAGCACGGTCACCATGTTGATTGTGGAGGTTCTCTTTCTGAAATGCTCATTTCTGTCTAATAAAATTCTTATTTTTTTCTCCTTTCTAGCTCCAAGAGGAAAGCGAGGATGGAAAACCTTTTATGCTGTACTAAAGGGAACAGTTCTTTACTTGCAAAAGGTAAAAATAAGTTAATTAATTTATTTATCAAAACTATGCAATGATAGATAAGTTACCCCCAAAACATTCAGTTTGTACAAACACCCAGAAGACTGTTAATTGATATCTAAACTCTTTTTATAGTTAATGAGAAATTTTAAATATATATTAGTAAGTTAAACTTCCTAAGGTCTGTGCAGGTATAGACCTATGGCAGCACTTATTCCAATGGATATTTATAGTATAAATTAGTTATCTTCTGTTTATTTTTACTTAACAATATGTCTTCATTTAGTTATTTACCTTCATTTAGATCCTACCTAAATTTAGGAATATGGCCAAAACTTATGAAATATAGCAAAAGCAGTCCTAGGAGGGGAGTTCATAAAGAAAGGTACATACAATTTAAAAAGTAAATATCAAATAAACAGCCTAAGTTTACACCTCAAGTAGCTAGAAAAGGAACGAAGCCCTAAGTTAGTAGAAAGAAGGAAACATTAAGGTTAGAGCAAAAATAAATGAAATAGAGACCAGAAAAACAACAGGAAAAAATTAGTGAAACTAAGAATTGATTTTGTGAAAAGATCAATTAAGTCAACAAAACTTTAGCTAGGCTACTAAGAAAAAAAAAAAAAAGTCTCAAAATCAGAAATCCAAGAAAGGATGGTACAACTGACACCACAGAAATGAAAAGGAACAGTTACACCAACAACCTAGAAGAAATGGATAAATTCCTAAAACATGCAATCTGCCAAGACTAACTCATGAATAAATAAAAATCAGGTAAACCTATACCTGGTAAGGAGAGAAAATCAGTAATCACCAGCTCACCAATACATTCTACCAAACTGATACAGAAGAATTAATGCTTCTCAAATTCTTCTGAAAAATTGAAGGGGGTGTTCCAAGCTCAGCTTATGAGGCCAGTGTTACCCTGATACCAAAACCAGAAAAAAATACTATAAGAAAAGTACAGGCCAACATCCCTGATGACTATCAGTACAGAAATCCTCAACAAAATACCAGCAAACCAAATTCAACATCGTATTCAAAGGAGCATACATATAACCATGACCGAATACAGTTTATCCCTGGGATGCACGTGAAAATCAGTTAATATGATAAACCACGCTAACACAACAAAAGTTATAAATCTCATGATCGTCTCCATAAATGCAGAAAAACATTTAGTGAAAATTCAACACTTTTCATGATTAAACAAATCACAAGTTAGGAATAAATGGAATTCACCTTACTGTAAAGAGGCCGTATTTGAGAAGCCCACAGCTAACAGAAGATACTCTGTTTTGATTGGAGAGTTTATTCTATTTATACTTAAAGTAACTATTGATAGAGAAGGACTTACTATTAGCATTTTATAAGTTTTCTCTTTTGTAGCTTTTGACCCTCTTTTTCTCTGCTGCTGTCTTCCTTTGTGTTTTGTCAGTATTTTGTAGAAACATGTTTTGATTACTTTCCCACTTTCTTTTGTATATTTTCCATAGGATTTTCTTTGTGGTTACCATGAGGCTTGCATGAAACATACTATGGTTCTAACAGTCTATTTTAAGCTGAAAACTTAACTTCAATCACATACAGAAACTCTTCACTTTTGCTTCTTTTTGTATACCCTTTAACAGATTTGGGGGGGTTTAGTTGTTCTTGGTACTTTTCTCTTTTAACATTTATACTGTGGTTGAAAGTGATTTGTACAGTATTTCATTATTCTGTATTTGTTCCTGTATTTACTTTCACCAGTGAGATTTATACTCCACATGTTTTCATGTTGCTGTTCCATTTCCTTTCATTCATCTTCTTTTTGTTGCAGTTCTTGTAAGGCAGGTCTGGCAGTGACAAAGTCCACCAGTTATTGCTTATCTGGGAAAGTCTTTATCTCTCCTTTGTTTTTAAAAAACTAATTTGCTGGGTATTCTATTCTTGGTTTGCAGGGGGTGGGGGTCTCCAGCATTTTAAATATATCATTTTACTCTCTCCTGACCTGCAAGATTTCTGCTGAGAAATCCTATGATAATAAGAGTTTTCCTTGTATATGACAGGTCACTCTTCTCTTGCCGCTTTCAAAATTCTCTCTTCATCCTTGATTTCTGACATTGATTATAATGTGTCTTGATCTGGATGTCCCCTTCCTTCCCCAGATTTGGGAAGTTTTTGGTTCTGCAGCAGCTAGCCACCCAGCTCTCCCTTGTTCTTAGTTGCGGCCAGGATCCGGGGTATTCTAGATCCCAACCAGTATCCAGAATCAGACGACAAAGACACCCCTTCTCTTGGGCCCCCTTCTCACAAGCCAGAGTGCTGGACACACACCCTGTTCCCCTTCCCCTTCCCAAGAAAGAAGCCTTAGGTTAGGCACCTTTCTCCCAATCTTTGTTCCTCACCCACTTCAGTGCAGCTGTTTTTGGGTTTTTGCTTGCCCGATATACTGCAACTTCTTAACTGCAGCCTGTCATTCTCATAAAAGTATTTTGACTGGTATCTCATTGTTAACTTGGTGTTTCTGCGGGAGAACACGAACAGAGAACTTCCTGTTCTGCCGTCTTGCTGATGTCATTCCTGGAAAGGAGTTTAAAATCTACCTGGACTGTGATACAGTCTGGGCATCCTTTTCTTTTTACTCTACTTATTACCACAAATATCTTTAAATTAAAAGATATTTAAATCAAAAGCATGCTTTTTGGTCAATCCGGTATCTGGTGACTATGAAATAGTAAGTCATGGTTTTATTTTTCCCTCTTTTCTTAATAGAGTTTACAAAAGCATTCGTTTTAATTGCTTATAATTGTTTGCATTGAACAGACTTACCAAATTTACTCTTCCCATCTTTAGGCATCCCCACTTTCACTTTGCATAGTTACCAATAACGGTATACATATTCCTGCACATACCTGCTTATGTCCTGAAGGCAGAGTGCTGGTCGTGTCCCGGGTCACAGGGACGGGGCAGGCGCTGTTTAGTGTCTCGGGCACACCTCGGGTGTGTTTCCAGTGTGGCCAGGAGCACTGTAGTAAGGCAAATCACACAAGTGTATTGGTTTCCCAATGCGTGTAAAAGTTTACACTATGGTCTGTTAAATGTAAAATGGCATTATGTAAGAAAACAATGTATGTACCTTAATTAAAAAATACTTTATTGCCAAAAAATGCTAGCCATCATCTGAGCCTTTCCCAAGTTGTAATCTTTTTGCTGGTGGAGGATCTTGCCCAGGTGCCATCAAAGATTACTGATCACAGATCACTGTAACTAATACAATAATAATGAAAAAGTTCAAAATAGTGTAAGAATTATCAAAATGTGACACAGACACGAAGTGAGCAAAGTCTGTGGAAAAATGGCACCGACAGACTTGCTCTGTGCAGGGTTGCCACACACTTTCGACAAGTTGTGAAAACACGGTATCTGGGAAGCACAGCAAAGCAAAGCCCAATAAAACAAGGTACCTGTATGAACACATATTAACAGATAACCCCCGGAAAAGTCGAACCTTTAGTCCCAAGAGCAGTTTATGACAATGTCTCTCTCACCACAACCAAGAAAAATGCCTCATTCAGTTTTGAGCTTTTTGTTTTCGGCGCCCAGACACGTGCCCTGACATACTTTACACACTTCTCCAACTGCCTTCCCACACTGCGTGTCTGCGGGAGCCCTTCCCTGGGACGTAGCACCTGCAATACCGAGTCAGCTGGTCTCTGCAACCTGAATAAACTGCTTTGGAATGGAGGTACAACTATTGGAGGAACATATATTTGATTCATTTTTAAAATATTAATGCCATATATAATAAAATTGAAAGAATTATAATTTTTAAAAAACCAACCTTGCTTAGGAATCTACCCAGATCAATATTTTAAAGGACCTTGAATGCACTACATTACATCCTGTTTCAACATTTTGCATATTACCAGGCAGCTTTGAAAGAACACTTCTGTAATTTTCTTTTGTTCTATTTCTCTAGCAGAACTTGATTCAGATGTCTAGACTGGGAGGGACCACATTTAACACAAACCCCCTTTTTAAAAACATTCTTCTGAAATAGATTAGGTAAGGAATATTAGAGCATGGGATGAGTCCTTGGACCAGGACTCTTTGTGGGTAGATAACCTTTGCAGGGAAAGGTACGGACTTAGTTGAAACCCAGAGATTAACAACAACAACATGACTCGTGGCGTCCTGTTAAAATGCACACGTTACTTGGGGGGACAAAACGAAGGAAAAACGAAGGCTGTTGGTGATATTAGGAGATGCCCCTGCTTTCAGGTGGCCAGATAGCTTGGATTGTCTTTATTTCCCTGTGGAACCAGCACCGCTTTGGCCTCCTCCGAAGCAGCGTTCGTGTGCATGCTGGGTCCACACTAGTCCTGTCAGCTCGCTTTGTCTCTGCAGGGAACAGCCTTTGAAATTAAATTTCACATTTCACAGCTGTTTCCCCAGCATAAATCCTATTCTTTTGGCTTACGTTTTCATTTTCTCTAAAATCTCTGTATGGGGCATGGCTGTCTTTGGCAAAACCGTTCCATTGAATGCCTAGCCGCAGGATTTCCACCCACTCCATCCCAGGGAGAGCCTGGGAAGAGAGAAGAATACTCTCGCATTAAACGTTTGACGGAAGTGATGCAAAGAGAGATGCTGTTTCCAGCTCACCAGCTTCTCCTATCTCCTTGTCCTCTCTCTCACGTAAGAGAATCGAATTGAGTTGGATTCATCCAGATATAGAAGAGAAAGAACTAAATATGGACAAGAGAATTGAATTTTGAAGCCTTAACCTCAGTGTGGATTAGAGCTCCAAATCAGACTGCATGTCCATATTTATGGCACCTCTGGAGGGGGACAAATGCGGAGTTAGGGAAGTTGGTGAAGTTCCTTGTTCACAGTGAGACCCAGGACACAACGGAAACGATACATCTGCGTAGCAGAGTGCAGCGTAGCAGAGTGCAAGGCGGAGCTGTGGGCTCTCTGTCCGCTGGCCGTTTTGTTTGAATCAGTGAAGAGTGTAGGCAATGCTGAGAAATACCTGCTTGGGGGGAGAGTAAGACTGGAAAAGGGCAGCTGCGCTTTGCGTCCTGTCTCTATTGTTATGGCCCTTAGTGCCTCGAAAAGAAAAGAAAAGGGAGAGGTTGGAAAAAATCCATCAAGGGCTTGAAATCTCATCATCGTGATCACTAATATCTATTCCCAAAACTGCACAGGAATCCTAGAGACTAGCTCATCAGTCAGTGAAAGCTTAATCATAGCCGGCCAGGTTCTCAGAAAGATATATCTACTCTGCGTTTTTAATTAGCCTCTTCCTGATTTGTAAAATTTAAAAAGCATAAAGGCAGATAGGCGCTACAGATATGAAGATGGACACATCAGAAAATGCCAAGCTCTTGCAAAGTTAACAGGGTGCTGTCTGCTGCTGCACACACTCGTGCCTCAGGGGGACCTTGGCGACCCTGGGCCGCCCCCAGAAACAGCAGCCGTGGGCATTTAGACTTCTTTGCAGCGCCTCTCAGTTCCAGCATGTGCGGGGGGCTCGGTGCGGGTGCGGGTTGTGTCCGACAGGGGGCTTCCCACCTCCTGTTGCGGGCTGACCCTTGGCCTTGCTGGAGTCCTAGCCTGTCGGCACCGTGGCAGAGGCTGCAGGCAGGCAAGGTGGTGAAAGGCCCTTAGCCGGAGAGGGGAGAAAGAACAGATTCGAGAGAATATGACATGTTCAGAGAATGGCAACATAGCTTTTTACATTTGGATTATAGGATGGATGGGGGAGAGCAAGTGATAGAAAATGCTGAAAAATTACGTTTCAAATAATTAGTGTATCATGAAAATGAAAGGTATGGTGTCACAGTGTCATAAACTGTCCATTTTACAAAAGAAGCCATTTTCTTCCCTGAAGGAATTTCCGATTCTTTCGAGTGTGAGTTGTGCGCTGCTCCCACTGCCGGCCAAGTGCCCAGTGGATTTGGAGAGCATCGCACTCCGTGCTAGGGAGCCGCTCGCACAGAACCTGCTGGGTCAGGTGTGTGCCCCACATGGGCCTTCCCTCCGCACCCTAAGAATGCTGCTCTTAACCTTCCTGGGGTTCAGATGTAGCTGCGAGAAAAAGTAGTCACCTCTCTCTTTTCTCCCCCCCTTAGCCAGTTCTCTCTTATTAGGGTCAGGGGTAATGAGAAAAGGACCCACTTTTCCTCTAGCCCAAGACTAACTTAAATCAGTTTGGCAAAGACTTTAGTCAGCGTGCTATGGCTAGGGGCTGTGCCAGGTGGGGACTACGAAGGCAATAGGATCTAGCACCTGTTCTTAAGGGTCTTGCTGGAACACTTAAGTTCTGCCACCGTTCCAACCTTTAATGACTCCCAGATTGACACTTAAAAGTGACCCAAAGCATCCATTCTCAGCTGAACTCTTAACAAACTACTCTTCTGATAAAGGCCATAGAGGAAGCCAATCAGTAATGAACGCATGCGTTAGATTAGGACGCGGCCAGTTTTTCAGAACGGTTACGCTGGAGATGTGATTGTGGGCAAGGTACAGTCCCTGACGGAGCTTATGCTCCGTCTGCAGAGATCAACAAATACAACCCATTTCGGTGCAGTTTGGTATGTGCTACAAAGAGGGCAGCCTGCTGTGGAAACGCATTTGGGAGGACACGTAACTGAGCCTCGGAACAGAAGGGAAGATCGTGGAAGAATTCATGAAGAAAATGTCTAAACCTGCCCTGAAAGGACAAAAAGGAGTCAGTCACGTGGAGGACTCAGGGAGCGGTCTGTGTAGATGCCGAGCTGGGGGGACCACAGCCCGTTCAGGGAGCTGCCAGTTCAGTGGAGGTGAAGGGCGTCCTAGGCAGATTATGAAGAGCCTACAAAGCCGGTTTAAAAGCTGATATTTCATCTTGGAGCAATGTGGAGCTACCAAAGTGTTTTTAATGGGGTGCGACATAATCAGATTTATATTCTAGAAAGATCAGTCTGGTTACAGGAAAGAGAATAGGATGGAGGCAAATTCTGTCAGAGGATAGAGACCAGGTTAGCTCAGCTATGGTAGGGGTAGCAGGAAGGGAGAAACAGTCTCAGTGGAGAGCTCGGTTTGCAGCACTGAAGTCACGATGTCTGTGGAATAATAATAAATGGATCTGTCCAACGAGCAGTTATAAGTATGCAAATCTGGAGCTGAGGAGGGAGCCTAGAAACACAGATCTGGAGAGTCCTCAAAAAATAGTTGGTAATTTCAGCCCTGCCTGGTGTGGCCCAGTTCCTTGGGCATCATCCCACAAAGTAAAAGGCCACCGTTTAGGTTCCTGGTTGGGGTGCGTGCCTGGGTTTCAGGTTCAGTTCCCTGTCTGGGCACAAACTCTCTCACATTGATGTTTCTCTCCCTCTCTTCCTCCGTCCCTCCCCCACCCTTTAAAAAATAAGTAAATAAAATCTTTTAAAAAAATACTTGGTATGTCAGCCGTGGGAGTAGATGGTGTCTCTCAGAGTTTGCAGAGTGGGGAGAAGACGGAGGAGAGAACCAGTGGAACACAGAGCTTCATTTGTGCCAGAAGAGGCGCCTGAGCAGCCAGGGACCAGAGCCAGGAAGAAACCAGAGGGAGAGCAGGGAGGACAGAAGGACAGATGAGACACTACAGATGTCAAGATATGGCAGAATGTCGCCATGTTGTGAAAAGCTTGAGATAAGATTGGAAAATGCCTCTTGATTTCATCAACAAAGGCAATAGTGATAAAGCAGCCGCAGTGAAACGCTGGGCGTGGAAGCCAGGTGGAATGAGCGTTCAAGACATACATGTGGAGAACCAGACAACTACTTTCAAAAGGCTTGGCCTGCAGTTCCCACTTGGATCTTCCCTCCGTTCCCCTTTTTCTGTTGCCCCCCTTTGTGTGACTTTTGCAAATAACAGATCCCCCAGGTCTGTCTCATTCTTCTGAATCGCTTTTCTTTCCTGCTATTGATTTCTCTCTAACGGGAAATAAGCCCTCTTCTTTCTTCCTTTCCCCTGAGGAGTTTCTGACATTATCCAAGCCCTTGTTTTGCTCTGCAGGTTACACTCTTCCCCATGACCACCTCATTGCTCTTTCTGGCCCCCCGGCTCATGTCACTTAGTCACGTTTGCCTTTGACTTTCAGGCAGACAGCACATCCACAGAGCATCACAACAGTAATGTCAGCACCATTCCCAAAAGGTCACTGTGGGAACCGTGTGGGAAATAGCACGGTGCCAGCCCCCTGAACGAGCTTCGGTTCACCGTGTAGATGAGGAGACCGGTCTTACGCAGTGAATGTTAGTGGCATGATTTAAACCAAATGTGTTGGTGCAGATTGGAGAAAACATAGGGTGAATGGAATAAAGGTGGGCGAATAACTGATTCCGGTTTTTAGAACTCTCTTAGGTAGAGCGCAACGGGGCATTTATCATAGAGTGGTTTTGTCTGTCTTCCAGCCAAGTCAGAATGCACTCCTCTCCTTGCCTGGTACTTGTCCCTGCAGGCCCCTGAGCGCAGGCTCGTGTATAAGACATTTCTACCCTACTGATAACTGTTATTATTGGAGCGGTGTTTGTGGCAGGGACGGCTGATACTATCATTTTAATGTAGCACAGTTCCTATGTGCTTTAAAATTTTGAAATTGCCATGAATTGAATAATAAAATGATTAAATTCCTACTGGTGCTGATGATCCATCATTTTTGATACTGGATATTAACTTTCTATCTGTGAACAGAGAGTGAGTCATCTGCTATCCCAATGCTTAGCCAAGTCCCTGCTATCGCATAGCTTCAGAAATTCTGGTAGTTTCTGTCGCGGGCTTTGTGTCTGACCCTGCTAGTCTCTGCTTTTTTCTTGAAACTATTTTTTGTAAGCTTTATGATGCTATTCTTCTTACAGGTCTGATAATGACAAAGCTGAGCTAATGCTACCTTAAAATAAATTGTCAGGTGATTGATCTAATGGTTCAGAATAATGGGTGTAGGTGGCTGGTTTGTGCATGGGAGTGAATTACTTGATTATTGTATTATTCCCCAGACCTGGTTTTTGAGAATCTTCTGTCTTTTATCTCTAGGATCTGGAAAAACAACTATTCAAACCGGAATATATTTGCCTTTACCATGTCTTTCGACAGCAACCATCAGTTTGCTGCCTAAAAATTAGGTTGCTGCCACAATATTCTGGGAGCTCTCTGTCCTTGAGGCCAAACCATCTCTCGACTCCTTGCATTACTTGGAAGGGAGATTTTTTTTCCCAACTGCCTATAAAGTATTTTTAAAAGTCTGATTGGGATAGAGGTTTTGTTTTGTTTTGCACTGTTTGAAGTGTAGGCAACATCGGGAGTGTGAGCCAGGCCGGGCAAAAGGAAGACCCTGAAGGTTCGAGGCCCCCAGACCAGACAATGACGGCCAGCCTGGGGTCGGTGCGCCAGGCGGCCTGGTGCCAGGAGCCGGCCGGCCGGCCGCTGGCCTGCTGCCCGCCAGCGAAAAGCTTTCCTGCGTGCCCAGGGCACTTCGATTTCCTTTTGTGAAACCACTGGCTCTGTGCCCTTTCACACTTTGAAAAGGCCATATGGACCTCTGTCATTCTCTATGACAATAGAAAATGCATGAAAGAAAAAGTCGACTAGGCTTTGAAGTCATGTTCTCTTAAGAGAATAATGATCATATCCACGTTTTCATTAGTCATTAATTAGGTGGATGACCCAGTGCAACAGAGGAGTACAACCATTGTATAAAGGATATTTAGATGTGATCATAATTATAAACTATAAATTTATAAAAAGACATTATCTCTGGAAACATACCTTGTCTCTGGGGTTTAAGACATATAGGCTGTGCTCTGAAGGCTCCTGTTTAAAAACACAATTCCAGTTCTTATGCTTAGCACACAGAAACTGGTTTATTCCTAGAGGACTTTTTGTCCTCACATAAGGAAACGATGTAGAGCTTCGTGGCTTCCTCCAAGTTACTCAGCGTGAGGTAGGTCCAGAGATCAAGTCTCTCTTCCTGTTTGCTGCCTGAGTCCTCGGCAGTGCTTCCTCTCCCTCTCTGGCTCCCTCCCCACCCTTCCTTTCCATAGATATTACACCCACACCAGCTGGGTGCAAGTCGTAGAGGGCCACATGAATCAGACACTGATTTGGGCTCACAGGGCTCAGAGCTGAGTGGTGGGAGGGCAGCTGATGGACAGATACATCCACATGGTGACAGGCAGTGACAAGTGCAGCCTTTGACAGAAGGTTAGAGAACCCTGCAGCGGAGAAGAAGGCATAAGCCAATAAACGCTCAGATCGTTGTCTTAGTCAGAAATACAGGAGAAGCATGGAAGGGTGCAGAGACGTGTTTTCTGCTCCAATACTTTAAGACTTAACTTTCTCCAGATATTGAGTCAAGGAATTCTCTGATCTTTCTGAAGGGCTGCTGATAGTTATTTGCTCTAACTCTCTTCCAGTTCAGCTGAGTAATCACTGAAAAGATAAATCACCAGAGTCGTCCTAGAAAATTTCCGGGGCCTCACTGAGAAAGCGGGCCCGGTCCCTCACTGTGTCTGTGAGGGAGGGCTTCCGTCTGTGTGAGTTCGGGCGGTGTGGTGCCGAGGGTTTCACTGCTGACAGAGGTCCCACTGTAGCTCCACGCCGCTGTAACGTGAAAGAAAGGCACCATATACATGATAATTGAACAAAATAATATAAATATTTTGAATCCTTTGATTTTCACTTACTTGTTCTCTCTTAATAGTCCTTAGTACAGTAATATAGGACATACTTTTCTGACTCTAAAATTGCTTACCTAACATGAGAAAATTAAATGAAATGATCTTTTAGGTTCCCTTGAGTTTTAAAATTCTGTAAATAAATGATTTTTAGGTATCTATATGATGAATTAAGTGGTGGGCAAACATGCCTTCATTTGATTTTCTATGCTCTTTGCTTTCAGATTTGTGGAAATATACCACTTTCTTTGTTCCCAAGTAAAAGAAAAATGAAGCTGAATTATTGTTAGAAAGATATCTAACGAGCAATACTTTTTAAAAATGTTTAAAAATATCAAAATTATGAAAATACTTGTAATGCCTTTTAAAAATCAGGAATTAAGAGATAGTTTAGTAGGATCCAGTTTACTTGAATTACTGACATTTTTATAAGTAGCCTCAAACCTTCAAGCAAGAATGTGTTCTCAGTTCTCCTGTCTGTTCTCTCGGTGGAAATCAAGACCATTTCAACTTTGTTTTAAATTGTTTTCATTAAGTATAGCAATTTTTACCTGTTTAATAAGGCTAGAAGTAAATAATACTTTGAAAACTGAAATCACAACATGTTCTTAATGATGTTGATGGATTTTATTGAGATTTGGTTACTTTCCAAATTGGACTTGATACTCACCTGAGAGCACAGATTTTCAGACTGATGACAATTATTTGCACATATGTAGGTGACTGTGTTGGTGTGTAACAATTCAGTTTCACAGGAGGTTTAACTAACAAACTTTTTAGGGGGGGAGCTTTTTATTTCATGCTCTAAATGAATTTAAAATAAATAGCTTTGTGAAATCACGTTCTTAGTGCTTATTGGAATGGTGGAATGCTCTAATGAATCATAATAGCTAAAAAGATACAGATTGGAGGTGAACATCAAGGGGAGTGACGTGGTTTTAGGTGTCAGTTTCACCCTTCGTTTGAGAGAATGGATAGTAATTAGATATCGTGGAGCATTTTCTTTTCTTACAGAAAATTCCGTGATTGAACCTATCTTGCTCTCTGTTTCACATTTAGTTTGCACAGCCAAGAATCTTATGTTTGAAGTGGTATGATTACAATAATTTATCCCTTATTTCTTCCCTCCCAATTTCATCATTTAAACACTATCTTCTATCTCAAGCAGTGAAAAATGAAGATGTAAGAATGAACTCTGTAGGATAAAATCATTTCTTTTCATCCAATTATCAACCCTGATGTTTCCAATCTACCCTGGGTTTTGCTCATTATTTTATGGATTTGGAGTTTCATTTTCATATGGGAACTCAGAATTCCAAATATATTTTGTTTGTATTTGCCTTTTTTAATGATAAAATGATATCATTGTCAACTGGAAAAGCAGAAGCTTGTTAAACTTAAAATTCCTAGACTTTGGCTTCATCCTAATTAATTAGTGCTTGCCTGCCTTTTCTTTTCTTGCCGTATTTCCCTTCCAGTGTAAGGTAAGCTGTCAGTATCTTACAGGTTAGGAAATTGCCTTAGAATCAAAAGCAATGGCACGGTTCTTCCAAGTCAACAGCTTTTACTTAGGGCTGTAATAAATGTTGCATTTTAAAATTCTTTGCACTTTTAGAGAATTCTGAGAATATCATCCTTTAAGCTTGATTTTTAATGAAAATATCAGCAGAAAGCGTATACTCCAAGTATGAAGGTCTAGGTCATCCAACATTAATAGCTCTCACGTGGTCTTATTTTTCTTACTCACCTGTGCCAGTGTGTTAGACTCGTGACCTACGTGGGAGTTTAATGACAGCAGTTGTCATCATCCCAAGGGGAACTTAACAGAATGAGAAGGGACGAAGGCCAATGGCAGAACTGACATCTGAAGGATGGGCTAAAGAGGAGATAGCAAGCCCTGGCTGGTGTAGCACAGTGGATTGAGCACGGGCTACAAACCAAAGGGTCGCCAGTTCGATTCCCAGTCAGGGCACATGCCTGGGTTGCAGGCCAGGTCCCCAGTGGGGGCCATGTGAGAGGCAACCACACATCGATGTTTCTCTCCCTCTCTCCCTTCCTTCCCTTCTGTCTAAAAATAAATAAAAGATCTGTAAAAAAAAAAAAAGAGGAGATAGCAAGTCACAGTCGGGAGAGGTAGAAGAGAAACCTGGAGATGATTGTAACAATTACTGTTGACTCCCTCGGGTGCTATGAGATGAGAACTGAAAAAAATCTGTTGAGTTTTGTCATTAGGGGGCCCCTGCTGACCTTTGCCAGAGCAGTTTGAATGAAGTGCAGACATGGACTCCCGGTCTCAGTGGGTCAAAGAGTAAACTGGCAATTAATGGATGAAGACGCTAATCTGCACTACCAGCTCGTCATGTAGAAAGGCACAGGGAGCGGTGGCAGCTAGAGGAGAAAGCAGTGCTCAGGAGGGACTATTAGGTTACAAAGGTGAGACCCTGAGTGTATTTATAGGCTATAGGGGGAAAGCCATTAGGTAGAGAACAATTTAAAATATAGAAGAAATATAATAACCAATGAAAGAAAATCCTAGGAAAGGTTGATGGAGGTTGATTTGAAAGCATAGGATTAGCCTTGATCAGGATTTTACTGTTTTAAGAGGAGAAAAGATAAAGGTGGTCACAAACAGGTATTTATAGGTCATGTGAGCAGAAAGTTTGATGTTTACAAGATTGAACTTGTAAAATACTAGGTCAAGCTATATGCTACTAAGAAATCATTACTAAACGTTATACCACCTAGCATTTTTCAGTGCTTACTATATACTATAAAACACTGAGTTTAGAAAAACAGTATCTCATTTAATTTCATCCTACAACTCTATGAGGAAGGTATCATCACAGCTTAATCAAGGAAAGCAAGGCTTAACGAGTTTAATTAACCTGTCTAAGGTCACGGAAACCTTAAGTATCATATCAGAACTAGTCGTGTGAACCTAGATAGTTCTGATTCCAGGCACCGGCGTTCTTCACCACAGCTGCGGGGAAGTAGGAGTGTTGAAAAGAATGGGGGGCATTTGGTCAAATGGAGCAGAAATCTTACTGTGGGCAGGTGAAAGAGTGGTGGTTGGCCCTGGGCTCAGCCGTAGCTGGAGACCGCAAATCTGTGGGCTCCTGTCTGCACGACCAGGTCATGTCTAGCAGCAGTTAGCAGCCCAAGAAATGATTATGTAAGAGGGAGTTAGGGTGGAAATTGTTTAGTTCCAGACTGGATGGATGAGAATATTAAGGCATATCCTAGCAAAAATTCCTGAGTTCTAAGGATAAAAAGAAACCCCTATGAGATTCTTAACAGAAAATATAAGAAAAGGAAATAACCCAAACGGCTTTAGACTTTTGTAAAACTGGAAGGTAGGAGATGGTGGAATAGCACCTACAGGCCGGCGAGTGGGAAGGAATGCAACCAGAAGAGACCTCAGGATGGAGAAAAGAGAGAGTAGACGAGCAGTGAAACCCGGATACAGTTAAACCTAATGTGTATGGTTAGTGCAAAGTAAGGTTTCCTCCAGTAGGAAGTTCATAATACAAGGTAACTTTAATGAGATTCCAGAATAAAACATTCTGAAGTATTTCAGCAAAATTTAGGATTAACGGGACGGGGCGGGAGGGAATTGAAATCATTTTAAAAGTTTTAACTTGCTAATGTAGATAAGCAGTGGAGGGCCTTGATGGGAAGGAACCTTTGAAGTTTCCATCTTGTGTAACTGAGCACTAAACAGATAAGAACATTTTAAAATAATAACTAGCACACAGTTTTAAGGGAGATAACAGTCATAAACCTAAGTACACAAACAATATAGCAACTAAAATGTAAAACAAAGCTATTAGAAATGCAGGGGACTTCTAAAACTATTAGAAATGCATATAAAATATGATATAGCGGAAGAAAAAGATTATATACACCAATACTGGTCTCAAGAGGATGGAGAGGTAGAAAAAATTGATGTAACAGAGGAATTGAATCAATAAACTTGAATATAACTATCCCTCAAAGCATAAGCATACTTTGTATGTTTGTGGAACATTAACAAAAATAAAAAATGTAGCTGAAAAGCCTCCACAAATTAACCTTAACAAATTTCAAGGTAATAAAATAGATTTTACACACCACATTCTCTGGTCACAAGCCAATACAATTAGAAACACATAATGATAAATAACTAAAACTTCAGGTACTTTAAATTTGAGAAGCACATTCTTTAGCATAACTAAGATCAAAGAAAAAAATCAAAAAATAAAACTACAGCCTATCTAGAGAATAATAAAAACCTACTCTTCATTTTCAAACTACATGTAATCTGTACTCAGAGAAAAAAATGTAGCCTTAAATTTTCTTAATTAAAGAAGAAATATGAAAAGGAAAAGAACTAAGTAATCATCTTAAGTTCAAACCACAATAGAAATTATCCAAAAGAAACTAATGAGAAGGAATTAAGATAAAAGCCCAAATTATGGACCTAGCACATCAAAAACTGTGCGTTCAAAATTTCTGGGCTGGTCTGTGTGCAAACTCGCAGATCAGGTGTGTCAGAGATCTGCACATGTGGAAATGGAAGTGACCTTTCAGTTCTGTGAAGACAATTTTGGCCCAGGTCATGTCTCCTCAGATTCCTGTCTGGATCAAGTGGTTGAGGGGGGACCAGCTTGGCAGGGTCTGTTCCAGCTTACTCGTGAGGCCAGAGGGGTCCGTGGTCACGCCACCTCCAAAACAGCTCCCTGGAAGGAGGTCTGTGAATACGAGGAATGCTAAATCATTAATAAAATCTCATTTGGAAAAGACAAAACCCCGAAACATAAGTAGATTATAGTTTTAGGTTAAAGGTAATCACAGAAGAACAGATACATGGAAATACGTTACGTTTTATTTTTTAAGATTTCTTTTTTTTCTCCTTTATTCATCATATGTCTAGAAAACTTACTGTCAACAGCAGTTCTTTACCTGTAGGCTTTGTAAAATAGACTTGTTGCCATCTTGAAATAGAAATGTCATTGTTTAATGTAATAAATGTAGGCAGTCTTTATATTGCAGTTGGTGCTTGCCGTGTGTTTTAGAGCGTCCCCACCTTTGTCCCTTAGCACCGTCCTAACGGTGCTCCTTACGGGTGGACAGCTGCTGCTTGTTTCTGACTCGGTTTGAAGCGGTGGCGGTAGGACCCTAGAATTACCGCTTGCTCTGTGGGGAGGATGAGGGAGGAGAGAGGCATGGGAGAGTCTAATTGCAGGTTTTTTGAAAATTTATAAAACTATTCTGTGGTAATAGGCAGTACCTTCCCTTAGCCTTTTACTACTAATTAGAAAATGAAATGTGTGCACATTGTGTGTGGTATGTGTCTCTGTGTGTACACGCACGTGTATGTCCTCTTTACAGAAGTTCAAGTTTAGCATCATACCTGATAAAATACGTGCAGGGGGAAGAGAGGGCTTTAAACACTAGACAACTCGTAAAGAGTGTTTACTGTATTTACATGGGTTCAGAGGCCTTTTTTATTCTAATGGACCCAGGAAAACTGCTAGATGGAATAAGGATAATCACCACCACCACCACCCAGGAAAACTACTAGATAAAATAATAACAGTAATAATAATAATAGTAGAAACAAATTTGTTTAAATTTTTAGTATTCTACTGGTTGGGATTTTTTAAGGTATGTTTAGGAGGAAGCCATATAAAATAACCTTTATAGAGAAGGAAGGAGCCGGTACCCTTCACGACAGCGTGGATGGAACTGGAGAGCATTATGCTAAGTGAAGTAAGCCAGACGGTGAAAGATAAATAGCATATGATCTCACCTTTAACTGGAACATAATCAACAAAAGAAAAAATCAAACAAAATATAACCAGAGACATTGAAATTAAGAACAATCTAACAATAGCCAGAGGGGAGGGGAGGGGACTGTGGGGAGAAGGGTTTTCAGGAACCACTGTAAAGGACACATGGACAGAACCAAGGGAGACGGTGGAAGCAAGGGAGGGAGGTGGGTTTGGATGGGATGGGAGGGAGTGGAAGGGAGAAAATGCAGACAACTGTAACTGAACAACAATAAAGTAATTTAAAAAACCCCAAAACACTAAAAATAAATAAATAAAATAACCTTTATAAATGCTATGAATTGTGTATACAGGTCATGCCCAAAGATAAGATTGCATCTATCTATGACACCTTCCTTTTTATGTAATTTTACCCATTCTTCAAATTTACGATAATACAGCTAAGCTTTATCCTGATTATTAAACTGATTTTCCTCTTGTCTTTTAGAGAACAGCTGGAGAAATCATTTCATTTTGCTGTTCATTTTTCCTTTGATAATGTTAGCCTCGAAAGACAGTAGCAGGACAGTGTAGTATCTTCAGAGCAAAGAAAACAGTGGCCTGGTTTTTGCCGTTCGTGTAATTCCGTTAATGGGTATCTGGAAGCTTTTGCGTTTATCTGTTTATCCCTGAAACCACAGCTCCCTAACTCTTCACCTAGCTTCATTTCAAACCACTGCAAAACCTCAGCAGCAGGTATTTCATCTTCGGTCTGCTTGGCTATTTGCCTTCGTTATGATCAACTTTTTCAAAAGTTCCCCTTAAGTAAAGTGCACTTTCTCATTCCGAGCATTCTTTTCAAGCAGCAGGAGGTTTCATTGCATTTGTGAGATAGCAAAGGGCTGTCTTCACTGGCCCTTCATTTCATGTTTTCCACGCGCCATCGTGAACGTTCTAAAATGTTTCCTGTATTTTTATGTTTTATCAAGAGGTGAAATCTAAACACGGTTTTGTCTTCATTTCTTTTGTGTCTGCCTACAGGATGAGTACAAGCCAGAGAAGTCATTGTCTGAAGAGGATTTGAAGAACGCAGTGAGCGTGCACCATGCGCTGGCATCCAAGGCCACGGACTACGAGAAGAAGCCGAACGTGCTCAAACTGAAAACCGCCGACTGGAGGGTGTTGCTGTTTCAAGCCCAGTATGTTTTGTGGTTTTGGTTTCTTCTTGTTTTTTGGGTTGCAGAGCATCACCATGTTCCGAGAGAGAGAATCAGGGTCTGCAGAAGAAATGTGTTGAGCTGGAATCAAAGTCACTGGTTATCTTAGAGAGACAGCTAGCTGCCTAAGAAAACTAGAATGAGAAATAGAAACCCTGGGTCCAAGTTCTTGTTTCTACAAAGATCCCTGTGACTTTTACTCAGCCATTTACCATCTCTAGAACTTCATATCCTCATGAATAAAATACAAGGGCTTTACACACAATGAGTAAAATAAACCTGGGTTCAAATCCCCATTTCCTAGCTCTTTGTTCTAGCACGTAATTTAACCTTTTGGAACCTCAGCTTGTCACGGGTGTAGATAGTCATGTGAATCTCATAGGGTTCTTGTAAGATTTGAATAACATCAAGTATAGAAAGTACCTCACATCGTGCCTGGCACATTGAAACTATTCAGTTGTAAGTAGTAGATTGCCATTCATGCTCTCTTTTCTCTCCGAGTTCTAATTTGAGATTAAAGTAGGAGGAAAAGATAGTCGTACTGTGGGCAAGGAGGCAGGATGCATTGCAGGTTTAATGGGGTCCTCGACAGCCGTGGGAGTAGAGGCAGGACATGCCGCATGGGGAATTCTGGATTCGTGAGGTGAGAAACGAGATTTTCAGCACTGAGCCTCTAGAGCAGGAATTTTCATAGGACCACGCAGAGTGTCAGTGCTTGTGGTGGACGTGTTACCCGTTCACAGCATAGCTTTCGCATCCTGGACTCGACTGCAGAGTCCCTCTCAGTACAAAACTACCAACGGACTGCCTCTGGCACTGGGGTTAAAGTTGGCGGTCAAAACAGTGAACACAAGTATCTCCATGCTTGTTAACCCAAACAATGTGAGATCCAAAAAAGAAATAAGAACAAGAATAGGCACTCTGGTGAGCTGTGGATGCTGAACTCGCAGAGGTATAAAATTGTGGAATCCAGAGAAGAGGAAGTTGTAAGGAAATCTGAGCTACGCAGGATCTTTGTAGTGTGGGAATAAGTCAGTTTTACCCCCACAAAGGGAACCAGAGCCAGATGTATAATTACAGCTATTAGCAGTAAAATCCTTCAAATTATTCTATTCCCCAACATTATTTTAATTTCAATCTAAAATTCTGGATGTAATAACTAAGGAGATCTAATTAGTTCAGATAGAACTGATGCTGAAACCAGTCAATTGAAAGAGCAGAGCCAGCAAAATCAGCTTAGAGAGGCACAGTGCGACGAGGACATGATACTCACTGGTCTCAGGTCAGTGTGGTTTCTCTCTGAGAAATCGGTATAGGAAATGTTAGATTGGCTGACATTTTGTCCATCTTCTGTTTATTGATTATTTGCGTGGTAGATGATCTATTCTGGTTCACAACTATTTCTACCACTCATGAATTCACAAGTGTTTATTAACTGCTGTCAGTTCTAGACTCTGCAAGTGTGTGACATATAAGTTAAAGTGTGATAATGACATCAGATGATTTCTACATCCTCTCAGGTAGATTTTTAACTTCATATGTATACATGTATGTATGTACATGTACATACACACATGCTTTATATACCATTTAATTTCACCTGTTTTAAGTGTTCAATTAAGTGATTTTTAGCAAATTTACAGAATCGTGCAACCCAATTTGGAGCTCTTCCATCACCCCAAATAGGTCCGTCCCCCAGTACCCATTTTGCATTCACTCCCCATTTTCCACCGCAGCCCCAGACACTAACTCCTTTCTGTCTCCCTAGCGTTGCCTTCCCGGGACACGTCATAGCGGTGTGGTCACGGAGCACGTGGCCTTCGTGTCTGGCTCCTTTCCCGAGCATGAAGTGTACGGCCGTCTGTGTTGCTGAGTGGTGGTCGAGTGTGTGATGTGCCACATTTGGTTTATTCATTCGCTAGTTGATGGACATTTGGATTGTTTTGTTTTTCTTATGACTCATAAAGAATGCTGGTGTGAACATTCTCACACAAATCTTTTTGTTGCCTATGTTTTTATTTGTCATGGGTATGTACCTAGGAGTCAAATTGCTGGGTTGCATGGCAATTCGTAGACATCTTTTTAATAAACTCAAAAGTGCGTTCCAAAGTGGGCATACCCTTTTTCATTCCCTCTGTCAATTTATCCCTCAGTTGGACTTTAAAATCAAATATGGGATTGGAGGAGATGCGTTAGTTTTTTAATTAATTTTTTATGTAGCCTAGTATCAAACAGAAGGCAGGGTTTAATATTTATTATCAAGTGATTTCACTTTTTTCTTCCCTCTGTGTCCCTAAGGGATAATCACAGCCTGAATAAATGACATTAGTGCCATTTGAAGTCAGCAGCGTGGAAGGGCAAGGTGTGATGCCCTTAGAGACAGAAATACCCTGATGTCAGTACATCTGTTTCTCGTAGGAGCCCGGAGGAAATGCAGGGGTGGATAAACAAGATCAACTGCATTGCCGCTGTGTTTTCTGCTCCGCCATTTCCAGCAGCCATTGGGTCTCAGAAGAAGTTCAGTCGCCCACTTCTGCCCGCCACGACAACAAAGCTGTCTCAGGTGAGTCGTTCTGATAGTGCTTTGACCTTGGACATATTTGTATTTGAAGATTCAGCGATGAGACCTTGCCCGGGAAGGGCGTGTTGTTTAAATGCGCCAAAAGGAAGTAAACTGGGTCTTACACTTCATACAGGAAGCGGATACAATTGAGTCAAGGTTAGGAGGACACATACTTTGAATTAGTGTCTAAAATGTGTATGAGCTTACTACTCCATCAGTCATACAGGCCTGGTATTTTCTTTATTTTCGTTTGTACTGACAGCTCGTATTTTCGAACAAATTAGGTAACGTTAGATGTCCTGGCTTGGAAACAAGCTTTTTATACATTCTTTCTGTTTTGTTTTTCTTTTTTAAATTGAGATTTTCCCATATCCAAGGCTCTATTTGATGCCAGGCGTATAAACATATTCCCAGGGATCCACTACTCACAGTTGAATGGGGCTCCCGTACCCCTCAGGGAGAGCTAAGTGCACCACGTGGGTTTTCCGAGCTTAATCAAGACAAGGTGCCAGGACTCCCTCCCGAACGCATCCCATGCGCTTCTGTCCTGTTGTCAGCTCGCGCCCTCTGAAGGTCATGCTCCATCGTGTCCCTCTGCTACTTAAAACTCGACTGAACCCAGGTCTGCCAGCTTTAAACCTGTCTGCAACCCCCTGCTGCTATGGACTAGTTAGGGGTTTTGGAAGCTACTATGATGTCTACTGTGAATTTCTTATTGGTGCCATCATGGAAGTAGTTTTACCTGGCTCTCATCAACCAGGTTTTGATATTTGCTGGCTCCTCTACAAATTTGATATCATAATTATCAATGATAAATATTAATACATATGTATTTAATAAATATGTATTATGTGTCGCTTATACCTCAGAGACTATTTTAGGCTGGAGATAGAAAGGCCAATGAAACCCAGAGCTGACATTAGATTGGCAGATACCAATGAGTAAGTAATTGTAACAATGCAGCTGGGTTAGAGGTACGGGAAGGATAAGTCCAGTGTGCTGTGGGGGTGCACGAAAGGGGCGTCTTAAAGGCTGAGCGGTGGTTAGGTGTGTTGTGGGGGAAGAGAAAAGAGAGGACCAAAGGCCCAGGGGAGAAAGCAGGAACCGCACAGAAGTTACCGAATGCCATTTGAGCACAGCATTGAGAAAAGGGAAGAGATGTTCCTCTAGAGGTGAGCAAAGGCCAAACAACGAAAGGTCTTTGTCATGTATGGGATTTGGATGCTTCACTAATTACCCAGCATCCTTAGAATAATAATGGGAAAGCGGGAAAGCAGCAAAGCAACGTGATTAAATTTGTGCTTAAAAAATCATTCTTGTTAGAATAGGGAGAAAGTATTAGAGAAAGAAACTACTAGAAGCAGAAAGGCTAATTTTGAAGTCAATGGCAATAATGCAGAACACAGATGACTGAGTTAGTTGTGGAAGAGACACATTGAAGTGGAAGTGTTTGAGAGATCTCGAGGGTGTGGAACGGGTCATCCCGGTGGCTCACTGAAGTGGAGGAACGAGGGCTGTCATCTGGCCTTGAGCAGCTGGGGACTGTGGTGTCAGGTCTGGCCTGGCCTTTGGGACCTCATTTTCTCCTGCTTTCCCACCTATTGCTTCTTCCCCGGGTCCTTTTGCTTTTTCTAACTCCAGGTGTTATAGTGCGTGGTGCTCAGAAGCAGATCCAAACAGATACTTGACAGGTTTTTAAAGTTAGTTGAGAAAAAAACAGGGAGGATGCTATGCCAAGAAAAGTCATGTAAAATTAGGACCAAAACTATCTCCTGTGAAGTGGCAGGCAGGTCATTGGGCCCCCCGGTGAGAGCAGGAATGGACTGATGGGGGAGAAGCCACGCTGGTCATCTCTGAGGGAGAAATGACAGGCAGTGAGGAAGTGGGTGAGGGGCATGTGCATAAGTCTCACCATAAGTTTATTTTTTAAAAAAACAGACTGGTAGGAAGAAGAGGGGAGACATGGTTTCAGGAAAGATTCTTTGGTTTTTGTAAATCCATAACTATTATTAACATGAACTGGATCATCACCGTGTAAGCCATTGCTAGTGTTACGTATGTAGTTCATGGACCACCAAGAAAGCTGGTAAAAATAAAAAGGACCAAGCCAGCTCACTTTACAAGGCAGAATGGCATTTAATTTTCACTTTAAGAAAAAAAGGAAGGCTTTACCCCAGATTGATGACCAGAGAATATGTTGGCGTAATTCTCCATCTACCCAACTGAAATAGCAATGCTTGAAGCAAATGCAGCTGGTTTCCCACGTTATTTTGGGTGTTTAACATAAATAGTAAACCATGTTCCATAAGGTAAGTGGAGGAAAAAAACAATTGAGAAGTTGGGCTTTGTTCTATTAATTCCATTAGGGATTTCCCAGTTGTTATTTTTCAACAGATTGGTCTTTCTCATAACTACTCCTATGAAAAATTCAGGGGAAGAGGTCAGCTGAAGTTTAGGAGGAACATCAATAAGCATAGGGCTGTGTAGGAGTTTTTCCTTGTTCTTGCCTCGCTGTCGAATCTGTGTTTCTGTTTGCTGTTGTCCTGTGTATGGGCGGGCTGTATCCCTGTGTCACTTGTACATGAAAATGAATATGGGCATCTACTTGTGTATTTTTACCATGAGACCAGGCAAGCAAGCACCTTTATCAAGGCAGAATCTCTAATTTAAATAAATCTTATCTTAGAGCTAAAAATAGGTTGCATAAAATTTTTATATATTTCCTTATTTTGAACATAAATCCAGAGAAGTGGAAAAAAATGCATATATAATGTGATCAAAATGATAAATTCAAGATTTTAAGTAAGAAAGCAGAAACCAAAAAGAAGTATCGTATCCTCTTATGTCACATAAGACAAGATAAACAGGCCCTTTCAGAAATTTAATTTCTTTGTAAAATAATAAGATGATTTCCTTCCCTACCAGGAAATCAGCAAATCTTTGTGGGCCTCAGTTTTGCATCTGGAAAGCAAGGAGATCATTCTAGAACGTTTTTAAGGTTCTATTTTAGCTCTGTTTTCTTTTGTTTTTGCCCAGGTCATCATGTTTATTTACTAAAAATGAAAAAGATGTTTCATCTTTGAGAGTAAAAGGACAGTTTAGAAAGAAATAAGTGAAAACAAGCATGGGATAAAGAACAGGTCGGAAAGCGGGAAAGAAGAGTTAGCTTGCACACAGCCTGGGCCAGGTGTCAGGGGCCCCCCTGCTTCCAGCAGCCGTTTCTGCTGGAGTCGCGGTGCACCATCCGTGGGTCCCGGAATGTGCCTGGACGCCCGCCAGTGCTTCAGTGCCTTTGAGACTGGCCCTCGTCCTGCGGCCCAGGCGTCCTTGAGCCCAGCACTAGACCCACATTTTGGCCCAGATAGTTCTTTGGTGTAGGATGAATTATAGGATTTTTAGCAATACCCCCAGCCTGCACCCACTGGATGCCAGTATCATCCCCTGAGCTGTGATAACCAAAAATGTCCTCAGACCTTGCCAAAGGCCCCGGGGGGTCAACGTAATCTCTTCCCCCACGCCCTCCTCCAGTGTGGAGAGCCCCTGCTTTCGCCCAGCTGCCTCCTTTCCCCCACACACCCACAGCCTGGCTGAGTCCCCTAAATGCCAGAACCACTGGGATAATTTCCATTTACAAACGACGTGTATAACATTGCGAGTACCCTGCCGGGAAAAAATTAAACAGTGTTAGGAAAAAATTAAACATACAATTAAGATTGTTTGGTGCTTTTAAAGGCACATTGTTCGTCACCCTGTCATTTGCAAGCTTGGCTTTAATTGATTCTTGTCTTCCGTCCAGAACATTTTAGCCTTCATTATTAAAATTGATCATTGTCCACGTGGCGTGGCTCTTTCTGAACAACTCCGCTGTGTGGGAGGAGTCGCCTTCCTTAGCTGTTTTTCAAGGCAGTGTTGCTGGCAGTTTTCTTCTGCTGGGGGTGGAGAGCCTCGTTGGAAATGTTAAGTTTTGTTTCTCCTTCTGGTGGAGCACGTCAGGCCAGATTTCATGGTCGGCCCCCTTCAGAATCTATTCAGGACCCCTTTCTGCTCCTCAGAGTAGTCATCCTCAGACCTCAGTGTGCACGGGACTTAGGTAAGCAGATCTTTGCACCCACCCACCAGAGTCTGAATAGTTTACACAGAGGCCTTCACGGGGTTCAGTCATGCACACCACGCACGTGGCCTCGACAGCACCTGGCTCCCCCAAGCCTGTGTCCTTGGGGCGGTTTCCAGTGTGTGGAAGGCACGCTGAGCACATGCCAAGGACAGGGCGGAGGATGAGGCCCTCTGGTTGCCTGCAGAGCTCGAGGGCCAACCAGCGGTCACATCCTCTTGGTGACCCCCTCGAGCAGGCGGACATTTGGTGGGATGTCATTCTCGTAGTGTGTCCCTCGCTGGCCAGCACCGCTCCCTTCCCTGCCCACCAGCTTCATCCTTCCAGTCACAAGTCTTGTCACTCTTAAACACCTTGCATATCCTACACACATCCCTTAATTCAGACTCGTATCATCTTTTACCTAGGTCATTGGTCTCCTGACTGCTTTAATCACTCTCTTTATCAATACCAAGTATTTGAGCCGATATCCTACAGCCCATGTATTCTTTACATGGAGTGGACTGCATGCCCTGCTATCAACACAGCACGAAAAAGTGCTAAACACCAGTAGTCACTAGGGAAATACAGTGCAAATCAAGGCCACGAGATCCCACTTTACACTCATTAGGATGGCTGTAATTTTTGTAAATCTTTTTATTTGAGAAGGAGAGTGTGTTGGTGTGGATGTGGAGAAGTTAGAACTCTGGTGCACTGCCGGTTGGAATGTAAAAATGACACAGCTACTTTGGAAAACAGTCTGGTGGTTCATTAGATGATTCAACGTAGAGTTAACATGTGACCCAGCAGTTTCACTCCTACATAGATATCAAGATGATGGAAACATACACCCACACAAAAACTTGTCCACAGATGTTCATAGCGGCATTATTCGTAACAGCCAAAGGTGGAAGTGGCCATCAGCTGATAATTGGATGATAGAATGTGATGTATCCTACCACATGGACGAACCTTGAAAACATTATGCTAAGTGAAAGAAGCCAGTCACAAAAGAAACATACTGCGAGATTCCGTTCCCAAAGCATCTCTTTGGGGGAACTAAAATGTCATAAAACTGAATTGAGCCCTGGCTGGTGTAGCTCAGTGGATTGAGCGCGGGCTGGGAACCAAAGGGTCCCAGTTCGATTCCCAGTCAGGGCACATGCCTAGGTTGCAGGCCAGGTCTGCAAAAAATAAATAAAATCTTTAAAAAAAAAAAAAAAAACTGAATTGAGATGATGGTCGCACAGCCCTGTGAATATACTAAAGAAAGTGAATTGTACACTTTAAATGGGTGAACTGTATGGAATGTGAATTATATCTCAATGCTGATTTTTTTTTGAGATTTTATTTTTATTTATTTTTAGAGAGAGGGGAAGGGAGGGAGACAGAGAGGGAGAGAAACAGCAATGTATGGTTGCCTCTCACATGGCCCTCACAGGGACCTGGCCTGCAACCTAGGCATGTGCCCTGACTGGGAATCGAACCGGGACCCTTTGGTTCCCAGCCCGCACTCAATCCACTGAGCTACACCAGCCAGGGCGAATTATATCTCAGTGCTGATTTTAAAAGTTCTTCCCAAGGGATCATCTTGCCTAGGATGCACACACGCCACTTTGGCAAACTCTGGCAGACTGTTCCTGTAACTACTTGACTCTTCCTCCAGTCTTGCTTCTCTCCAATCCTTCCTCCTTGGTTCTGGCTAAAATATGTTTCCTACTGTGTCACTTAACCTTAACTGGCTCGGTTTTGCCAGTAAGATGCAGCCCAAACTCTGCCATGGCCTTAGACCATGACTCCACTTCTCCAGAATGGATAAGTGTCTTAGAGGTCTATATTTAACATATATTAAGTACTTAATGAAACAGTTAATTAAATCCCATTGATGTTATGCTGAAGCTCACTAAACACGTTTTAAGGTCTTTAAAGCTGGTTTAAACATGAAATGATGAAACAGAATCTTTCTCGTGGTGCTTTCGGCAGTGGCCCCCTCGCGCTGACTCAGGAACAGATGTTCTTTATTGTGAGTTCCATACCGCTTGGGTTTGATGAGGTCGTAGTGCTTAGCAATTTGACTTACAAACTGCCTCACAGATTCCTAGAAATGTCATTACCTTCTGAGTCACCTGCCTACTTTAAACAGCACAAAGGAAACAGTGTGAACTCTCCCGACTTTACCTTTGCGTTAAAAAAAAGTCTTCATTTACTCAGCCCCTGGTTCCTGAGGGACCTCTGTATCCGGTATGAACTGGTCATTATAAAAACAGCTAAGGCACTGGCCTTGACTGTCAGCTCATTAGAGCTTAAGGTGTGTGTTAATTAATGTTAGGCAGGTGATACCTGGAAGCCAAAAACTATGCTGCAGACGATCGTCTCTGCTCAGCAGTGACTAGACGCTGGAGGATTAGAGAGAGGGACTTAAAGAAAACATTCCTTTTCAGCCTTTAAAGAGCTTGTAGCCATTAGAGGAGATAAACATAAGTCACACGGAAGTCAGAGGCCGTCTGGTAATGAGCGTGTGGTACAGACATTTAAGTGCAGCAGAGGGAGAGAGTGTGCGGTCTGGAGTGGGGTTCCGAGGAAGGGCCTGGGCACCCCCTGCGTGTTTGAGAACACAGGAGAGGGTGCATCTGCACCGACAGAGTTTACCAAGCTCTGAGAACTGAGGTCAGCCTCGAAACGTGAAGAAATGGAGCGTTTTGAAGCTTGTTTTCAGCCACCCTTTGGGTTTAAGAAGGTTGTTCTGAGGCAAGTTTATGATGAGGAGTTGGGAGAAGGGCTGCTGCCCACTGTCCTTACCTGTGTGGCCTTGCGCCAGAACGCTCTGGATCTCCATCGCCTCTAAGAGGAGTCGGTGAGAAGGGACAGCGGCCAGGTTCTCTTCCACTTTAGAGTTCCAAGGATTCTGTACTCCGCAACTGGGGGTGGGTGAGGGGGGGATTGATGGCAGGAGCCGTGGCTTCTCCAGCTCCCGGCACAGTGCCTGTCGCATAGTAGGTGTTCATGAGAGTTGTGGGTGGGTAGCTTTTCTCCCCCGCCACCCCGCCCGGAGCGTTCTGCTGTCTCTCTCCAGTCCTCTCTGCCCCTGCTCCTTTCCTCTTACATCTGCATCTCTGTGTTGTCATTCCCTCTTACTTCCCACATCTGTTCCTTCCACCTTTCCTCCGGGGGAAGTAACAAGTAAGCCTTAAGCTTGGTATAAAAGGAGGAAGAGCTGATTTCTGAGCCTTGCTAGGGGTGGCTGGGCCGCTGGACCCAGCATCAGAATAAAGGCCCAGCCCTTGACGCACTCGAGACCTTGAGCATCCATTTGCCTGGGCACATTGCTTCATCAGTTAGAAACCCTTTCTTCATGGAAATGGAATTAGAGTTCAGTATTTTAAAACAAAATAGGAGATTAAGTACTATATAAGTTGGGGAAAAAAGAAATCTCAGGTGATGTCATCTGATCTTTGCCCTTTACATAAAATTTCACTGTATATATTATCAAAGGTTTTACCAATTACATGTATTGACATATAACCACGGTGATTTTTCTTGCATCTATGATTTTAATGCCACTCCTAGGACGTTACCACTTCCTAACTTAAAAGTTTCCAGAAGTACCTATCATTTCCCATCTCTATTCCCTTTCTTCAAACTGTCAGCTGTGTGCCTGCTTCTTTGCCTTCTCTGAGATCCCGTTTGTTTGTATCGTCTCCTAAGAACCGTGTATTTGCTCCCCCAGTGCATTGTGGGAGCAAAGACTAAAGGGAGGAGCCGGGCAGGCCCCACCCTGGTCTTTCTCCATCGTGTCTATTACAAATCCAGTTGTCCTGGGAACGGAACACTCCTCGGGGCTGCTGCCGCTCCTCCAGGCTTCCCACTGGTTTCGCCAGGAAAGTCTGCGTGCCTCCCTTCCCAGGGGACTTTAGCATTGGAATAATTTGCATGGTCTACCAACCTAGGCCTGTAAGAGCCACATGGTATTTTTCTGTCACTGGTCAAAATGGACAGATTAGGAAAGTAATTTTAAAATCCTTTTATTTTGAGATTATTTCCTTGATTCTTGCCTCATGAGGAAACTGCAATAGGAGTTAAGCATTGCACACTGAATTTCAACATTTCTTGAACTAGTTTCATCATAAAAAATATAGCCCAAATGACTAATCCTTTATGCTGCTATAGAAATAGTCACGCTTATAAACCATAGCTTAATAGCAGTGAGTAAATCCTAGTAAACTGTGGTTTTGGTAGGAAAGTGATAAATATAATATGCTTTGCATAGGACTGTCCTGGCATAAATTCCTCATTAAAATGAGTATAAATTGGGATTTATTCAACAAGAAAGAGATTTGAGTATTCAAGATGAAGCCTACATCTAAAGCTTTTGGAAAAAAGCAAACATCTAAGAGACTATTTACACAGAGGCAAAATCCAAAAACACAGAATTTTGTAAATTCTTTTACCAAATTTTATAAAATCTTATTTGAAAAGAAGCTAGTATTTGGATTCAAATCATTTTATTAACCAAAAAAGAAAAGAATTCATTTTCTTAAAATGAACTATAAGTCAATATACTTTACAGTGGAAAAATGAGTCCAATGTTTAGCAGCTAGCTTACAGAAGAGGAATCCCAGTAAACATGAAAACATGTTCTTCCTCCCTATAATTGGAAAAGTGTGAATTCAAGTTATAATGGCAAATTAGTTTATACCCTTGAAACTAGTAAAAGCTTGCAAGTGTGGTATACAGCGTTGGCGAGAATGGAGCTCAGTGGGAACTCCCAAGCCTACGGTGGAGTGGCAAACGGGGGCAATGCCTGGAACACAATTCAGAGTCAGGTGAAGGATGCGCATATTCTGAAATCCAGAAATTCCACCTCCTGGTGATTATACTGCAGGAAAATTCTTGCCTGTGTTCCTTGGGCAACATGTCCAAAGCAGTATCACTTACAATAACCCAAAGAAACCTGAAAACAACCCAAACATCCTTCAATAAAATTGTAGTATGTCCTACAGTGAAATACTACACAGTGGTCAAAAGGAAAGAACTAGAGCTTATATGTCAACAAATTTTAAAAACATGTTGAATGATAAAACAAGTTACAAAAAGAAGCTTATTAAGTATAAAAACCTATAGAACATACTACTATTTCTTTGGTATAGGAATAGCATTAAAAAGGAATAAGAACGATAGATAAATTTAGGGAGTTTCAACTTATTTTTATAATGTTTTATTTGTTCAACTGCTAGATACATTAGTCTTTTTCAAATGTCATTCGGTATGACTTTTTAATATACCTGAAACATTTTATTAACAGAGAAAATAACTTTTATTTTTCAAAATGGTCTAGTCACCAAATATCTTTTGTCAAAAATTCTATTAAATAACTTACATGTTGCAGTAAACATACAAAGGAATATCACTGTGAATGAAGGTAGCTGTTAATACATTCTTCTTAGCCAGCTCTGGCTGCCGGAACAACGTGCCACAGACTGGGTGCATTAAATGATAGAGTGTTTTTTGTGACCGTTCTGGAGACTAGAAGTCCCAGGTCAGGGTGCCAGCAGGACTGGGGCCTGGTGGGGGATCTCCCTGTGGGTCACACTTGGCCCCCCTCTTCCCTCTGCCCTCACAGGCCTTTCTTTGGTTGGCACCCCGAGAGAGTGTGTGTTCTCTGTATCTCTTCTGACAAGGACTCGGATCCTGCTGCATCCGGGCCCTGCCCTCACCACCTCATCTGACCTTAATGACGTCCTTAGAAGCCCCACCTCCAAGGATAGCCGCACTGGGCTTCAATGCATGAATTTTGGAGGGGCACAAACAGTCAGTTCAGATCATAACACAGTCAGTCTGTAGTCTCCTTGGAGAAAAAGAAGAGAAAGGTGAATGAAAAGTTGTAAATAAAAGCTACTGCAGCGTTTTCCACTTGTGTTCAGAGTGATCGGTGTGCAGATGGCAGGCGTGGAGACGCAGGCCCCTCTCTGAAATCTCGGAATGAGTTCTTTCCCCTGTGCTTTCCTGGGACTTCTCTGGACGTTTCGTGTTGTTTTGTTTCTGTTTGTTTTAGTCCGTTGGTGTTTTTACTTGAGCGTTGTCATCATCGATTGCTTTGCCTGTCCTGCCCCCTCTGTTGCTCCCTTCTCTGATCTGCTTTGTAAAGTGTTTCATTGTTCGCTTCTGTCTGATGGCTTTAGACTTGGATTTGTTTTTTTTGTTTGGTTTTTAGGATGTGCGTTATCACAAATCCCGAAGATATATGTGACTCATAATTTCTGAATATCTTTCTTTTAAATTGACATTGATGTGATACAATCTTAATTAGTGTCTGTAATTATTCCTTTTTGGTAGTCTTTTTAATTATTTCACTTACCTAAAATAAAATGTTTCTATTTTGAAATTATGTTGGTATTATACAAAATGTATCGATCACCTAGTTCAATCAGTTCCCTTTCATTTGTCTTCATCCACTTCCTATTGTCCATGTAAAATTTACACTCTGTAAGGATTTGGATACTTACATGTGAAAGTGCAATAGTAAGTAAAGTAGGTATGGAATTTTAGGAATGCAAAAGGATTCCAATCTCTTTGTTTCATTTTTTAAAATACTGCCAGAGGGTTTGATACTGTCCTTTGTTAGGTAGCTTATTGCAAAAGGGACATAAGCGGCCCCCTGGAATGCAATTCTGTGACCAGGGACAGCCGTGCCGCATCGGTGCGGTATGCCGTAACCCCCCCTCCGGGCGGCAGTGTCTCGCAGGTGCATTTTCACTGAGTAACTGCGGGGGTCGATAAAGATGAAGGAGGTCAGAACCTGTACTGCTTTGGAGGGAAAGAGCACAGACTGCTACATTGTTTAGAATATTATCTGACAGCGTTCAGAGAATTACTTTTTAGTGCCATCGCTTATTTCAAAAAGGGAAAAAATACGCAGATGGGCTCTTCAGTCATTGTGACAGACAAGGAAACTAGTGGCATTGCTTTGTGGCCGTGAAATGGAGCAGCCAAATTGGGTGGCACTCAGGACGGTGTTCACCTGCTCAGCAGGTGTCTCGCCCTTCGGATATCGTAGGAGACTTTGTCTCACTCCGTGGCAGTTACACCAGGTAAAGGGCTCTGAGGGCCTCAGGCTGTGTGCCGGCGCCTGGGGCGGGGGGCTGGCCCTCGTTGCCATTTTGCCAAGGTTCCTATGACCAGGCTTGAGAAAGTTGGTAGGACGTGGCAGCCGAGGCGCACTGGACTATTTCAGTGAATTAAAGTCATTCATCATAAGGGATTTTTATTGATTTATGTTGGGACATTAAATGGCTTAATATTTCCTGCAGGAGGAACAGCTGAAATCTCATGAAAGCAAGCTGAAGCAGATTACCACGGAGCTGGCTGAGCATCGCTCGTATCCCCCGGACAAGAAAGTGAAGGCCAAGGAGATAGACGAGTACAAACTGAAAGATCACTACCTGGAGTTTGAGGTACGCTGCACTAAGTGTAATAAAAGCCTACACTGAGTTATTTTATGATTTTTCCATGAGGCAGCTTTTTTGCAGTTCCTGAAACTGTGGGAAGCATGCCTTGCCCCTGGCTCTAACGTGGGAGCTCCGGGCCTGGTCTGGTCACGGCGGCCCCTTATGTTATGATCCCGTTTAAGCATCAAACTAACATCAAAGATAGACATCGATTTATGTGCTTCACAGCACATAGCCTGCCCGGCTGGAATGGCCAGTGTGAGGAGACACACCAACAGTAGATGGACATGCCAGGCCGGCAGCTGCTGGCACCGGTCCATGCCAGGAAGTACCTCTCTTTCCTGCTGTTGGCAACACCAATGCCTTCTTCCGCTTACCACTTACTGCCCTTCAGAAGGACGCTGATAAATTGTGGCACATCCATACACTGTAGTAAGTCTGGCTATTGAAAGATTGGGAAGGATACATAAACTCTGGAAGAGTGGAAAATTTAAACACAAGTTGAAGGCAATCTGTGCAGTAGTGAATGTTACCTTTGGCTAAACCTCCCCCCGAGTTAAACAGTGTCAGGGTTTCATCAGGGTTTCGTCAGGGTAGCGCAGGATCGGTCCTCTGACTCTTCCCCGCTCAGATGCCACTTCTCAACAGTCAGTGTCTCTTCTTTTTTCCACTGTTTTTTCCTCTTGGGTGTGCTGAATCCATCTTTAGCTCTTCTTTTTCATTGTAGCTCTAGGCGGTTTTACTTCCCGTCATTCACCTCCTGGGTCTATCTTATTATCCTGCTTCCTCCTCAGGCTCGAAACTTAGAGTCGTCCTGGCCCTTGCAGTCCCCCAAGGTCGAACCCGGAGCCAGTCCGGCGCGGCCTCCGCAGCATCTCACACCGTCACTTGTTTCCTCGCCGTTGCTTTTACACGTCCTTGGCTCAGGCCCTGGGCTTTCGTCTCCGCCCTGAACCTGGCAGTTGCTCTGACCTGTCTCTCTTCAGTTCACCCTACATACTTCTGATCAATTTTCCCCATAAAGCTCAACCCAAATTATGGCATTCCTCTGGTCCACCGCTGCCCTTGATTTTCCCCTACACCTCCCCCCGGAGTTCTCCTTCTCAAGAAAGCCTCAGTCCTTTTCGTTTGTAATTTACTTTTCGATTATAGTTGACATACAGCATTATATTAGTGGTCAGACATTTACATAACGTATGACATGATCACCCCAGTAAGTGTGGTGCCCACCTGGCACTATACATAGTTGTTACAGTATTATTGACAGTGTTCCCTGCACGGTACTTTACATCCCTGCGACTGTTTTTGTAACTGGCAGTTTATATTTCTTCATCCCTTCACCTTTTCCACCTGCCCCCCAGACTCCCTTCCATCAGTCTCTGTATTTATGAGTTTATTTTGTTTCTTTATTTTGCTTTATAGATTCCACATAAAGGTGCAGTCATGAAGTATTTGTCTTTCTCTGACCTATACTACTTAGCATAATGCCCCTTAGGTACATGCATGTAGTCACAAATGGCAAGATTTTATTCTTTTTTTAGGGCTGAGTAGGAAGTACTATTCCGTTGTGTGTATGTATCTCATCTTCTTTATCCACTCCTCTGTTGATGGACACATGGGTTACTTTCATTTCCTGGCTATTGTAAATAATGTTGTAAATATATCTTTTCGAATTAGTGTTTTCCATTTCTTCAGATAAATACCCAGGAGGGAACTGCTGGACCATATGGAAATTCTATTTTTAATTTTTTAGTAATCTCCATGCTCTTTTCCATAATGTCTGCACCACTTTACAATCCTTCCAACAGTACACGAGGGTTCCCTTCTTTCCACATCGTCACCAGCACTTGTCTGTGGATTTCAGAGTCCCAGTCCATGCTCTGAGCGCGCTGGGTTCCCTCTGTCCTTCCACCCCAGAGGTCTTTCCGCAGCAGCCTCCACGTGTGTGAGTCGTGTTTCTGCCCACCCGCTCCAAACTCACTTTCATGCCTGTTTACCTGCTTTCTTCTTCCCTAAGTGTTCTTCCCTTCACCTTAATTTCTGAATGTCTCTTTATCTTCCAAGATGCAGCCCAAATCCCTCCTGTGAAAAGCCTGCTCTACACTCACTGGCCGGTTTGCTCTGCAGTGGTCCTACAACAGTTGTTTTGTGTTCAGATTACGTCACTTTGCACTTACGGTGGACTCCGTATCGCCTCCCTGGCCCAAGCCTGTGCGCCTTTGGGGTGCAGGGGCCTCAAGTTCATTCCTAATCTTGCTCTTTGCTTGCTTGGTGAATTGAACAGGATTTTATGGAAGCTTTAAAAAGTCTCTTCCTGAGTTATAAAATATCTGTTATAAAATGTGGCATTAGATCCACTGCAGATCTATGTAATCATTTTCTCCATGGTCAGGCAAGTCCTCGATGTGGGCAGATGATGCTAAACCTTCCTTTTAGTAAATGTAGAAGTTTATTAGTGCAAACTATAGAAGACTTACCAGCAAAAGGCTGGAACAAATTATAAAAAAAAAAAACTAGGCAGCTCACCTTTCCCTGGGCTTTTTCATTCCTGGGGAATGGGAGTTCTCAAAAAGCAATCATAATTCTTCACACTTCCAGAATGGCTTTCAGCTCAGGCTCTTTTAGTTTCACACGCGCTAATTAAATCTCCCAACACCTCGTCCCTGGCTTCCAGCACTCAACACCTTGCTTTGTGCCCTTGACTCTAAGGCTGAGGGCCTGTCCCCAGGAGGTGGGGACGTGGGGAGACCAGGGAAAGGTTGCCACTGCTAGAAGCACGTCCTGCTTTTGAATCCACTCTGGGGCCCCTTCTCTGCAAAGGTGGCCCAGCAAGAGCCAGCCTTTTCATCTCCCGACGTGAACTTGTCCCCGAGCTCTGTGGGGACAAGTCTTGCTTTCATCAAATTCTTGCCTCCATGAGCCTGAAGACTGCATTCCAGGACTCTCCACTCATTAAAGTTGGACTCCTGTGCTGATACGTCAGCCACGTCAGGCTGTCTGTCAAGCTGCGTTAACCTGTGTCTACCAGGAAGGCAGAAGGGTACCTTGCTTTATAGATGTAATCTAAAAAGGGTTTGATAGAAGTGATTGTTTTTTTTTTTAAGTGCATCATTATTTTTCACTCATGTAAAATTGAAGTAGGGTATCTTGTGGGGGGTCCCCTTTGCTGTTATTTCAGCCACCAGATTTTGTCCTGGGTGTTAGCTGGTGAGATCCTTCCCATGGCATTAAGTAGTCTGCTTTATAAGCACCGTTCCTGGGCAGGCCACTTCATTCCCTAAATAGGGGGCATGGGAGCTGTTGACCGTTTCGTGCACTTGGTTGACTGCTTTATCCTTAGCTTCTAGAACACAGAATGAGTCTCGGCACATGCTTGCTGAGTGAAGGAGTGGGGCTGTGTTATTTATTATGTGTAAAAGATAACATCACTTGAAGTAGTTTTCTGAGAACGCTTAGTAACTCCCCTGAAACCCCATGGGCAGGCAGGGATCGACAGCAGTGTCTGCAGGCCAGTGAGAACCTCACGTGGGCTGTGGCAGGAGGGGAACCTCAGTCTGTGTGTGGCCTTGTCACCAATGGAGAGTCGCAGGCAGGAATTAGTTCTCTCCCCTGTTCTGAGTCAGGGCTGCCCTGGGACTTGAGCTCAATTCTGCCTTTTCCACGTCCTGATGAAGAGAACTGCTCTCACGTTGTTAGAGCATTAAGCTGTCAGTAATAATGCTGAGAGTTGCTCCTGACTTTTTGCATTTTGGTTGCTGATTTCCCAAGTTGCTTTGTACAGATAGTTCTTCATGGTGGCCAAATTCACAGCTCTTTCTGAGCCTTAGAAATTCTCCAACCTCTGACTGACAGCAAGCAATTAGAAATTCTGCTAAATAGCTGGGTTCAGGGTTTGTTTTTAAGGCTACACAGTCTGCAGAGAGAACCAGGAAGCTTCCATCTGTCTCGGGCTGAGCCTGTCGGAAAGACATTCGGAAGCAGCACTGGGCTGCGGCTGACTACATGTGCGTGCTTCTCTCTCTGCTGACTGTTGATTACCGGGCTTGTGTAGTGTGGGACTGAACTGGTGCCCTCCAGGCTGTGGCTAGTACTTTTTCAGAAGAGTACACTTGGAATCTAATGCCACTTTTTAAAGAGTTGTCAGGCACCACAAGTCTAAGGTAAACTCACATCCTTTCCCAATATTCAAAAACAAATGATCAGAAATAGCCTCACTTCTTTACATTAATGCATTTCTACTTTATTCAGTTCCCACTTCACATAACAATGTTTGAATCGATCTCGGATGGGCGGTGTGTGTGGGATGTAAAAACTCTGGGGAAGTCCTGGGCTAAAAGAGATTCCTGTGGTAGCACTGTAGTTGGCCACAGAAATTCAGCTTTATGTTTCTTGAACTTTAAGAACAACAACAATTAGAAAGTGAAGATACTGTTTACTCCAGGATGATTTTCATGTAACATTTAAGATGTTTTCAGTGGCTTATGTAATTAGTCCTTAGGGCCGACTATGGGAAGGGAGACTGTGTAGCAGCCTAAACCTGTTAAAAACGACTGGAGATAGAAACAGGATGACCCCGGACACACCGTGGGTTCAGTCCCAGACCACCGCAACAGAGAGAATATTGCAACAAAGCGAGTCGCATGATTGCTTTGGTTTCCCAGTGCGTATAGAAGTTATGTTTACACTGTGCTCTGGTCTGTTCACTGTGCAGTATAGCCTTATGTCTAAAAAACAATATACGTACCTCAACTTTGAGTAAGCTGACAGTGCTATAAAACATTTACTGAAGAGGGTTCACTGAGGTCAAGTTCATAGAGGCTCCCAAGGTCCATGGTAGAACCGGGTGGAGAGCTGGTGGCTAACACAGTGCCAGTGGATTCTATGTGGTTATCAGGCCAAATGTGAATGTACTTTTTGGCCAGCACGGTGCTGTATTTGTCTTCGTTGTCACCCGAGTGCATTTACGGAAGGCAAGCAGTCTCCTCCCCACCGTGTCACAGCACAGTGGGTAGCTTTTCACATCGCGCTGTTGGCCTGGCCCCAAAGGCACCTGCCTCCCCATCCCTGTACAGAGGCTGATCCATCGTGTGAGCTCTTTGTCTTAGGTCTTTGAACTCGGGCTTTGGAATCACTGCCCCTCCTTGGTCAACAAGCGCATACTGTCAGGTGTTTGCATTTGCAGGTCCCAGTCCAGCAGGTAAAAGGGCACTTCCCTGGTGGCTCAGCCCAGATGCAGAGGAAGTCCTGTGGGCTTAATGCGCTGGGGTTCAGCTGAGTATCACTCCCGAATGATGACCTGGAGTGTTACGCACTTGTTATGGCTTAAGACAGTCAGGACCCAAATGACCACATGGCTAGTAAATGCAGTTTTAGAAACAGCAAATGTCCACCATAACAAAACATACCAGTGTCTGTGGAGCTGAATATTTTAAATCTGGAAAATCTAGGACATTATTGAGGCATGATGGATCTTTTTCTGAATTTCCAATTTTTGGTGGCGTGTAAAATGGCGTAATTCCTTCTGAAACTCATACATTTGAGAATGAGAGCACATCCCATGCAGCGTCGTTAAGGAAACTTGAGACAGCTCCTATCTGGAAGTGCACACAACAGAAATTTCTAGTTGTACGCCCTCCGTTTCATTGTTGGGTTGTTTGCTGCTGGGTGGGTGGGTGGTCTGATGCATTTCTTTTTTGAACAAATGCTCTGGTTGTGACCTCAGCCCTGTTTCCTCAGATTGCTAATTTTTTATTTGTCTGCGTGAGATGAGTGATCTTCACCCTGGACCACTTTTCCTCTCCCGGGTGCAGTGCATTGCTTCAGTCCAGCGCCACCCGTCACAAGGCAAACCCACCTCTGAAACAAAATGATCTAGCTATTAATTTGTAAGTGGCCTTGATCATAATAGTACAAAGATAGCAGTTATTACCCTTCTTCTCCCTGATGAAAGCAAGGGAGAAATTCCATTAACTTACTTAAAGAAGATTGCTAGCATGTCTTGATCTTAGCAACCGAGGCTAGCCTGGAATGCAGCGCCCTCCTCCCTTTACAGAAAACAGCACAAAGGTAATTATGTGTCTGGGTCTGACAAGCGAAGATATTGCAGGTTAATCAAATTCTTGGGAAAGTTTTAAAATTTTATTTTAGTCAGTGCTAAGTAGTATAATTATAAATCAAAAGCTGGAGACCTAAGATCAGCAGTTGTCTAAGCTCTCAAGTCCAGTTAATAATAGAGACATAATTCTTGTATTGCCATCTGGGATTGCATTTTGTGTGACATGCTGAAAGAAGGCTAAGACTCTCTGAATTTTAATCTGTAAATGACGGTGTGCTTTTGAGAGGAGGAGAAGCTTAGCAACTGGATCCTTTGAATTGCATTTTAAGTAAATGACTGAAAAGACAGAATAAACAGCCAGTCACGTGGCTGGAAATGACTCCCTGTGCCGAACTCCCTCCTTATGCGTGAAATGTCTGCTGTGATGAGGGTCAAAGACTTAAGTACTAAATTAGCAAAATTGGGGAAATGACTAGACCAGGAGTTAGGAGGCCTTTTATGTCGCATTCTTGGTATGTTTATCACATAATTATCCTCTCTGGGCCTCAGTTGCTTGGGCATCGAATTGGCATGGTATTGGGTGGACTAACCCATATGGTCCCTTCCAACTCTATATGCATTTTTGAGAAGAATGACATACTAACACCAGTTAGCGTATTAGAGTAACTCACTGTCACGCCAACAGAGTTAAACACAGAACAAGAATATTTCCATTTGGGGGTGTCAGGGGGCCTAGACCAGCACTATCCAGCAGGGAGATACGCAAACCACATGTGTTATTTTAAATTTCCTAGTAGCTACTTTTAAAAACTTAAGACATGGAATTAATTAAGAACATATTTAAATTTAATTCAATAGCCATGGCCAGGTGGCTCAGTTGGTTGGAGCATCATCCTGTATGCCAAAAGTTCCAATCCCTGGTCATACCTGTGTTATAGGTTCAATCCCCGGTCAAGGTGTGTACAGTAGCAACCGATCAATGTTTCTTTCTCTCTCTCCCTTCCTCTCTCTCTAAAATCAATAAACATACCCTCAGGTGAGGATTTAAAAAAAAAGAAAAGAAAAAATGAATTCAATACAACATACCCAGAATATTGTCATCCCAACATGTAATTAGTATATTCAATAGTTTACATTCATTTTTTTCTTACTACATCTTCAAAGTTTAGCATCCATTTCACACTCATGGCACATCTCAGTGCAGACCAGGGCCCGTACAGCCACACGAGGCTCGCGGCTGCCATGGTGGGCGGCACCTGTGCACACCGTGCAGTCCGCTTCCACGGTGGTCGGGGCTGGGAGCGCCAGGTGCAGCTCCCGTGCGAAGCTAAGAGGCAGAGGCTGAGCAGCTGTGACGTGCAGGCGTTGTGCACCAATCAGGCTCTGCGGTGGTTCACGGATGGTACCCAATCCAATTCAGCAGTGCCTGTGCCCTGCCTTTGGTTAGGACTTTGGTTATCACTTCCGAGCAGAGAGAGGAGACGCACCTGGTGCGAGTGGTACGCCCAGCTGTGGCCTTGTAGCTTTTTCCTGTCAGCAGCTTGGGTGATAGGAGAAAACCAAATACTTTTTCCTCAGAAAGAAAGTTCTCCTGTAAGCCACGGGAGCAGCCACCCTCCCAGTCCCTTCCATGTTTTGGTACATGACTTGCCCCATCTGGTGGTTCGCTGGTGCTGCTCTGGAATCAGAACAGTGAAAGGGTATGCTTTTTGGTTTGGTTTTTTGTTTGTTTTGTTTTTTTTTTACCCAGAGTACTTTTTCACTATAAACTACATTAGGTTTCTTCTTAGTATTTTCCAGAGGAATCTGTATGCTTTTGATGTGAGGATTTTAAAAACTTGTTTGCTGAAGTACCTGATCTGAGATGCAGAGGCTTTTGTGGGGAGCCAGACTATTGAGGTTCTTCAGGTGTATCTAGTTCAAAATTATCCAATGGACTTACAATGAAAGTTTGAACTGTTTTCAAAAATATTTCCTCTGAAAGAAATCACATGCAAGCCAAGAGGTGCTTACTGTAAGAAATCTCGGCACAGCATTCATCGGAAGGCTAGAAATTGGTTCCCCTTGAGCCACGCAGAGACTGTTGGAGGAGCGCTGAGCAGCTCGTCTGCTTGTATCCCCCCTTGAGGCACGCACGTGGGACCACACCCATCACGGAATGTGCAGGGCACTCTCACAGCAGCTTTCTCCCCCAGCTTGCTCTGGCCTTTGGCAAAAGTGTGAAATAGGTGCACCAGGGCTGCTTTTCTAGTTCCTTTCCGTGCCCAGTTCCCACCTGATGCTTCACCATTCCCTCCCGAGGATCAGTAGTGTGTCTTCTTCCACACGTCTTGCTTCCAGGTAGCTCTCACCTACTTAGAGAATCCTGGGAAGTTTACAGCTGAGAGTGGCCGCATCCCATTATTCTGCCAGGTGGAACCTGAGACCTTGAGGGAGCAAGGACTTTGCTGAGGTCTGGTTGCTGGGTGTTCTGACTCCGCAGGTTGGAAGGTCCCCTACCACATGGGACAGAATTGGACTTGACTGGTAAGCTGTTGCTTACAGGCCTTCCCACGGAAAGGGGCTTTTGAACTGGGAATACAGAAGGTGTAAAAGTGCTTTAAGCTCGAAAGCAACTACTACACCTTGGACATGGAATGTCGTGGGAGATCACTGGGGAAGGTTGCTTAGAGCAAAGGTCCTGCAAAGCCCCTGACATCCTGCTGAAACGTTGCCTGTAGAGACTGACCGTGTCCCCTCACGCCTGCCGCTGGCCATTGTGGAGCTGAGTCTGATAGACAGGCTGCAGGGAAGAAGTTCGGGGCGCACCTCTGAGGGGCCTTCGTGTGATGCCAGACACCCCAGTACAGTCGGAAGCATAAACAAAATATACACCAAAGTAATAGAGCATGACCTATACAAAAACGTTGTCATAATAAACTAAAATTTTGTTTTAGACAAGAGTTTCCTAAGGAAAAATTTAGTGAGAGACAAACTTTTATCCCACAAGAACTAAATTTAGTCTTCTGTCCAGATAAGTAGTGTTTCTCTAGCTCAAATTACTTACCCAGGTGTATAGAAACTTAAATTTACATCCCTGTTTCAAAGGACATTTTTTTCCACTTTACTGACCAGCAGTTACTGTAATTAATCTAATCCGGGTGGTATTTTTAAGTCAGTGTTAGATGTGGCTGCCTGCAGAGGAAACCCTCCCACAGACCAAGCTGGGAGGGGCTGGCAGGAACTGGCATAATCAGACCCCCCCCACCCTCCCCACCCCCGCCATCAGTGGATTGAAACTGGACAATTAATTTCTTGAATTTCCACCTAGAAAACCAAATGTATACGTTTCTTAAGTGAGCTTTGTAGGCTTTTAAATTCAGAATTTGGGGAGTTTGGGGGGGTTTAAGATAAAACCTGGGTACTCATACAGACTGGGTTATGGAAAGGGTTTTGAGAACTAGAGAAACAAAGAAAAGAATGAGAGATAGCAGTTGTATTTACTTATTTGTTTTTAATCCTCACCCGAGGATCTGTTTTTATTGATGTGGGAGAGAGAGAATCATCAATGTAAGAAAGAAACATCCATCTGTCCCCTCCCAACTCACCCCAACCAACTGGAGACCAAACCCGCAACCTAGGTATGTGCCCTGACCAGGGATTGAACGTGCAGACTTTTGGTGCACAGGGACAACACTCCAACCAACTGAGCCACCGGCCAGGGCAGAGATGGCAGCGTTTTAAAAATTAGTTCTCAGCAGGAATCAGGAAGACCCCTAAGCGCCCAAGCCCTGTTCTCCGGCGGCCCTGAGGAGGGCAGCAGCAGAGCCCAGCGCCAGAGTGGGGGCGGGGGGCTCGCTGCACTCCTTTCCCTCGGGAGCAGTGGGGCTGCCTGCCTGTCGTTCGGCAAAGACCGGATGACATGGGGGCAGGGGCACGGAAGCTCTCGAAACCTTTCCTGCGCACCCAGTCCTTTTTGGACCTCTTCTGCTTGTATTAGCATAAAAAAATATGCTTTTTATTTTAAAGGTTTCTTTTTAATTTAAGTCACAATTTATTTAGAGAGCAATAGAGCCAAAAGGTAGAGCAACAAAAAAGAACCGAGTCACACTTCCTTAGGTTTTTCCAGAAAGCCACAAACCCTAACCATACAAACAGAAAGTGGTGTGTATTTGCTGTGTTTAGGCAGGGAGTTACCACTGCATGCGGAAACCTGATAGGGAAGTAACATGGGAGGGGAGGGAAACGTTAGAATTTTCTCTTTAAAAGTGTAAGTCCCGGCCTAGCTCGCAGGTCAGAGCTTAGAGAAAGCTCTGTTTGAATGCAGGTACTTTCCTAAGTTAGCAGGTGGCGGTGGCTGCCCAGGAGAAGGTCTGCATGGCTCCTGCGCGTGGAAGGCAAATGCAGCCTCTCTTTGAATGACAGTCACTGCCAAGAGCTCCTTCTTGTCTGGTTTGCTTTTTATGTTTTGTTTTGTTTGGTTTGGTTTCCAGCATAGAGACCTAGGAGCGAAAAGTGTTTTGCTATGTACATGACATTATTCGTTTTCTCCCCGTTTCATTTTAAGATGGCCTTTTACCCTGCCACCTTGAGACAGGAAAATGTCAGGAGGAAATGTATTCAGGGTTTGATTGTTAGCGCTGTGAGGTCTGCATGCAAATAGCCATGCTCGGTGACAGTCACCGCACAGCTCCATTTCCATTCAGGTGGTTGCTGTCATATTCATATCACAGGTCAAAAGGAGAGAGGGTTCTGTTAAATAAAATAAAAGACGGTATGCAGGGCTGGAGAGAAAAGAGACTGTCTAGTCAGATGCCTGTAAATCTATATGTGGATATAATTAAATTTCTTTTCAAATAATATCAATATTTGTGATTTTTTTAAGCAGGCAATTAACATTCAACTTAACAGCAGCATGGCCTTGAACGTGGTATGTTTATTCCTCCCCAGTAGCCATTGCTGCCAGTGCACAGGAGTATGTTTTTCTACATAATTGAGGAACATTTTTATAAGTAATTGAAAACCAACTTAAATAGCAAAAAATGTAAGGAGGTTATGGAGGGGGAAAACAGGACTTTATTTTAGTAGATAAAGAAGTCACTAAGCATTTGAATTGTCTTTGGCTCTTGGTCACAGAAGACTTCATGAAAATAGCAAATCTTAAGAAGGAAATTAAGGGAGAAAGTCTGTCGAATGGCAAAACCACAAAAAGCAACGTTCAGTTACTGATCTGCAGAGAGTAGCCACTAGACTTGGAGGGTGAAGCCCCGTCTCGGGTGGTGTTTTCTGAGAGTGCAGTTACACTGTCAGAACTTTGTTCACACTGCTGGAGAGTTCTTGAGGAAGGATGCTGAACATACAACTCTGAGTTTTTTTAGAATCGATCTGAGAATGAATCAGCAGAGACTAATACAACACCTTTAGTAACCTGACCAAAGGCAGCAATGGTCCCTGAGGCACTGCTTGTTCTCAAACCCCTTTGCCTTTCTAAATAAAAGACCACCTGAAAGGGACCCATCATGAAGACAAAAACGATTTAGGAAAATGAATTGATGTCCAGCTAAATTAGCGAGTGGCGTGCCAGCACCCGACCCCCTGACCCCAAGACTGTCTCCCGCTGCCACTTGCATCTCAGACGCCTGCCTTCCAACCCATCCCATTTTCGGTCCTATCTGGAGCTTTGTTAATTCTTGCACAGTATTACTTTGTGGCATGAGATTACATTAATGAAAACATTCGGCCTGATTGTGATTATGATTGTCAGAACAAAGTGTGAAACGTCGGTGTTGTCGTTGATTAGTTGTTAGTGTCAGCAGCAGACCCCTTTCTGTATTACTATTGATGAGACTGACCAGGGACCTCAGAATCTCAGGTTAGTATTGAAATACTTGCCCGAGGTAAATGTGATCCTGGCACATTACGTGTAAATTACAAGTAAGAATGATCTTTTTAATGGATGCTTTTGTTGTAATTCAGAGGCCATTCTTCACGTATGAATGAGACCTAGTGACCATTCAGAAGAAGAGCCAACACAGTCCATATACAGTGGCCAGTTTCTCTTTATTTTTAAGATGAACGTGGATAATACCATTTGATCTTCATTTACTGCTACATAAGAGATACCCAGAAACACATATGTCTTTTTTGAACCTCAAAAGTATGGTACCAAGAACTTTTCTTCTCTCTGTGAAGAGAGAAGCACAGAGCCTTCCCCTGAGGGCACTGTGCGGGGTTTGCTGTGCATGGCGCCATGGCAGTCGTGGTCAGGTGGCCGTGGACGTGGACGTGGGAGGGTGCGGACCAGCCTTTGCTGAGTGCCAGCTCCCGAGCCTCCGTGCCGCCGCACAGGTCGGGCCCTGGCGTTTGGGAGAAACACAGCGGGTGGAGCACCGAAGGCTGAGGGTGTCCCCAGGGTGACGGGCTTAAGAACCCATCGGGCATCTACCCGGACGTCTGTCTATATCCCCGCCATTTTGATTTTTCTAGAATTTACCGTATTGCAAGTTCAAAATACATTTTTACTGAATATGAGAAATTTTATTTCCTCATGTTTATTTTTTTCTTTCCATTCATACATTCCACAAATGCTTATTTAGTGTGTACTACATGTTTCTATGCCGGAGATACAGCATAAACAAAACCAAAGCCCCTGCCCTCGTGCCACTGCATCCAAGTATTTATTTGGAGGGGGACAATAAACAGGATTTTTTTTAATGAATATAAGGCCGATGGTGAGAAATGCTAAGGAGGAAAATAAAGCTGTGAACAGCAATACAAGGAGGTGTCAGGATTTTAGATGTAGATGGCCAGGGAAGGCCTGCGTGTGCAGGTGACACTGGAGTCAAGACCGAAAGTGGCGCGGGAGGGGAGGGACTAAGCCCCGTGGATTCCTCTGGGAACTGCTCAGGGGGCAGAGAGCAGCAGCACCAAGGGTTCTAGGAGCAAGAGCGCGTCCCCTGTGCTCAGGGACAGCCAGGGAGGGGCATGCTGGCACGCAGTGTGCCCTGGAGAGGACTGAGAGACTAGACCAGAGGAGCAGAAGAGGGTTGGCCAGGGTAGGGTTCTCTAGGCCGTTTGCAGGGTGTGGTGTTGGGAAGGATTTCTACGGGCGAGAAGCCATTGGAGCAACAGGAGCGGAGATGGCAGCTCTGACTTCCATCTGAACAGAGTGCGTGCGGCAGGGCAAGGAGGGAGGGGGACCTGTTAGGCAGCTGTTGCCATAAACCAGGCACAAGATAATGGTGCCTGGCCAAAGCAGAAGTGGTGGAGGTAGTGAGAAATGGTGTGATTCTAAGAATATTCTGAAAATAGAGGGACAGGAATTGCTGCCAGAATGCTCGTGGGATAATAGATAAAGAGAAGACTCAAGGAGCAAAGTTTTTATTGTCAAATTTTTTGTCTTCAAGGTTTTAGAAGTATCTCTAGCCTATTCTCACAGTGCTACAATACTCGTTAGCTAGCTCTAAACACTGGCATAGAACTCTCAGTATTTTGATTAACTATTAGAATCTCTTAGGTTCCCTCCATGCTGCAGGCTTATAGGGAAGCATTGCGAGAATTGTACTCTAGCAACCGTAGAGATACAGCAATTGCTATAAAACCACTGATGGAAATAATAATATAGCCATTGATTTAATAGTTACTATGTGGCCAGAGTATAGTCTATACTGGGTAATGCCCATCAATAATGTGTTAAATATTCAGAGAAAACCCCACAAAGGTACATCACACCAAAGCCTATTAATCAATTATATGAGTGTATTTTCCTAAATAAACGAAGGCAAGAGGTGCAAGTACAACTCAATTGTGATATTTTTTAAGGCATGAGACCAAGCTGAGTGTTGACCATTTTATTGGTTAAGAATGCATTTGGTTTTCTGTTTTTGTTGATTATGATCCAGTTAAAGGTGAGATCATATGGTATTTGTTCCTCACCGCCTGGCTTACTTCACTTAGCATAATGCTCTCCAGTTCCATCCATGCTGTTGCAAAGGGTATAAGCTCCTTCTTCCTTTCTGCTGTGTAGAATTCCATTGTAGAAAGCAAGCAAAACATAAACAGAGACATTGAAATTAAGAACAGTCTATCAATAGCCAAGGGGGAGGGGAGAGGGGACAATGGGGAGAAGCGTTTTCAGGAATCATTGTAGAGGACACATGGAAGGAACTAAGGGGGAAGGGGGAGGCTGGGGGGGAGGTGGGGGATGGGGGAGGGGGAGGGGAGGGGAGAGGATGCAAAGAGGATGCAAATAACTGTAATTGAACAACAATAAAGTAATAAAAAAAAAGAATGCATTTGGCTGCAAATAACAGAAAACATGACCAAGGGTTCAAACAATATAAACATTCTTTATCTCAAGTAAGAAACCTGGAAATGCTTGGTTGCTGGCCGCTAAGTGCTGCCATCCAGGCTCTGTAATCTTTCTAAGTTTCCAGTTTGCTCTCCTTGGCATGTCGGCTCTTTTGTCTTCATGCTGACCCGTTTATGATCTCATCGTGGCTTCCTTAGTTTCACACCCTGTGTTCTTCCACTTTTTATCAGGGTCACAAAAGCCGCTTTCACAGAAGGGCCCTGGTCGCCTTCTTATAGGTTACTGTCCAAACCTAGGCCACGGGCTGCCGGCTGACCAGCAGAGGAGGGAAAGGGTCGTTGTGTCTGGTTTGCAGCCCGACCCCCTCCTGGGGCGCGGCACACGGACATCCTCCAGGAAGATCATGGGTGCATTAGCGCCTGACCGCTAGGAGGCCGCAGGCGCCGCCATGATATCATGCACTGGGTTCTTGGCTGAGGTTGACCGTTTGAACAGGATTAGCAAGAAGTGAGTCTCTGAGCTGGTGTATCAGATACTTTAAACGTGGTTTACAGATACACTCCCTGCTGCTTCTCGACTTGTCCTTACACACCAGCTTTCACTTAAAACTTAAATTTCACAGGTAGTCTTTAAAAACAAACAAACAGATAAGAATCATGTCTTCCCTGAAAGGAAGAAAGGAAATAAACACTCCCAGAAGATGTCTTTCCCGCCCACAAAAAAGGGAGATACAAAGAAGAAGCAACTTCTGAAATGAGGTTCATTCCCATCGCTGCTCGGGGCCGCATGCAGAGCTGTTTCTTTACTCAGAGGCAGTGTTGGGGCAGGGGCTTGGCGGGGAGCCCCTGGGTAGAGGATTTCCATATTGAGGTGAGTCTGTAATCCGGGAAGGACGTAGTTGAAACCCGTGCCCACTGAATGGTTCTCAAATTAAAGGTATGTTTAGCGCGAATATTTTGAAGAGGCATTTGGTTTGGTTTCAGGGAATGTGGAAAGCCAAGCCGTGTTACTGGGTTTCATAGCCCTGTCCCTGTGGCCTTTGTTGTTCAGAAATAGAGCACGGCCACGTGAGGCTCACGAACCCACTTCAGTTTCCTTTTCCTTGTTCTCTTAGCAGTGACTGAGTGCCCCTCATTTTCGGGCCCCTCTGCTTCGCTTTGCTTTATCTTTCCTTCTGTCTGATGACTCAAGTCCTGCCATACCTCTGTGCTGTAGCTTTTGTTTGTTGATTGACTCATTGATGTAGTTCGTTCAAGACAACAGCTTTGCAGCTGGAGCTGTGGAATGAGCAGACGAAGTGGTTTTTCTTCATGTACGTTTCAGGTGAATTTTCCCAGCGGTATCAGTTTTTTCAAAGACTAGGTAGGAGAAAACGGGCCCTGTCCCCTTCTCTGCTTTTGTCTCCTTTCAATCATCTCAAAAAATTGTCCTTCATACCCCTTTCATTGTACCAATACCCTAGCTTTGTGAAATAGTATGCCTTCACTGGTTTTCTGAATCATTTTACTAAATCTGGTTCATATTGGGAGTAATTCTCTCCTGCAACGTAATCTTGCCGTCAAGGCAGTTTAGAGAGAGCTTAAGCAATATGTCCCTAGAGTGACTAGGACTTTGGGACTATTGCGCTGTGCCCTCTGAATGTTGTTCAGTTCAGTCCCCTGATTCATGATGTGCAGAGGGATGCGTAACACTGGTGACATCTTTTTAAATCGCAAATGCCCTTATTAAACTCTCATATAGCTTTCTGAGATAAGCTGAGTATTTTATTCTATTCTTTACTTCTTTACTTAAATTGGAATATGTATCAGTTAATAATACTTTCAGCTGCAATTAATAGTACCTGATGAACTGTGGCTTAATGCCCAAGGATTCGATTGTTCATACTTTACAAGATACACGTTCAGAGGTATTAGGGGGTCTTCGAGTGGGGTCCAGCTCACTGTGTCATCAAGAACCCAGCCTCCTGCCATCTTTCCATTTCCTCAGGCCCCGCGCGTTGTTCGCTTGTCTTCATGCCCACTGCCCGTGGCGCAGGGGGCAGCTTCAGGAATCACATCCAAGTCAAGGAAGGATTGAGGGTGAAGTGTTAGCACCAGTGGCTTCTCCTCTGAAGCCTGTCCCTTTCATCAGGAAGCACAGTCGCTTTCCCTGAAGCCCTTCAATAGACTTCTTCTTACATCTCATTGGCTACGATATCCCATGGCCCATCTTAGCTACAGAGGGGCTGGGAAAGCAAGGATTTGGGTTTTGGCAGCCTTTGTAGTGGAGGGGACATGGGAGAAGAGGGGACTGAGAGTGGCTTTTGATTGGCCAAACCAACAGTGTCTGTCATAGTGGTCATCCTAACACACACAGTCTTACGTGTATTTCTATCGCCAGAGAGGAAATACAGCTTAAGAATGTGGGTTTCAGAGTCAGGTTTCCTCAATTCAAATCCCAGCTTCACTTTTTTGCTAACTCTAACTTTGGACTTTTCTCTGCCTCTGTTCCCTTTACTGTGAAAGAAGAATACTAATGTCCTAATTGTATATGATTAATGTATGAACGACCTGAAGCCGGTATGTGGGCACTCCACAGATGTTCTCTCCATCACCCGCCTGGGGCCCCCACATAGACCAAACCCAGAACGAGCTTAATGATTACAAGCTTTTTTCCACTTTGAATGAAATAACTTGAAAGAGTAGCTTCCAATAGCTTCATCTTCATAATTACTAACTTAAAACTCAGATATACAAAAATCTCAGTTTGACTAGAAAAGTTCCTAAAAGATTTATAGTCGTAACAGAATTTGCTTGCCTTTGTTGGGACAGTTTATAACTGATGTATTCTTTTGTTTAGAAATAAAGCACTTTGGGACTTCTGTAAATTCTTAATGTGTTGAAGCAGTACAGTGAAAGACTTATTTTGACTAGAATGTATCCATTCAAGGATCCGAGACCCTTCTGTAATGTGCAGTGTATATAATGGTTCTAAAAAGGGACTCAGAAACTTTTTTAAAAGCACCAGTTAGGGTTAGAGAAAAAAATCTCTGCCATGTTCTCGATTATTCTTATGCAAAGATGCCCAGAGACAAGAGAACCTGGAGCTGTCTAAAATGTAATGGATACGCCACAAATAATTGATGGAAAAAATGTAGAATGAGAAAAGCACCAGAAAATATTTTGAAGCTTGGCAGGAACCCCAGAGCAGCTCCTAGAAACTGTTGTGATCTCCTAGAGTCGAATCACCGTAGACTGATTCCTCCTTTGTAGAGTTCCAGGGAGTAAGAAAGAGTAAACATCCATACCCAAGCCAGGTTCAAGCGCCCCGAGGTCCTGTGAGGGGCATTCAGGTGAGTACAGGCAGCACAGAGCCATTAAGAGCCATCCAGTCACCAAAAACCAGAGGCTACGGCTCCTCCACCCTGCACTCTCTCATTCCGGGTGTTCCGGAAGCACAGTTCCTCCAGCTACATTCCTTCGGAATGCAGAAAAAAGGGGAACTAAAATTCTGTCTTCATTTCTTATCTAAACGAATGAACCCATCAGTCTCCTGGAGCTGTCGCCCACTTTGGGGAGTGAAGTCCAGTCTTCAGCAGCCAGCCATACCCTCCAGGTAGCTAACACACTAGGTGTGTTGCACATCCGCATTTGTGAACAGTGTGTTGACTATCATTCTTCTCTGGCTTCCCCTGCAGCAAACCCGCTATGAAACCTACATCAGCATTCTAAAAGAAGGAGGCAAGAAGCTCCTGAATAACAATGAAAGCGAGGCTGCAGGACTGAAGAAGTCGCATTCGAGTCCATCACTGAACCCAGACTCATCTCCAGTCACTGCCAAAGTCAAGCGCAACGTGTCAGAGAGAAAAGATCACCGACCTGAAACACCCAGCATCAAGCAGAAAGTTACTTAGAATCCATCTGCGGCCAGGAAAGTGCTGGTCGTGGAGCAGAATAGAGTTTCTCAAGATCTTTCTGGTAAATCCGTGAATATATTTAAAAAAAAATAGTCTGTGACTAAATGGTGCATTAGTAACCTTTTCTATTGTATATTTTTTGTTAGTTTCTGTACAGATTGTCTCTTTGCTCTTGATTTCTTTGCTTTGATGGTTTTTGCTACTTGATAACTAATGCACCTTTTTGTGAGGCGGAGGGGATCCTGATTTCAGAGGGAATTATGTGCCCCTTCTCCTTCGGTTTTTCCTTGTTTGCACTCTGCTCAGTTGTTCTGTATTCTCAAACCAACTGTTACACTTTTTTTTTAAGGTTAAAAAATGTAATCCATTGTGAAACACTTAACTGGACAAACCTTGTAGCTTAGTAAACTCTAGCCAGAGTTAATATGAACCTTTACACGTGAGGTCTCGCCCTGTCAGAGAGGTAGAGTCACGCACTCACAGAAGTTCGATTCCGAATGACAGTTCTAGGAACCGAGGTGGCCCACAGGCAGTGCGGCCGCGCGTGCGTCTCAGTAGCGCTTTCTGTCGAGTCCTGGCCCTGCTGGCAGCGGGGAGACGGGGCGAAGATCGCCGACTGGAGGCCGTAGGAAGCAGTCGGCTGGCTTCCAGTGTGGAGTCCATTTCAGCCAAGCAGGGAAAGAGAAAGCGGAACCTTTTTGCCGTTGGGAGTTGAGGAAAGATGACACCAAGTTCATTTTGTTTTCGAAAGAACTGTGACAACAATCAGCTCTCGGGAGCTGCCGCAGTAGGCGTGTGTGCAGTCTGCAGAAATCGTTACCTCACTCCCACGGGGTCTAGACTAGGAATCCAGAATCATCTCTGCTGTCAACACCCTGCATCCGGGCAGTTACACATGCCGAGGCATGGTTGTAAGAATAGTGGGGTCTTAAGCAAAACCAAGTCAGAGAGGAAAACGAAGTTGCAGTTTTCCAGCAATGGAATACTGACTCTTTAAAACCAATCTGAAAGTAGTAAGTGGTCTGAACGAGTGATGGTTGGGAAGCTGAGGAATCTACTGGTTGCATTTACAGAGTGACTTAGTTCCTTCTTAGTCTCTCTGCTAGCCACTTCTCTCTGCTCCTACTGAACTTTCTCCTAAAAATAAACCCTTCATTTTAAATCATTTCTTTCCATCTACTCAAAATAGTTCCGTTGACCTTCAAGTCCTGAGCTTGTCCCAGTGACCAGCCCTTTGAAATTCAGGGAGATAAAAAGAACCCTCTCTCGCACAGGAAGAGATAGGAGTGAAAATTGAGCACACTGTGCGTTAGAACTTTCTGGTCACGAAACCTCGAAACTTTGCGACCCTTAAAGCTGTCATCTCCACAACTGCAGGACTAATGGAATTGCTTTGAATACTCTTTTAGAAGTTTGCTCTAGTTCTACTCAGTTTGTTAGTTAAAGGTACTATGACCAAAGAACCGGGGGCTCGGCGTGACTTGCCTGGTTCCAGTGAATCAGAGGAGGCCTGCCGGTAAACCACGGCAGTTTCCGGTGGAATCTTGTTCTGCTGTACCGGCATTTAATTACTGGAGTATTTATTCACCTTCACTTCCTTCACCTCTATAAATGTTCATATTTTGCTGGTGCCCAGAAAGAGGAAACCCCTCTCTAAGATTGTAGCTGCTTGCTCTCGGATAAGGATTTTGCCACACCTGTGAAAAACTCACTCTAGCCCTCTGTCTCATTTAGGTAAAGGCAGTGACTGCATTTATGTCTCAGACAGGATATTAACCAGAATGGCGCATGGACCTGATTCATTGTTGTAGCTTCTGACTGAATTCAAGATGTCCACAAGGGAATTGTCTTTCTTCCTAGGATCTGAGTAGTCAGCCTGTTTTCTGTCTCGACATTTATCCTGAGCCGGGGAGAGAGGGGTACCCAGATCCTGTCATCTCTGAGCTTCGGTCACCGAAGGAAAACAGACATCCCCGAGTGGCTCCAATGTGTCTGCCCAGTGTGTGTGTGTCTGTGTGCATCTGACGTCTCCATGTGTTTTACTTAGAGTACTTGATGAACGTAGAATGGTACCGCGCTGCCGTGTCTGACGTTTAGAGTGCCGCAGCTCTGAAACACTTGGTTCGCCTCGGCACGGCAGCCTCATCCCCAGTATATGACTCACTAATGTTATCTTCAGGAACTTCTGGATATGCTAATGGAGTATTGGGTGCAAAGGGCACTTTTGAAGCTGCAGTATACTGTGTTTGCACAGTTTATCTTTAAAAACAACTGCAAGGTTCTTTGGAGAGCCAGGATGGCAGATCGCCCTGGCATGGTGCTGTCCACCTTCAGGGGCTGGGCTGTGAGCACCTCCTCCCAGCGGCCTCCGGGTTACTGTCTGTCATCAGCGCACCTGGCGGGCCACAGGTTTATCCTGTAGGAAGAAATGGCCCCTGGTTCGACTACCCATAGCCAACCACATTTTCTTCTGCGGTATCAAAGACATTCCTTTCCCAGCTAAACCCCACCTACAGTCAGTTCACGGTACAGGGAGCTCTCTTCCTCCTCCTCCTCCTCCTCCCACCCCTCCTCCTCTTCCTCCTCCTCCAGTAGGTACTTCCGACCCAACCCATGCCTCACCTACTGCTTGGCATTGGGAGCCTTGGGACTTCTCTCCACGTGAGAAAGCATTATCCTTCCTCACATACATGCACTTGATTTTAATTTTCAGTCTTGGAAATCTTGATAGTCATCAGAATACTTAGGTGATAGTCTTGTTGCACAGTTGACCATAAAGGTGGCCCGTGTATTAAGTCTTCCCCCACCTCACATGTTGACTTTGACGGGGAGGTGTCAGGGATTCATGGTTAGCAATCAAAATTTAATTACTAGCATGCAGAGTCCTTATTTTATTGCCAGCCCATGGGTATTAATTGAAGTGAGCTTTTTAAAAAACATATTATTAACTCTTAGCAATGCCTAATTAAGCCAAGCAATACTTCTGTGCATTTTAATTAATCTCAGTAAAACCAGCGTGTGGGAGAGTCATCTGGTGGCACTGTAGTTCCTGGGGAGGCAGCAGCTGCACAAGACCCCTGTGCTTCTCCGACTGTCACCTTAACTCAGAAGACGGGGAGGGAGTTAGTTCTGCAGGAGGAAAGTGGGCTGGCTCTCCGAGGCCAAGCCAGCTGGAGTTCGTGTTTCACCCTGTGGCCAAACCCCAGAATTCGGAGGCTGGCGAAGAATCTAGGTAACCAGCAGGGAAGGAGGCCCTTTGCCGCCTAAGCACGGAGGTACGGAGTCTTCCGCTGGCCCTTGCCTGCCCCGCCCTCCGTCGGTGGGGAGCCGGGGAGATGCTCCGTGATGAGACAGGGCCTGAGACGGGAGCTGCACGTCCTCTCTGCCTTTGTCCCTCATCGGAGACGACTGGAAGAAGAGCGACCTTCAACAAGTTTCTCCACTGTCGAACTACCAAGACTTTCTTGGGTTTAGTGAGTCATCTTGAAATTTGAATTCCTTCACCATTTCTCTTTGTAGCCACCAGTTAAGCTTTTCTAAGCCCGAATTCACAGGGAGTTCATTAGCCTTCTTGGTGCAAACCTCTGTCATTTATACCCGCGGTCCCTGTCAAGTTTCAGCAGGTTGGCAGCCACCTTCCTTCTTTCAGTAGCGAACAATCCCTTCACTTCTCAAATGACAGAATTTTTCCCAGTTGCTAAATTAGCACTGTTAACGAAGAACCAGAGTGGCATCCTAGGACTTGTTAAAAGGAGAGTCTAGTTATGAGCAATAGTGGGGTTTGAGGTTTAGATAGCAGCTGCTTTCCTCGCAGAGCATCTGACTTCCTCGGACAGAAGAAGGTCAGTCACCTTCCTAGGCGGGCGAGCCTCTGGGCCAGCCTTGCCCCAGAGCTTCCTGGCTGTCTTTTGTCCCAGGCCCCGCCACCAGTCGGCCCAGGTCAGCCGGTCTCTCCACCAGCTTTTGCTGTCTTCCAGCATCAAGGCATCCAGAAGACTTCAAAGATCAGTAGTTTACCACAAAACTCACCCAGCAAGCGCTTCTCCTCTCAGATTCCTTTTCAGTGTCTCTCTTAAAAGGAGGACTGAAGTCCAAACTCATTGCCATTCTCACTTTGTACCTATGGTATCCAAAGCCCGAGGGGGCAGCCTTCTGCTTAAGACAGTGTGCATGCAGAGAGAATGTCTTCACCGAAAGAATGTCAGTAAATACTTGAATCTGCATGACAGTTTGTCGACTTGAATGCAACAGCAAGAAAATATTGCAAGTTAAGTAACTGTATATACAGTAGGTTTCCTTCCGTCTCTTTGACTCATCCTGTGTAATTCATGTGTGTATCTAGTATTTCAGGCCTTTGGAAAATATTCGTATAGATAGTATGTCAGACATCAAAGATGCTTTCCTGTCCCCTGCCAATGTTGTGTTTGTGGATATTTATGGTTGTATGTATGTATATGTATCGATGTGTGGATTGTATATCAGTATATGGAATATGTACATCAAATTTATTTTTGTCCTTAATAACCAGTGTGATATGAAAAGCAAGTAAAAACCTCATAGGATTGAGTATATAATGCAGTTATTGAGAATATATATATAGTGGTACTGTTTTATTAAACTTAAATTCAAATGATATTTTGATTAAATTTTTGTAATAAGATTTTATGCTAGAAAATTTCATCTTTGAGCTTTGAATCACCAGGGCAAAAATGACTCTGAACGAACTTTGTGAAACTATTTCAGTGTGCTGTGTACAATACCAAGGGGGGTACCTCGTTATAATTTGGGATTACAGAAAGGGGGAAAAATCAACAAACAAAAAAAAAACGGCAGTCTTAGCAACTTCAGTATTAAGAGCACTTAAACATAGAGTCAGACTGGCAGTGTCGGGCTTTTTACGAAATGCGAAGCTTTAAAGCACGCGTTCTTTATTGCTGTAACTAGCCCAGGAAGACGGAGCTCTCGGAAGAACTGGATAAGTACCCACCGTCTCGTTTCTGTGCCTGTGTCTGCTTCGTGGTAGCTCAAACCGCTCTCCTCTCGCCGCATCCTTCCTTCTTTACTTTAAAGAAATAGTGCTCGTGCTAAAGCCTATCAGGGCTTCGCAAGATCGGGTACTGTAGTCTAGGTTCGCAGTTACACAGACTGGCATCTAGTGTCACAGGTAAAAGAACTCTAGGGCAAGCTGTGGACCAGGCTAAAACTTTATTGAATATTTTTATACTTAAGTCTCTTTTCCTGCCTCTCCCCAAAGAAGAGCCACTGGCCTTAGTTGTTTGAGCTTACTGCTTCTCCGACAGCATGTACATAGATGACCAGAGACCACAGCTTTACTAACCAGCACGCTTGGTGCATCCGGAGTGAGTGGTTGAGGGCAGCGTGTCTGTTCAAACGCGCTGCCTCGTATTCTGTGTCTGATCCCGGTGCGGAGAACTGGGCGTGTGGAGTGGGGGACTGATCCTCGGCTCCCGGCCTCCGTAGTGTGTTGGTAGTTACGTTTGAGCTTTTCTTATTCACTCTACAGTCACAAACTATTTTTGCAAATATATCATACTTCCCAATTTGTTCTTGACGTGCGGTGAACTGGCTCTGGGACTGATCAGCAGGGTCTTTGTTCTGCAAGACTGTGTTTCCTTCTAAGAATTATAGTGCTTTGCAAAAACATCCATTTGATTCAAGAATCATATACAGCAGGAGTAGCAAAAGTAGAAAAGCTTCATTTTGGGCCTTAATTATTTGAAATGTTTGGACTTTCAGTATAAAGCCATGTAGGTTATAAAGCCAAGTAACCATTTGGCATGGATAATAATATCCACTCTGCAGAGAGTATATATGCGCATTGATTTTTAATGCCATTAGCATACTTTTTTAAGCTATAGGAACAAGAGTAATTAGACCAAATTAAAGTTGGGGGTGGCGGGGGGGCGTGTGTGAGCTAGTCACCTTTCCTTTGGGGGTAGAAATGCATGTGCTCCATCCTCTGCTCTGTCCCGGTAGGTGTGTAAGGGGTCACACGTCTAGGCCTCTCACACGTGTACATACACAGTGAGTGTTTTAAGGTCCACAAACTTGAGACGCCGAGGCCAGAGTGTTCCAAAGAGGTGGTGAACAGAGGGGGTGGCGCTAGCATGACGGGAATGTTTTCCCAGGGCGGGGAGGAGTTTGAGCTCTAGTGCCTGACTTGGAGGTGCACTGCATCCTAACAAATAAGCGAGGGGACGCACATCACGTCCTTTCTGGTGGACCACCACATTGACAGCTCGCTTGTCACTCACAAGCAGCCTCTCTGCAGCGTTCATCAGTAGCCAGGGGAAGTTCCAGAAGGCTGGTGTGCACTGTTTTCCCGGGTGGCATTGCTGCCTGCTCTGGAGGTCATGTGCAAGTGGAGAGGCGACAAAGCACTCTCCGTGGGCTTCCCACGCCCCACCCCCCTCCCCGGCGCTGGCCTGCTGCGAGACAGCTCAGACTGAAGGTTGCTGAACAGTTCATTAAGCACTTTCCCGTCAGCAGCCGCGAGAAGGAACCTAGCTAAAATATGTTTCCCTTTGCAGGGTAGGGAGCTAACCTCTTATGTATAGTGTTATAAAATAAGCACCTTAACTTCAATTCCTGACAATGTTGGTTAATGGAGAGAATTTTGGAGTATCACTGATTATTTCCCTGTTAGCCTGCTTTGGTGAGCCTCTGGAGACCCAAAGTCCCAGCCACAAAGCTCAGTGAAGGGCAGCACTGCAGGTCTGAGGCTCCTTGCCTGGACCCCTGAACCCCGGGGCCCGCGGAGGGTGGTAACTCCTTCTCTCTGCAAAGAGGAGCTTCGCCTGGCCTTCCACTCCACTTGGGCTCCTGCGGAGCAGCAGCACATGCTGGGTTTACAGGCTGCTGTCCTGGCGTTAGGAACCCAGCTGTCCTAATGGGCCGACCCTGCTGAGGCAAGATACCAACTTAGAGGGACTGAGTCACTGGGGGTGGCATAGAGATAATTCTCTGATGGAAGCCAAGACCATATATTTGCCTTTGCAAGACACAAGCTGGCACACTGAGCTCAAAGCAAGGACAGGTGATATCTTTGCCTTTGCACCTAGATTTCCGGAAATGGAAAACCTTCCATTTCTGCAGGGAGGGTCAAGGAACACGAAGCTCACTGCTTAGCCACTCTGCTCAGTCCAGGGGAGAGCTGTCGGGTAAAGGCCTGAATGCCTCCCCGCATTCTCTTCTACCTCAAGTCGTAGGAGCCCGTTTCTGGAACAGAAATCGACACAGTGGAGAACCGGTGCTGTCAGCCTTGATGGCTGTGGGACAGGCAGAAGGGAGGTAGTTTGTACCCTTAAATAATATGTGTGTATATATAAAGCAAGCTTTCAACTTTCTGACCTATTCACTGGACTAGATTCACTGTGGCTCAAACTAACGGGCAGTGTGGAACATTCGTTTACCTTCGAAGTTTTCTCCGCCAATCATTTCAGTTGCATTGCAGTCCTGGTGCCATATGTCCCTGCAAATTGTGAAAGTAATTAGTGACAAAGTAGCAGCCTTCTCCTTTTCAGTGGCCAAACTGTCAGCGTCAGCAGACTGGGGTCAGCTAGTGGTACCGAACCCTGTTCCTCGTCACCACCCATGAGACGCGAGACAGGCCGTCACCTAGAAAACGGGTGTTTGTGGTGGTCATCTTTTGAATGGAACAGTAATGTATGTGGATATTGTTAAAGTGTTTAAAAATATTTTGGAAATTAAGTTTACATTTTACAGTTGCTTTCTTTTTTATTGAATGAGCTGTACGTAAAGATTACAGCTCACCGTGTTGCAGAACCTGAACCGTGTAGACGCTCAGCGGGTGGCATAGGCACCATGGGGTGTACAGTACATTTCCCTGTTGTGTAAATGTTCACGAGTGGAGCTGTTCCTGTGTTTTTATAATTGGGGGGTAATTTGTTGTTTTACAACAACAACATTTATTGCATTGAAATGGTTTTTATGTGATAGAAATCATGCGAAATAGTGAAGGATTTAAAGTATGTACATGATATATGTAAATGTCCAAACTTTAGAAAGAAATAAAACTGACAAATTTCAATCATTTGGGGGCGTGTCTTTATTTGCTTGGTTAAGCGCCTAGGATAATACCTTTAAAAAATCCAAACGAGCAGCACAATGCACCCCGCTTCCATGAGAAGACAGCCACAAGTCCCACAGTGAGAGACTCGGCCACCACGGTGGCTGAGGGAGGCGCTGACTCCCACCCGCCTCCTGACTCCTGTGAGAGTTTGTGTTTGCATAAGGATGTGAGTGCGACCTGAGGGGACTGCTGCCTTCGTTTGCTGTCTTCATCAGGGCTTTGCGCGGGGAGGCACAGCACTTTCTGAAGTAATTTCAAGAAGCTATCTGCATCCCCTTCACCCCTGATCCTGCTCAGCAAGGCAAAGGGACCAGAGGAGTTCATTACCGCCCTAAAATGCAAACGCTGATCCCTGCTTTCTGGTGCCTTGTGTGTACATTTGTATTACCAGAACTGAACTTAATGGTTAAAATAACCTCTCTGTACTTGGAACATGAAAAAAATTCCACTCTGGTCAATTAACTCCTGAATATTGGAGACCACGTTTTGTGTTTGAGGGTCTGGGTGTTTGAAGCAAGGTCGCTAGTGACGCCCTCCTAAACATAAAGGAAACTGCTCTCAAGAGATCAAGACTGTGATGATGTGTGGACCTCCCACAAATAAAGGGCTTGAGCAGGGGGAGAGCGGAGATGTCTTCTGATCCCCTTGGCTTCCACAGAAATTCCCTGTTTGGAATGTGAACCTCAAACATGAACCTTATACAGATAATGAATCACTGTGCACCTGAAACTGACAATATGTCAGTTACATGTCAATATTTTAAAAGACCAGGAAAAGAAAAACTTGAATCTGCATTATCCAGTTGTCCTCTGGAGCCACGAGTTTTGTTTGTTGCGCAATTAATAATATTACAACCGAAGGGACTCTATAGGTCACTTGTAAGAGATGAACACTCAGGAGAGGAAACTCAAACCCAGAGCAAGTTCAGATATTATAATGAAAAAACTAGTAGCTCTAAATAACGTCTTATCTGTAGGTTCTATTCCACAGTACTCTGAGAGTCACCAAATGAAACTGCTGAATCGCTCAACTTCTACTGGGGAAAAAAACAAAACCCTGTATGCAGTAGGAAGTGTTGGAGACGGGCATATTAAAGGAGAGTGTGAGTTCGGGATGCTGGAGACCAGTGGGCTCGAAATTAACTGGGCATACTTTTAGAGTGAATTATAGGGGAATCAGCAATTACTGGAAGCCAGCCTGGGCTCCCAAGAACGATTCATCTGAGATTACATTCATTTCCTACTTTGTAAGATTAGGCAGATTGGAAAAATGCAGTAGACAGACTCTCCGAGCTGTGAAAAAGAATTTAACATGGTCTTGAATGAAATATGTCTGGGCAAATAGGGAAATAACCATCTGGACGTTGGTGCGGTTGGTGATGGGTAATCTCCGATGGTGCTCATTAAGGGGTTCATACCCACCTGGAGGGGCATTCCTGGTGTCCTGTGCAGAGCACGCCTTTCGGCCCTCTCTGTTCAACTTTGTAATAACTGAAGCTACAAGAGATGTTTGTTAAAAATGTATATGTCTGAAAGCTGAGAAAGAATGATTACACTGAATCACAGAATCAGGATCTGGAAAAAATCTCATCAGGCAGTGAAATGGGGCAAAGAAACTGTGAAATGTAAACGTGTACCATCTTTCACTTCAGTTATAAAGAAAAACAATGACCAAGGTCAAGGTAGGACTTTGTGTTGCGTAGTACAGTGAGCACACAGGAATGAAGGCCTCCAACTTTAATCCACAACAAGGGCCGTGAACCTAGAGGTGTGGCCGCCAAGCACACAGGTCCTTCTCGGGCACGCTTTCTGTAACGTCTCCAAGACAGGGCAGGTCCATGGCATTGCCCTTCACTAGTGGCACTGCACCTGCATAAATGACCTTGGGACTCAGGACACCAAACGGAGAGTATGCAAGAGCAGCAGCCAGGATGGAAAAAATACGAACAATGAAATGAGAGGAACATGGGCGATGTGCGACCCCAGAGGGGATGGTTAACCCGAGGCGGAAGGAGGGGAGCTGGTTTTAAGCGAGTATCATGAGGGAGGGCCATGAGGAGTATGCTGTCGCAACCCTGGGGTTTAACCAGGGTTGGTTGTTGGAACCTACAAGAAGTAACATAATAGCTCAGTGGGAGGGATGGCCTTCCACTCAAAGCCAGGGGCAGGGGGGACAGACAAGCCCCCCACCAACAGCTCAGGTCAGATGTGGGCTGGCAGGGGGAGGGGTGCATAGTGAGGAGCAAGAGAATCCTCAAGTGGGCAGTTGGACTGTAATAACGTTAATAGATATTATTATTTAAAATCTCCACTGAGCACTTAGGTGCCTGGCAGTTTGTGAGCTACTTAGCACGGGTCATCTCGTTCAATCCCTGTGACGCACGCAGCTCAGTCAGTCCTGTGAGGCTGCACTACTGTTGCCCCCAACGGACAGTGGGGGATAAGCCCGTGGCCGGCTGTGGGGCAGCCTTCGCAAAGGGCGGAGACGGTTTGCCCGGTGGTTTTTCCTCCTTCTGTTCCGGTCTCAGCCCGGCCTTCCTCCAGGCTCCTGTGACAGCCTGCAGTGGACCGAATACCCTCACATTCGTATGCTGAAATGTAGTCCCCAATGTGACCGGGGGCCTTCGGGGTGATGAAGTCGTAAGCGTGGAGCCCTCAGGGGCGGGGGCACCTTATAAATAAGCAGAGACCCGAGAACCTTCCACCATGGGAGGCTGAAATGAAAAGTCAGCGGGCGGCAGCGTGAGAGGAGGATCTCACCACACCCCAACCAGGGCCTTGGCCTTCTGGCCTCCGGAAAGGTGAGAGCCCATGTCCGAGGGTTTCCAAGCACGGAGCCCCGTGCTTGTTATAACAGCAACCTGAGCTGGGACACGCCCCATGTTGTCTTCAGGCACGTGTGTCCATGGGTGTCAGTGGCCCCTTCCCTTCCCTAGCGGTCGCTGGGGTCCCTGCAAGGGCAGTTGACCCTTGAACAACACAGGTTTGAACGCGTGGGTCCACGTAGACTCAGAATTTTTTCAACAGTCGGCCCTTCCAATCCAGAATTTTGCATCCACAGATTTGACTAACCACAGGTAGAAAAGTGTTTTCTATTCGCATTTGGGAAACCACAATTGGAAATGTGAAAATACTGTTTTGGATCTGGTTGGTTGAATCTGCGGATGCCATATTCTGGATGCCAGTGTTCTGGGGGAGACAAACATCCTACCTGGGGTTTCCCACCTGGGCTGCCCCCATTTCCCCGCTGGACCAGGGTTTTATCAGGACAGTCCAGTGGGGACAGTGCTTGTTGCTTTTTCTCACAACAGTTTGTGGCTTTTGTCTCGTGGGGACAAGGATCTGGGGGGTCATGCCTTTCCCGCAGCAGCTGCTCTGTCCTTCCCAGGACCACTTTCTCAGGACTTACCAGTCTTCTGTGAGGTGTACGGAGAGAGCCTGCCCTCGGATGCAAATGCTGCTGGTATTTGCAGCCCCCCCCCCCCCCCCCCCACCCCCGCCAACATGCTCTGCACTCTCCCTGCACTCGGCCTTGACCAGCTCATTAACACAGGCCAGCAAGGGCGCAGCTCCCGTCGCTCCAGACGTCTTTACCGAGATTGCAGGTAGATGGTTGCCCTGCAACTTCAGGGCTCTGATGGGTTCAAGAGAAGTCAAGAATGATCTGACTTTTCTTATTGTAACAGTGGGAGCTATGCTCTCTTCAACTTTTACATCCCAAGCAGATGCCAGAAATTGATTTATTTGTGTGTGCCGAAAAGGCTATCGAATTGTGTATGACAATTGCATATCCCAAATTTCCTATTTTGCTACTTTCCTGAACTGTATTATTTTTATTAATGAGTCTCTCAGGTTTTCCAAATATATTTTCATATAATCCACATACTTCTTCAGTTTTTATGCTTCTAATTGTTTTCTCTTCACTGGTTAATACCTATGGTTGCCAGATTGGACAAGTAAAAATAGAAGATGCCCCATTAAATTTGAATTTTAGATAAGGTAACTTTTCAGTATATGTCCCACACAATATTTGGGGGATTCAAATTTAATTGGTATCTTATATTTTTATCTGGCAATTCTACTAATATCTTCAGTACAACATTACACAGTAATGAAAACAGTGGACATTCTTGACTTTTCCCTCACCTTGCAGGCATTTTCTATCATGTTAAAGAAGTTTCTGCAGTTCCTTTTCATTAAGTGTTGTGTTTATCTACAAGGAATGTTAAATTTTGTGGAAGCCTTTTTATACATGCATGGAGATAATCATATGATTTTTCTTCTTAGTTTTATTTGCATGAGGTGTTATGTAGACAGATTTCCTAATTAGTGATCATTTTGCATTTCCAGGTCAAATCTAGGTAAGTAATCTACTTGGTCATGATTCATTATTTTTAAATATGCTGCTAGATTCTGTTTGCTAATTTTTTGAAATGTTTGCCTGGATATTCATAAGTAAAATTGGTTTGAATCTCTATTCTGTGTTTATTTATTGGTGTTATTTTTGCTTCATAAAAAAGAATTTGGAAGTTTTTTTATATATTTTAGAATATTAGAATTATCTGGACTTTGAAAAATTCTTTATAAAACTACCTGCTTTGATACTTCTTTGTGAAATAACTCTTCCTTAACTGCCTCTGTTTCTTTCACGGAAACTGCTCCGCTACGGCGTTCCAAGTCTGCTGGGGTCAATTTTATTAAACTGCATTTTCCTGGGAAATGATACATCTCATTTGCATTTAAAATATTATTTGTATGAAGTTGTACAAAATAAACTCTTATGGTTGTTTTTAATATCCTGTATTTTCAGGGCTATTTTCCCCTTGACTTTATTTATTTTGCATATTTATGCTTTTTCTGAATTTTTCTTGATTAGTTTAGATGCTGGTTTGTATGTTTCTGTGCTTTTTCCAAGGGATTTTGTGTTTTGATATTTGTTTTTCTGTTCATTTCTGCTTTAATTTTTCTTATTTTCTCCTGCTTTCTTTTTAGTAGCTTTTTGAACTGAAGATCTAATTCTTTTTTTCTCAAGTATTTACTGTTATTAAGTAAATAATGTTATTTTTTTTCTAATCAACATTATAATCGTGAAATTTAGTGATGTTTAGTGTTTTTCTTATCGTAGTTTAGAAGAAATTTTGCAATTAAAATTATCTTTTTAGCCCTGACAGATGTAGCTCTGTGAGTTGGGTGTCATCCTGCAAACCAAAAGGTTGCCCATTCGATTCCCAGTCAGGGCATGTGCCTGGATTGCAGGTCAGGCCCCCAGTTGGGGGCGTGTGAGAGGCAACCGATGGAGGTTTGTCTCCTTCTCTTTCTTTCTCCCTTCCCCACTCTCTAAAAAAATGAATAAAATCCTTTTTAAAAAATATTTATTGTTTTTCTGTGACAGTTGCCCCAATTGTCCCCCTTTGCTGTACTCCGCCCAGCCTGCCTGCCACTCCCCCAGTCAGCCCCCACCCTGGTGTCCGTGTCCGTGGGTCATTCATACGCGTTCCTTGACTAGTCCCTTCCCCTTCTTTCCACCCTTATCCCCCTCCCCTCTGATCACTGTTTGTCTGTTCCTTGTTTCCATGCCTCTGGTTCTATTTTGCTTGTTTATTTGTTTGTCTTGTTCAATAGGTTCCTCATATAGGTGAGATCATATGGCATTTGTCTTTCACAGCATGTCTTATTTCACTCAGCATAATGCTCTCCAGTTCCATCCATGCTGTTGCAATGGGCAGGAGCTCCTTCTTTCTTTCTGCTGCGTAGTATTGCATTGTGTAAATGCACCACAGTTTTTTATTGTTGTTCATGTACAGTTGTCTCCATTTTCCTACCACCACTTCCCCGCCATCCCCAGCTCCCACCCTCAATCCTTCCCCCCTTTGGCTTTGACCATGGGTCCTCTATACATGTTCCTTGATGACCCTTTCCCTCCTTTCCCCTGTTATCCCCCTCCCCTCTCCCCTCCAGTTACTGTCAGTTTGTTCTTTATTTCCAAGTCTCTGGTTCTGTTTTGCTTGTTTGTTTTGTTGATTAGGTTCTACTTATCATATGGTGAGATCATATGGTATTTGACTTTCAGTGACTGGCTTACTTCACTTAACATAATAAAATCTTAAGAAAAATAAATAAATGGCCCCAGCTGGTATGGCTCAGTGGATTGAGCACAGGACTGCAAAGCAAAGGGTCGTGGGTTCGATTCCAAGTCGGGATACATGCCTGGGTTTCAGGCCAGGTTCCTCAGTGAGGGGTGCGCGAGAGGCAACCACACATTGATGTTTCGGTCCCACTCTTTCTCCCTCCCTTCCTGTCTGTCTAAAAATAAATAAATAAAGTCTTTAAAAAAAATTAAAAAGTGGAACAGTGGACCAATGTGTCTCTCTTCCCTCTCTCTCTAAAAATCAATTTAAAAACTCTTTTTAAAAAAGAGACATTTTTAATTTTCACGATAAAGGGCCTGTTAAGTGTGCGCTATTAGCGTCTAATCTGATTGCACTCTGATCGGAGAATGTTGTTTACAGTTCATCCGTCTCATGAATCGCGACGTCCCTGTGTGACAACACAGCGTGGATGGTTTCCATGCCTGTCCCACATGCCCCTGACAGGGAGGCATGTCCAGTACTTCAGGATGGGCAGTTTGGCGTCTCTCCATCCATTCTGCTTTATTGATGGTGACTTGTTTTGTTTTGTTTGTGGTCTTTTAAAATTCTAGATATTTTCCACTCCTGATCTGCCTTGGACTGTGCATAGCACATTAAAACCTATTATTTGTGTGCTTTTCTGAGTTATTAGTGTGGTTCCTCTTTTGTGAACATGGTTGCTGTTTTCTCAGTATGTTGACATCGATAACATACTGAATCTTCATTGTGAAGCTGAACATTAGCACTCTAAAGCACTTCATAATTTTCCTCTGAAATCTGCTGTCTGCTGTAGAAGTCGTAACCCTTCTCACGGTTCACACGTGTCTGGGACAACCCTTGCCCTGACCTGTATGTTCAACCTTCCGTGTCGCTTTGTTTGGGGTATGTCACCTCTGTGCACCACAGATGGGCTTTGCTTCGGGAGTCACTTCTCTTTTAATAAGAGAGTTCCACGTGACCAATATCTGTATCTCAAATCTGTCATATTTAAGCTACATTCACTGTGCGTGTGGTGTTACATATTTACTGCTTCAGTGTGCTCTTTGATCATTTTTATGTTATTTTTAGTTGTGTTTAAAATTGAGGTGAAATTCACTTAACATAAAATGAGCCCTTTTAAAGTGAACAATTGAATGGCATTTAGGACATTTTAAATGTGCGGCCACCACTTCTACCCAGTCCCCCCAATCCCAGCACGCTAAAAGGAATCCTACACCCAGGAAGGAGTTACTCCACATTGTGCTCTCCCCACCCCTGGAAACCGCCAATCCGTGTTCTCTTTCTGTGGATTCTGCATTACTGTGAGTGTGTGTGGTCTTCGTAGGATGTGTGGAATTTGCTAACTTAGAAAATACTGTCGTTATCCCATGAGAACTAGGAGGTCTCTGTGCCAGCGATCCTTCTTCTTCAAACAAGAATGCCCAGAACTCGCCTCTCGGTGTCATTTCCGTGACCAAATGCAGTGCATGGCTCACATCAAGTGCTCGGAGAACTTTAGTTATCGTTATTGTTACGTTGTTGCTGTTCTGACCCACGTGGAAGTCTTCCCCGCAGCGGAGACTTTTGCAGAATCCCCAGGAGCGAGGAGCTGAGTTTTAGTTCCAGACTCTTTCTTCAAGGCTCAGGCGCTCACCCTGTTGTCCTTCCGAATTCAACGTGGGCTTGACAAGGAGTCATTTTTACCATTTCTAGAAATGATTTTTTAATCTCCCGTACTTTCCCTCTGAGGATAAATGCTGCTTCAAAGCAATTAATCACAGGAGCAGATGGAGTGGGGACGGGTACAAATGCTGGTGGCTCGTGGGTCCCAGTGGGAGGGCGGCCGCACTCCGCCCTCGCTCTGCCTGTGCGGCTCGCAGGCGGTCCCTGTGCCATTTGGTACTTTATAAGATTCCCCTTTCCAAACTGAGTGTTTTTCTCTTCCCCGAGTTTGCATTTTCCTCCCCCTTGCTCATTCTCTCCCCAAGGGTACCCTCCGCCCTCTCCGGGCCCCCCACGACAAACAGGTGATTGCTCCACAGTGTGTCGCTTGAATGAATAGCTTATATTTAGACCACCTCTCCCCACAGACTGGAGGGAACATACGCCCTCCCGTTCAGTTCCCAGTTTTTTCCAGCTGCCTTTGCTAACCCATCGCTGCTGCCTCTGGTGCCGAGGATACAGCAAGCACCGCATTCTGGCTAAATGGCCCACTTAGGAGGGGCCACTGGGAAACAGTTGCCCTTGGACCTCAAGCCTTTAATGAACAGTGTTGATTCTTCTGTCACCCCTCAAGCCATGACACATACTGTGCCAGGGGCAACTGTGGCAGCTCAGAAATAAAGAATCCTCGGTTATTATTTCCCAGAATCCATGGAAATCATTCCAGACCAATTTCCCAGCTTTAGGACAGAAACCATTCTTTGCATGTCTTGACTCCCAGTGCTCGAGGGAGGGCCTGACATGCATCGAGTCCTCGGGCCCGGGGGCAGGCTGAGCAGTGGCCCCCAAGCACATCCCGGTCCTCACCCCGGAGCCTGTGAGCTGCCTGTGTGTCCAAAGGGACTTGGCCGGGGTGGTTAAGCTTAGGGTCTGGAGACGGGGAGTTATACTGGGATATCTGGATGGATCCAGTGGAACCAGGGGCATCTGTATAGGAGGCAGGCAGGAGATGGAGGGGAGCTAGGAGCTGTGTCGACAGAACCGGGAGGGCTCGAGGGATGTGAGGGAGGGTTTGCAGGCCAAGGAACAAGTAGCCTTCAAAAGCTGGAAACGGCAAGGAGACAGATTGTCCCCGAGGGCCTCCAGAAGGGACTAGCCCTGCCAACACCTTAACTTTAGCCCATTGAAACAGATTTGGGACTTCTGGCTTTCAGAACTGTAAGAAAATAAATGTTGTTTTAAGGTACTATATTTTTGGTCGTTCGTTACTGCAGCGCTAGGAAACTGACAGGCAGTGTTAGTTGCCTCTTTACAAAACGCACTCACTCTGCACTTAGCAGCTAACTTCAGCAGAGCTAGGGGACGCATCTCAGCTCCCAGGGATGCTTAGAGACAAAGTGTCAGTTAGAACCCGAGTGTGTCAGTTAGCTTTTGATGCACAGCAGTTGCCCAGAACTTAGCGCTCTAAAACAATGAACATTTATTTAGCGAGTAATTCCACAGATCATAAATTTAAGCTAGGCCCAGCGGGATGTATTTTCTGGAGTTGACTGAGCTCATCCATGCATCTGCAGTCAGTTGCCAGGTCATCTGGGGCTTGGCTGGTCTGGGATGGCCCCAGTGGGTAGGGTCTGCCCCTGCTGCCACTCACGCGTGTCTTTGTGGCACAGCTGCCAGAGAAACGATGAAAATATGGTAGGTTTGCTGAGGCCTGGGCTTGGAACTGGAACGCCACTTCCACTGTGTTGTTTCGGCAAAGCCAAGGCATAAGGTAAGTCCAGATTCAAGGCTGGGAAGATGCCACTTTTTATTAGAGAAGCTAAATAGTCATATTGGAAAGGAAGTTGGTACAGAGAAGAATGGTTATTTTTCAGTGTGCCCCATCATCTAATTTATGTCTTAAATTGGGACAGTTTTATTTTTAAAGATTTTATTTATTTATTTGTAGAGAGGGGGGAGGGAGAGAGGAAGAGAGGGAGAGAAGCATCAATGTGTGTTTGCCTCTTGAGCGCCCCCTACTGGGGACCTGGCCTGCAACCCAGGAATGTGCCCTGACTGGGAATCCAACCAGCAACCCTTTGGTTCGCAGGCCCATGCTCAATCCACTGAGCCACACTAGCCAGGATGTAAACTGGGGCAGCTTTGTGAGTGAAAGGGAATGTCTTTAAGAATTACATCAAAGAGCAGATATAACCAGGAGGGTCCCAGGTGTGAGGGTATTAGGGCCCATCTCTCCCGACCCCAGAACCCCAGCCCTTTTCTCTCCCCGACAGTGTGACGTGGCTGCTTTGTGACGCGGCTGCTTAGTGACGCTGGGAGGAAGCTGCAGAGACTCGCAGAGGACAGACCTCACACGTGAGTCCACGCCACCGGTTAGTGTGAGTGATATTGATGGTAAATGCCCACAAAGAATTTATTTTTCCATTTCTCTCTATCACCCAAGTGTCTTCCCCGGTAAAGCTCATTCCTGGAAACCCCGGCACGTCCGAGCGGTCATCCAGGGGTCGTCGTCAATAAAGACAGCTGCTGCTCTGCTTGGCTGTTGGTGCTAGTGTGCGTGTGTGCGCAGTGGGAACAACACTTAATAAATACAAAAATGAGATAAAAATAATTTATAGGACTTTTTGTGTAAAGCTCACCTCTGTGACTTGAAACCTTGTCATAGATTTCTGTGGCCCTGAGCCGTAGGGAATCTGGCCTCCTTCTCTCTGCCAAAATCTTCCAAAAGCTTATTTCAAAGCTTATTTCATAGCTTGGTTTTTAAAAAGCTCTATTTTTCTTTTAAATAGTATAGTATTTTTGAAACAGAATTTCTCTGTCAACCTTAGAAATTCTTGTGCTCCGGCTTTATGTCATGGGCCGGTGCGTTTGGAACTTGTTTGAAACCTGGAATCCTGATGTGCCTGGTGCTTTCTAACCACCTCCCGGCAGGGGGCCGGTCTTGGAGCGATCACTCCGCTGCGAGGAGCCGTTTTGTCTGATTCCATGGCCTCTGCCTTAACAGCCCAAGACAGGAGCACCCCTTCTCCATCTTGGTTATGTCTGAAGGCCTCTGCTTGGCCTGGCATGCCCTCTGGAACCGGGCCTTTACCGACCTGTCCAGCCTCATCTTCGCGGCTCTGCGACGGGTCACCTGTGAGCGCATCAGGCCGGTTCTCCTACGCTCCCCCACACGCACGCGCAGTTCCTGAGATGCCCCTCGCCCCGCCTCTGTTGGTGAGGGGCAGGAAGGGTCCTGATGAAAATGGCAAGTCATTGCTGGGCGGATTGGGGACAGGCAGGGTGTGTCTTCACACACAAATGCCTACTGTCCCCTTTCCACGCGGGGGCCACACCTGGCAGTGGGGGAGCACACAGCCGGGCCCCACCCGCGCTGTCCCGGCTGTGCGCCCACTGTCCCCAGTGCTGGGCCCCCTTCCTCACGTCTGCACCTCATCAGCCCCCCTTGGCCCTCACTCCTTGCTCCTGCCAAGCTATAGGCATTTCTCAAGTGTGTGTTTTTCTGCCCCTTAGAGTACAACCTGCGTACAAAGAAGCAGGTATCATACATGCACAAATCAGTTTCTATGAACTGACCCAGCCATCTAACCTCGTGTTCCGCACCTCCAAACGTAGCTGCTCTCCTGCTTTCTAGTACACGGGATCTGATACAATCGGCTACCTTATTGCGGGAAATCACATAATGTTTGCTCTTTTGCGTGGGGCTTCTTTTACTCAGTGTTATGTTCATGGGCTCAACCGTGCTGTCGCGTGCGGTCGCAGATCATCTTTCTTTGTGCCTCATAGCGCATTACCAGGAGTGACTGTTCTTCTGTGCACGGGCATTCCCGGTTTGGAATGACTATGAGTATTGCTGCTCTGAGCGTTCTTACACGTTTCCAGTGAATGTCTGCGCGCATTTCTAATGGAGTGGGATTTCGGGGTGATGCGGCCCGGGCTTGTTCAGGTGTAGCGGGAACTGCCGAAGGGCTTCTGGGGTGGCTGTGCAGACTGCATTCACACTCTATAGCGGCGTGTAGGAATTCTGTTTCCTCCACATCCTTGTTGATACTGGGCATTTTCTCGCTCATTGTTTTAACCGTTCTGGTGAGTGTGTCGTGGCGTGATGCCATGGTTTCACTTTTAGTTTCCTCGTTGACTGGTGAGGCTGAAGGGTTACGCCCACAGCCGGGTGCTGCGAAGGGCCCCGCAGAACCCGAGTCTGCCACAGAGGCTGCTCCCTGTCCTGTCGGGGCAGCCTCCTGGGAGTGGAGGGTCTGATCAGCCAGACCTGGGCTGCGGTTGGGGGAAAACTATCCCCACCCCAACTCAGGGAACCTAGCACACTCCAGACAGCCCTAGAATCTTAAAAAGCCCTTCACGGGGGCCACCATCCTGCGGCAAGGACAGCAGACCCATAGAAAGCCAGAGGCCACTCCAGGGAGGTACGGACTGCCTCCACGCAGTCCCTGGTTCAAGGCTCTCACCCTCCCAGAGAGTGGCGTGGGCCGGCCGGAGCACCTCCCACCGAGACCACTGTCAGGGCAGCGTCTGCTGCTTCTCTGGAAACACAGGCTTACACCTGACTTCCACCCATAAGACATCCCCTCACCTAGCCTGTGGTAAGGTCCTGACAGTCACCCTCACTTTTCAGAGGAGGAATGACTCCATGTAGCGCTCTCAATGACCCCCTGAAATAGGTGCTGTCACCATCAGTCCCGGACAGACGGACAGACGGACCTCTGTTGGAGGAATCATCGTCCTTCCCCTACAGCTGCCACTGCTCAGGCCAGCCATGTGCTCCTCCTTTGGAGACGGATGGACGGACCAGACCATTGTCTCTGCAGGAGAAACTCAAAGTGCTGAGATCCTTTTACTGGTTGGACTGAGAAAGGTGTTCTTTTCTCTCTTTTTTTTTTCTTTTTAATCATCACCTGAGGATACATTTTTACTAATTTTAGAGCAAGGAAGAGAGAGAGAAATATCAATGTGAGAGAGAAACATCATAGGTTACCTCCTGTGTGCACCCCGACCAGGGATTGAACCCTCAACCTAGGTCTGTGTGCCCTGACAGGGAATCGAACCCATGACCTTTTGATGCACAAGAAAATGCTCCAGTCAATAGAGCTGCCCAGCCAGGGTGAAAGGTATATCCTTTTCTACCCTCCTCCCCCACCCACCACCAACTTCAATTTCCAAGAACAGTGCGCTGGAGAGAGACTCTCATTTGGATGCTTAATGTCTGTATGTCCATGGGGAAATCATCGGCCTCCCCCCTGCTAGGCAAAGACTTCTTGTCTGGAAGTAGGGAGCCCTATCCTCTACCCGGTGTCCTATGCAGTTGCCTTGTCCTCCTTTCTTGGCCTGCTCTACCCGTGCCCACCTGTCAGAGCGGAGCCTTTTATTGCTGACAATGCCGTCCAAGGCCACTCTGGTCCCGAGCTCCAGCACTTGACGATTGGACCAAACAATGTAGCTCCCAGTGCCCTTATGTCCTGAGTGGGCTGCTCCTCGTTTCCTGGCGTCTGTCTTGTTTGCAGCCTTCAGCGAGATTCCAAACTCTCCGAGGGCCGCCGTGTCTCACTCCCGCAACCACATACCTGTGCAGGTCACACCGGTGCTCAAGGCTTTCTTACTGGTTATTTCAGCTGTGGTCTCGGTCACAGGAACTAAAACATTGACTATCCCAATACCTGTTCCTTCGGCTGTGATCATTTCTGTGTGTGCACCACTGACTTTTTTCCTGAAGTAAAATCTTTTCCTTTGGGTCCTGGGGAGGGCTGTACCTCATTGGGAAAGAGGGCTTCCACAGTCGTTAGATGCTATCTACATTTTCCCTTCTACTCTTGGCATAGTTCTAATTCCCCCATATTTTTCTGGGTATCTTCGTCTGTGTAGATGGTTAGAAGTCCCTGACACAGACTAAAGGGCTACTTTGCAGACTTCTCTTCGTCTCTGTTTTCCCCAGTCAGGGGCCCGTGACCGAGAACAGTTCTGTCTCCTTGGGCACGTCCCTTGCAAGCAAGGGCTCCCAGCCCTGGGGCCTCAGTCAGCTCCTCCCCCCAGAACAGCAGCTTTATTTCTCTGCTGTTTGCCCTTTGCTGTTTTCTCTTCTTTATAAATTTTCATTTTCCTTGCACTGAACCTAATAAAGTTTAACAGCCCCCACCTTGTAGGCCGTGACTCACTGAAGCTTTCCTGAGCTGCATCCCTTTGTCCTTGAAGAGGCCATTCTCAAAGTCACCCTGAACCTCGAACAGTCCACGAAACGGCTCTTCAACTCTGTGGGCACAACGTGACTTGCGTTCTTCACAGACGTCGTCACTGTAGCCCTCAGTCATGCTTTCTCTGAGCTGCTTTCAACAATGGAATGTAGGGACAATTTTTAATTTTCTAAGAAGAGGCCAGTTCTAGAATGAATACTTGATAACTCAAACCTTCCTCACCCACGCAAACCCACTCGACCCTACCTCCTCGCTCCCTGTTCTTCATCAAGTGGCTTCCAAGGAGAGAGAAGGGGTGAGCAAGCTAAGTGTCTGGCTTTTGCTTTCTGCACACGACAGGGCAGTCAGGGCAGGGGCTGCACTGTTTTGGGGGTGCTCAGGGGGGTGTTCCTGTCCAGTGCTCGGCTGGTTCTGTGTGTGACTGTGGTGGTGACCACACAAATCTGGACATGGGATACAGTGTGCAGAGCCACACACACACACACACACACACACACACACACACACGATGAATGCACATGAGCTCTGAGCAAGTCTGCAATCTAGCTAGCAGTATCCATCCCGCAGAGTACAGTTACCTAGTTACCACTGGAAGACGCTGGGTGGTAGAGGAAATGCAGGACTCTCTCTCTCTGTATTATTTTTGCAACTTGCTGTGAGCCTGTAACTATTTTGGAAATGCGAAGTGAAAAGTGACTGCAGTGTATCAGTGGTTAGTTCACACAGGTATACTTCAGCAGGTGTGGCCCTCACAGTGACAAATGGCTGAGTGGCTCTATCACCACCGCTTGCCACCAGCGTCCACTAGTTCAGTCCAAGGTCATTGTGGGTCCCCGAGGAGAAATCCACTAAGGAAGGAAGGAAAGAAACAACAGCCATTGTCTCCTTCATTACTCTATTTGATTCTCACGGTAATCTTTTGAGGTTGGTGCTGGAATTCCAGAATCAGCAGTGGTGGTTACGTGACCTGGCCCCTCGTTCGTGCCTGAGCTGGCATTGGCAGGGGCCTGCATGCTCGTCCTCGGAGCCCAAGGCCAGCCCTCGGCAGAGAATGGGGTGCCCCTCCACCCCGCAGCCACAGCTGCAGACTGCACCGGATCTCTGACAGAGGCGCAGCTCCAGGCACCAGGAAGGGCGCGCTGGTCCTCGGAGTTTCCTTGACCTCCCAGGACCTGCTCCTCCGCTGGGAGCGCCTTTGAGCTAAGGCAGAATTTTCCAAGCCGCTTTTCGGAAGAACTCTCTGCGGGAGGTTAGTAAGTACTGCATGGGGAGAAAGGGGCCTATTTTCAACTATGTTAGGGAAAATGAACACATCAGGATACACGGATAAAGTTGAGAAATATGCTCTATTTCAGTTTGATGTAATTCAGGGCACTACTGTGAATCCTAACTCCGCTCTCCTGAGAGGCCCTGACCTCAGCCATTTACATAATGGTGGTAAACGGTCGTCACAATGGCAGTCCTCACGTCAACCTGCCTTGTGTGCTGCCATTCCCAGGGGCGAGCACTGTTAGAGATGCCAGTGGAGAGTTTAAGGGTAAGTTACTTTAAGGATATAAGGCACTGGGTGGAGGTATTTCAGGGAAGGAATTTGAGGAAAGACACCGAGCGTCGCATTTTGCAGGTCACCCCCTAACCCACACGTCCAAACAGAAATCCTCTTCTGCCCACTCACCCACAGCTGACACCGTGTCCTCTGTACTGTGAAGGCGTTGTTTCCTACCCCACTGCCGAAGACAGGAATTTATCTTCAGGTCAGATTTCTTATGATTTACAGACAGTAGAATTCACCTTTCTGGCCATTGCCTGTGAGTCTCGATGCCAGGTTGGTGGCGTAACGACAGCTGCAATCAGGGCCTAGAGCAGTGCCCGCCCCTCGGGAACGTCCCTCCTGCCGGGCGCACGGTGGCCTCGCGCAGCCCTGGAAACCACCCCTCTATCTTCCGTGCCAGTACCTTCGCCTTTTCCAGGGTGTCGTGTGAATGGAGTCACATGTGGCAGAGCCGTTGGGGTCCGGCGTCTTTCACTGAAAACGGTTGAGAGTCTTCCGTGTTGTTGTGGGTGGTGGGGGTTGGTCCTTTGTTTTGCTGAGTCATATGCCATCTAAGCCAGAAACGTTGAGTCGGGTAAAACTGGTTTTTGCTTCCATTCCCTACGGAATCCCAAGTCCTGTCGATTCCGCTTCCTGCATTTCTCTCCAATTCCCTCTTTGCTATCCTCATGGGTTCCCCGTAAGAGGCGTTTCTCACTTAGGTTATTTCAGTGGCTTCCTGACTGGCCTCTCTGTCCTGCCTTGCTCCCTGCAAAGCCAGGCAGTGCCAGAACACTGTGAGAGCTTCCCCGCCCAGCGTCCTCGGTCACACCCACCCTGTTTGTCACGTGGCTGCTTGACTGTCCTTCGTCCCATGAACCCAGGGAGCTCACAGCCCTCTCTGCACCCTGAGGTCCCTGTGGACATGCAGCCAGGTGACCGTGTCTCCCGCCTAGCCTGCCCGATGACTAGGCCACAGTCCTGCCCTTTGGACACCCACTGTTACAACTTAGTTCATTCCCCAGAGCCTGGATGGGCCCCAGCGAGTGCCCTGTCCCTCCGAGTCCTGGAGGGAACTGTCCGAAGTGGCTGTGCAAACATGTCGTCTGCATCATTACTGTTTCCCTGCTCTGCAATGCGAGGTTATTTAAACTGCTACTCCCAGAATGTCAGTAAATGGCATCAGAGCTTATAAAAAAATACAGCTAGTTAAACTTCTTCACTCACTCAGATTTCCATCTTCTCCTGGGAATTCATAATGACTTTCGACGCTGAGCTTGCATTTCCTTCCTTTGGGGTTTTGGTAGGGACTGGAAATGTGCTTGGTTGGAAGTAGGGCCGAGGGCAGGGGGCAGGGGGTGGGCCAGCCCTGTCTCTCTGTTTTCCCCGCTTCCCGTGAGGAAGAGCAGTTCTGCAGGGCACCCGAAGCCGGACTCGCAGCTGGTGCTGTGCTGAGCTGCTCTCGTTGGTGATGCGGACCTCAGCAGTCCACACCGCAAACCGCCAGCTCTGAGACCGAAGCCCCCCTGGTGACAACGCACTTGGCACGGCACATCATCCCTTCTGAGGGGCATTTGACACTGCCTTTCAGTCTTGAAACCACATTTCTTGTAATTATTTAAACAACTTCATGTACAACTGCCATCAGTTCTCACGAGCAGCTTATTTATTATATGATTTTCTTATTTACTATCATTTCATGGGTTGATGCATGTCTTCAAATTATATTTTTAAGAAATGTACCGGCCTGGCTGGTGTAGCTCAGTGGATTGAGCGCGGGCTGGGAACCAGAGGGTCCCGGTTCGATTCCCAGTCAGGGCACATGCCTGGGTTGCGGGCCAGGTCCCCAATGAGGGCCATGTGAGAGGCAACCATACATTGCTCTTTCTCCCCTCCCTTCTCCTCTCTCTGAAAATAAATAAATAAAATCTAAAAAAAAAAACAAAAAACAAGAAATGTACCAAAAGTCACCTTCTTTCTTACTGTTTTCTAAAGTAATTTGTACTGTTTTGCTTTATGCGTTCATGTCCTCAAAGCACCTTCTGCTCCCTGGATGTTGGCTTCAGCAGAGCGAGTGCCGGAGCTGCTACCGAGACCGCCTGCCAGCCAGACCCGTCTGTGTCTACGGCTCTGCCGCCTGTGATAGCCCAGCGCTGTTTGGGGAGTTTTTCAACGTTTTGATGTATCTTGCCCTTCTTGAATAAAAGTCAATGGGCATTTAAAGATGTTTTGCATCAATGGCCTTTTAAAGTGAGTTTCTGTCCCCCTTTCCAGTGGCATTCACCCTGGGCACCTCTGCTGTGCCGAGGCGGGCATCCTCTTTGCCCTTGGTCCGCTTTGCTGATACCCCGACCGAAGACCCGGCTCCCTGGGGGCACCTCCTCGGGCTCACCTCCTGTCTCGCCGCCCGTCCTCCGGGCTCCGCTCTTCGGAACCAAACTTCCTGGGGAGACGTGTGTTGTTACACAGTCCCTCTCCGCCCATTCCTGCGTCTGGAAGGTGTGGACAGATGTAGGGGCAGAGCGGGAGCCCTGTTTTGACCACCTCGGAAAGCAGTGCCCAGTGCTGGTGGGACAGTTAACCCTGTTTTCTTTCTGCTCCTGCAGCGGTGCCTCCCCCAACTGCCATTTTATGGCACAAACGTTATGGGATCCTTGACCACCTCTGGGTGACTAATAGTAGATTTTTGCCCTAGAATCTGGAAACACATCATCTTAGTTTTTAGTATTGTGATGGGTTTTTCCCTCTACTTTTCCCACATCAGTGCTGTTTAATGCCAGCCAGGCACCACTGCAAACTGAAAGTCTCATTACGGTGCCGCCGGTAAGCTCAGGAGTAGAGTGAGTCCTTGGCTTCCTTAAAAGATTATTTAGTTTCTTGTTTATATTCCATAAGTTGTTAATTACAGAGCAGTTTTATCTCAGGCCATTCCACCAAAGGGACCCAAAGGACAATATTAAAACAAAATTCCAATGTTGCTTTTTAATTGGAAGTTATCCGTGACAACATTGCGTGCTTGGTGCACTTACAGATGTTCTCTAGTCTCTCGAACAGCTTCAGGATGTGATACTGTTCTCTGCAGTTGTAAAGGGCGGGCAGTGAAGCTTACAGTGAGTGAAGAATTCACCCGATGACAGCTAGTATTTTCCAGAGTGGTGCTGGGAAGCCATCAGAGGGACTGCTTTCATGGAAGACAGTTGTTCCACAAACTGGGGAAGGGGATGGATGACTTTATAGCCTGCCACCAAATGCAGTTTAATTGTTCACTTGCCACTCACTGATAGGGTTTTGATATGAGTCTGCAAGCAATTGATTTATTGTGGTCTCTGTGCAGTCAAACCTCTCTGCTAATGATAACCTGTATTTGCAGCCACTCCCCAGCGCCAGCATCACCACCTCAGCTCCAACTCACATCATCAGGCATTAGATTTTCATAAGGAGCATGTGACCCAGATCCCTCACACACGCAGTTCACAGCAGGGCTCTCACTCCTATGAGAATCTAATGACAGCGCTGATCTGACAGGAGGCGGAGCTGAGGTGGTAATGCGAGTAATGGGGAGCGGCTGTAAGTACAGATGAAGCTTAGACAGCTCACTAGTCCGCCGCTCACCTCCTGCTGTGCAGCCCGGTTCCTAACAGGCCATGGTACTGGTCCATGGCCCCCGGGTTCGGGGACCACTGGCCTAGGTGCACATTTCAACAGGAAGAGGTCCTGGCAGTTGGGGAATGTGGCTCTCACCTCTATCTGCACGTACGTTTCTCCTCTCTGGATATTGGAAGAAACTAAACAGATCTAAAATTAGTCTTATTAGCAGTTCATCTTTCAGAACTATGCAGTTCCAACATCAATCTGAAGCAGACTTTGAAACTTGCTGCTAAGGAAGGTACATTAAACAAGCAGGTGCGCCTGTGACCGCGGCCTCCCCAGCGGCTGAGAAATGGGCGTGCAGGGCGCGCGGGGCCATGGTGTCCCTTCTTTGGTAACGGGATTGTTTTTTGCTTTGTTTCTGTATATGAAACCCTGTTTTTAAATTGTTGAATTTATTTGCTTGCTCATGTTTGTATCAGCCTCACTTCCCTCTTCTGAAGTCCATACTTGCCTCTCTATCCTTATGCCCGGTTCTGGCAGCTTCGCACATGCTCATTAATTCTTCTTCTCTGTTGAATCCAGATTCACTGGATGCTTCCTGGACTTTGCCCGTCAGTGGGGACACAGAGGTGACTGAGCGGACAGTCCCCGCCCTAGGACGAGTGATGTGCACCCTGAGGAAGGTAGCATCCAGGAACTGCAGGAAAGGGTTCACGTGTAGCCGCTGCCCGAGGAGAGGGCGCTGGCAGTAGGGGAGGGGCGTGCTACTGAGGCAGCTGCGTAGGAGTGCTCTGGAACCAGACACGCCGGTGCCGAATCCCCGGTCCACCACTTGCGGGGTGACCTTGGGCAGGTGAGGAATGCAGAACTCATGGTGGGGAGGGTCAGCCAGGCCCAGCTCGGAGCAGATAGATGCCCAGTGAGTGTCAGAGTTAAGGTCAGATGGTAACAGTGAACGCTCCGTTCTGGCGTGGTCCTGAGCCTGCGCTGTAGCAATGCTTGGTAGAGACCCCGCCTACACGGACCGCCCCGTTTGCCCCAATACACATCCCGACTTAGGTGTCCTGTTCTACAAGACCCAGCTCTTAATTTTTCCATTTCAAAATTCCTCTGTCTTCTAGCACTCATTCCCCATTTCATGCTTCCAGGTGCCTGTTCCAAAGCGGGGAACCTTGCAGTCTCAGTACTCCAGTGCGACATGCCTATAGAAACACGGGGGAAACCCACTTTGTTCTTGCCTCTGCCCACGGAGAAGCCCGAGCAAGTGCTTGGGTGTGTTCACTCTGCCCCTGACCCCTGTGCTGCAGGGAGCTCCTGAGAGTAGGGAGGGGAAAGCCCAGGGCCAGTGAAGCCCCCCCGACCCAGCATGTGTCCTGCAGCCCACACGCCTCTGACGCCCCTGGCATCATATCATCTCAGGCCTGAAGGCAGTTTTAAATGCTGGCTATTGGCTACTCTAATAGCTACTCCAGTTTTAAATGCTGGCTATTGGCTACTCCAATAGCTACTCCAGTTTTAAATGCTGGCTATTGGCTACTCCCTTTTCTATGCTGAAATCCCCCAGACAGCCACCCCTTGCAGCCAACCATCCGCTGCAGCAGACCCCTGCCATCCACAGGACGCTGCTGAGACTGCATCGGAAATATGTGGCCAGCCTCTGTGTTGCCTGGAAACAGAGTTTCTGCTTTGCCGTCAGAGCCTAGCCATTTATATCTTGCAGTTCAATTGGTTGAGATTAGCACCTGGAACAAAGATCCTATTTTCACCTACTACCTTCTTAGCACATGGGAAGCTACAAATAGTTCAGTGTGTTCCTGTCAGTGGGGGGAGAGATATGACTTTAAAGAAAAGTGATCAGTAACATAAAACCTGGCAACATGTATTCTTATGAGCATTAAACATTTAAAATTTTTATCACCTTAAAATTTTCACTGTGTATACCAGTAATGGCATATGCTAAATCTTCTGGTATAGTTGTTGATGGTGTATTGAAACTGACCTCTAATAATTTTAGGTTTGCAGGCTGGCACTCAACCCACTGAGCCACACCAGCCAGGGCTGACCTCTAATAATTTTAATATCGCAAATGAACATAGAAGTGAAAGGTTTATATCCTGTAGGAAGAGACGCCACAGACGGCTCCGTTCAGACGTCCTGGTTCTTTTGTTGGCAGCGAGCATCAGACCTCAGCTCAGCAACCTCGGTGCTTCAGTTCTGCCTAAGAAAGAATTCAGAGTGAAGACTCACACTATATGAGAAAGTTTGTTTAGAAAGTCACAGAGGTAAAGAAGTGAGCCTAGAAGAAATGGGCTCAGAAAACAAGTTACAGAAGCAAAAGAAGGGCCCTTGGAGCTTGGGAGGAAGAGAGACAAGGAGAGCGTGCCTGGGGACGAGGGTGGGGAGGGCGTGAGTGTGCTCCGCAGAGAGAACTGACTGGCTCCTTCATCTGGGGGCATTTGTCTGGAGGTCTCAGGGGAGGATCCCAATAGAACAGGTGTGTCAAACTCATTTTCACATCAGCCTCAAGGTTGTCTTCAAAGGGCTGAAATAATTTTAGGACTATATAAATGTAACTACTCCTTAAGTGTTAAGGAATTGAAACTACATTTGGCTCTTTGAAGGCAACTGCCAGGCTGTTGTGGCCCCCAGTGAAAATGAGTTTGACACCCCTGCACTAGAATATCCATTAGCTTTCCAGGTGTGTCCTTTCGGGCTTGTGGTCTCCACTGATTGATTGCTCGGTGCCAGGGAAGGGGGTCATTAGTCAGTGCAGCTGGTTCTGATGTCAGCCATGGTGTCGCTTGTCTTGTTTTGCTGCTTTTCTGGGCCTGGAGCTAAACATAACTGAGGCCTGCACAAATCTGATGTGGGTCAGAACCTCACCGTCCTGGGGCTTAATGCTGAAGTCAATTCTCCTTGTGTGTTCTCTGTGTTGCAACCGATCAAGTCTGGGCAGATCCACTCTTCCCTCCAGTAGACGGAAGAAAATGCTCGGAGCCGTGGGGATGCTTGACATGCCTTTATTCATGGGTGGACAAGCCACGCACGCCACAAACTGCGTGCCTCACTAGGGGAAGCCCCTGCCTGTTTAAGTACCAGAGGGGAACAAAGCCGGAAAACTGCCCAAACCTTACATAACATAACAGCTCTGCACATGGGATCCCACTTCATGTTATGGGAATAGTTTATCGGACAGTCTCAAGGCCATGAAAACACTGGTTATCAGGCCCCACTGAGGCTATGGGAACACTGCTTCCCTGAGTTACCCAGACACCTGGGCGAGGAAGCCAGGCTGCCTTCACTTACCCTACATTCTCCCCCTGAGGGGTTCTAACTGCCTGTCTAACAACATGCCAGGGAAGAAAGGGCTGGGGATGGGGGGGTGGGGAGGTGGGGACTGGGTGAGTCCTGCTTAGACTGTGGGGCACCTTTTGCCTGGTGCAGGAACATTTAGAGAAAGCACTGAACAGAGACAAGCAGCAAGTGAAAGGATTCTGGAAGAATCTGTGAGGACTTTTAGGAAATACCACAGTCTCATTTCCTGCTTGTTCACCATTTCTGGCAAACATAGTCTCCAGGATTGTAAACTATGCATTTGCTATCTCAATTTTTCTTGATTAGCTATTTTGGGAGACTGTATTGAGGGTGTGAGATGGGGATGTCTGATTACCCTAAACCTTCAAGGTAAATAATGGTGTCTTAACCTGGAGCCACTGAAATGATTGATTTCCAGGACAGCGCCCTCTGTCTGTGCCATCTGGGTTTGCAGGGCTGGCAGCTGGGAGCTGCCTTGCAGGCGTTGAGCCTGCTGCTCAGGCAGCTCCACCAGAAGACGCCCAGACTATGTGCTTACAACCTAAACAACCTGGCTTTTCACCCAGTTGCTATTTTATAAATAAGTCATTTTTATTAAAATTATAGAATTTGAAAATCTCATACCTGAAGCAATAACTGTATCATGTGAGCAAGGACAAGGGTTTGGGGAGTCCCAAGAACTGGATTTGAATCCTGACTCTTGCCTTGCTAGCTGTGTGCTATTAAGCAAATCATAATATTTCCTCGAGTTTGCTTCCTTATTCATCAAATTCAAATACTAATATCTGTCTCAAAGATGTGTGAAAGATGTAATTAAGCAAAATATTTAAGGAATTTTTTCACTTGCACTACCTTATGCAAAAGTTAGTTATAATTACACTGTGGTGGAGAATTTCATTACATATCAGTACTGAAATTATTTAACACACTACTCCCCTCAACTTTCCTTGCTCTGAGATCATACCTCTTTAGATATATAAAGTTAGACACTTCGTTCCACTCTATTACAACTCTTCACACTTTCTTGAGGTTAGGTCTGTCCATGGCTTGCCTATATCACTGGAAATTGAATAAAGTTTTCTTAGTGTCAAACCCAGTGAAGGTCTCCCTCTAGGATGAGAACACTGAGGGGAAAAGACAACATGGAATTTGTGAGAAGGCCATTAGAACAGGAAAAGGGGAATCACCTTGAGGAAGTCAAAAGAAACTTGCAGAAATTGTCTGACGTCCTTAATAAGAGATACGAATATATAGCCTCTGTGAACAGGTTGAGATGAAAAAACCCACCAGGATGAGACAAAATATCAGATTGGCATTTAAGTCTGTAAAGAAACAAAAAAATAAATAAAATTAAAGTTCTCAGTAAAGACAGAAGATGACAGAATTGACGCCGGTGAACATTTGAGATAATATGAAGGACATGCCTGCAGATCAGAACACAGAGCAAAAGGGCCCAATGATTAAAGTCCTGAGAGCAACAATGACAAATGAAGAGAGTAAGTAGCAGAGGGCCAGCCAAGGAACAGGTACACAGGATGAAAAGGCCAACTAGTTGGAAAGAAAAAGTAATTAGGGCTTAGTTGGAAAACGGTTCCACAGTTGAAAAAAAGAAAAAATATATAGATCCAAAGTGTTCATTATTGTTAAAAAGGAGACAGCAGGCCCCAAATGGAGTCACTTGTGCTAAGCCCCACATCATGAAACCAAGACTTAATACTTAACCTAATTGCAGTTACAACCTCCTCCAGGAGTGAGGTCATAACTGGTCAGTCTGGAGTTTTCTGGTCACCACCAGTGAGGTCATCTACTCCATAACCTGCTGTCCATCCCCCAAGGAGAGGTGAGGTAATCTGCTCCCTTCCCCCTTCTGCCTATAAAGACTTCCATTTCATACAGTTCCGCAGAGCACCTTTGTACTTGCCAGATAGGATGCTGCCCAATTTGTGAACCATTCAAAAAGCCAATTAGATCTTTAAAATCCATTCAGTTGAAGTTTTTGTTATTTAACACTATGTTCTAGTTGAAAATCAGCAGAGGTGGCCCACGTATGGTCACAGTGTGACAAAAATCATTCCGTTATAATGTCAAATTTAAAAACTCTATAAACATTCAGGCAGAAAAAAATAGTTTCCAAATAAATGGGGGAAAAAAATCAGCCTAACTTCAGATATCTTTGCAACACTTAGCACCTGAAAAAAATTAGGGCAATTTATAGAGTTTGAGCAGAAACGATGGTGATCTAAGAATTGATTGCTTATTCTTGTTGATAGGCGAAGGCAATCAAAAGACATTCTCAAACACGCAAGGCATAAGAAAATATGCCACTTGAAAAAACATATAGTTGGATACATATCGCTTAAGTAATACCTCAAAATTAATTCAAGAGAGGAAAAGCACATATGAAAGACTCATGGTCTTCTCTTCCTTTGTTCAAGCTCAAAATCAGTGTGTCATGTGGTCAGGGTGAATTCTACATCACTTTTTTTTTAGGGTTTTGTTTGATTGTTTGTGTTTTGCCTTCTCTGGTTTCTTAAGACAGGAAATTTCTTTCTTGACCCACAGTGTTTATCCCAAAATTCAGTTGGAATTTTTCCTTAGCTCCGGTTACTATTTGAAACATTAACCACTCAACCAAAACGCTAGTGTTGTTGTGACAGCATTTGCTTAAAGCTAAACCTAGCAGCTTGGGGTGCTTTGCCAGAGGAAATCCTACTCAGGCAGATCAATGATTTCATTTTTTACAGTGCCAGAGTTTTCTAGAACACTTTAATTTAACCTTGGGATAGGTAAAGCTTTCTTAAGCAAGATCCAAAGACGGCTTAGTGTAAAGGAAAAGGTCAATACATTGGACAGCATTATCGAAAAAAAGAACAAAACCATAAAACCCCACCATGAAAAGAATAAAAAAGCAATCCAAAAAGTGGGAGATTTTTACAACACATTTAACTGACAATGGGCGTGTGTCCAGAATATATAAAGATTTCCTCTAAGTCAATATGTAGGAGACAGTCTAATGGAAAAAATAGCCAAAGATAAAAGCAGAACCTTTACAAAAGAGAATAACCCAATAGCCAGTATTTGAAAAGTGCTCTATTTTATTAGTAATAAATCAAATAGAAATTACAATCACAGTAAGTACCACTATGGACTTACCAGGGCAGCAAAAAATTGAAGACTGACTCTCCCAGGTGTTAGGAAGGAGGTGGAACGGCGAGGTTCTCACACCTGCTGAGAGCGTGGCGTGGTACAACCCCTGGAAAACCGCTAGTGCTCACTGACGCTGAACATGCAAATGCACTACCACCGGCAATGTCACCCCTAAACTGCACCCAGAACAGTGCGTGTACTTGTGTTCTAAAAACACGTACAGGCACAGGCGAGTTATTCGCAGCAGCCAAAGGCTGGACACAACTCAAGCACTGGTCGATGAGAGAGTGAAGAACAAAGTCGAGCTGTGTATACCATGGGACGCTACGCAGAGAAGAAAATGATTAAACTACAATTACACACAAAACCATTGCTGAATTCTACATCACTAGTGTTGAGAAAAGAAGCCAATGACATAAGAATGATATTGTATGGTTCCATTTATATAAAATTCAAACACAAGTGGTGTGGTCGGGGTAGTGATTCCCTTCGAGGGGGAGGGCGTGGTGGCTGGGAGGGTGCTCGGCAGGCCTGGAGGGACTTCTGAAACACTCCTAGCGTTCGTGTTCCTAATCTCAGTGGTAGGTACGTGGTTGTGTCCACTGAATGACACGCTTAGGATCTGTGCACTTTTAATTATGTCTATAATACCTCAATTAAAATATTTTAAAACTTAAGAAGTATATATAGAAAAAATTTCCCCATTTTCTCCTTTATCTCTCACCCAAACATCATAATGATTTCCCAGTTAGCATTCCTGCAGGTGGAATCTTCCAGAGGCACGAGGCCAATCTTGTGACTTGTCTGTTCATCGTCTTCGGTGACTCTCGTTGTGCAGAGTCCTGGACATGGCTCTCCAGCTCCTCCCTAAATTAACTCCACACCGACATACTCTGTCGTCTCAGCTCCCCCCCCACCCCCGCCTCCCTTCACACTCCACATCTCCCTAACCTGGGTTCTTGGGTGCGCACCCACAGGTAAAGGCCTCGCCAAATTCCCACCATGCACACGAAACCCCCACGGTTAGTGAGTTGTTCGTTTTGAGGGTTTCTCATAGCACTTTGTCCCTGTCTCACGCTTTCACCAGGTTCTACCTTACAAATTCAACCTCTGCGAGAGTAAATGCTTTCTACGGCCCAGTGATGTGTCTCTTTTTTGTGTAGGCACTGAGAATTTCCAGAATTATGTTTCTCTTTCTTCTGAGCCTGGGCAAAGTTAAGCCATATTTTCTGCACCCGTCGAACTCACCCACCAGTCTTTTCGCAAGTGGAAAAAGAAATCATGAGAGCCCTCTCATAAGGGTGTACCACAGAAATGTAATTTCATTCACAGAGCAGCAAAGAAGAAAGCCTTGTATTTAAATGACCACTTGGGCAGACATCACAGGTTCCTACTGTTTAATCCTCACAGCTAATGACACCCTCTGTGTGATTTATTCTCCAAAGGTGATTTAACCATTTTACTTTCCTTGCCTTTCAGCTTTAAACTTCACGAGCGTGGTGAGTGATGGAGCTGTTTTCCAGTCGCGGTGGCTGCGGTTCATTTGGGGCGCTATTCATTACGCAACCTCATTGCACACTCGCAGAAGCACCGCGGACACATTTGTTTTCCTGGACATTTGTTTTTAACCTAAGGGCTGTTTGAAACCTTTTGCACTTTCTTTCTGGCCCCAAACCGACCATTATCCCACTTGTTCTTAACAGATGACCTTGTCTTCTTCTTTATTGAAGAGATCGATGTCATCTTGAAATCTCCCACTTTCTAGACATCTCAAGCTTCATCCATTCCCATTGATCCAGGGAACAAAGTATTTTTCTAAGGGAGTGGTTCTTCACCCTGGATGCTCAGGAAAACATCCCAAAGCCCGGGTCGCCCCCACAGAGGATCTGATTGTGTTAATTAACGAGGCTTAGACATCAGTATTTCGTATAGCTTCTCTGGGTGAGTTCAGGTGCAGCCAGGGTTGAGAACACCAGTCTGCGCGGGGCCCTTCCACTCTTCCTCGTGGAGGACCTTGATATCCGAGCTCCCCCACCCTCCCTCAAGCAAAACCCCTCTCCCTCATCTGGCTTCTCCTGAACCCCTGTCCCCTCTCTGTTTGTTCCCTTTTTGCCAAAGCAAAGAGAAGTATACACTTGCCCATGCCTTGCTGCTTGCTGCGGACTCCATGCTGCTCCAGTGAAAATACCTCTCAAATTTCCCAAACGCCCTCTGAGTCATCATGGACGGAGTGATTTTGTTTCAGTTCTTATTTATCTTGTCTAAAGCACTTCACACGGTCAGCCATACTCTTTTCCTTTGAGTTTCTGGTTTTTGCATCCTCTCCTGCCTCATGGAATTTGTTTTCCATCACTTTTAACTTATAGGCCGGGTCCAGACAAGCGCTAATACCTGGCACCAATAGCTGTAGTGATAACTCTTAGAAAGAAGATCATATAGGCCTGAACCAACCACTTAGATTTCACCCTACGGTGGACAAAAAGGTGGTTCAGACTATAAGGAGCAAACAAAAATGGTGAGAAGTGGGCATTTCCAGTAAGACAATCTCCTTGCCCCGTAAAATTGCCATTTTGTCTGGAGAAAGTCATCTTCTCTATACATCAGTTGCAAATGATAGAAACCTGGATTAAATTAACTCAGGCAAAGTAGTAACAGATTTGTTGGTTTATGGAATCCATAAGACGAGGTGTGCATTACTTCAGACACAGGTGCATCCAGGTGCTCAGATGATGTCATCGGGACTGTTCCTCTCTCCGCCTAGCAGCCGCCTGTGCTCCCTCACACTAGCTTGTGAGAAGGATGGTTGCCAGCAGGTGAGTCTTATTTTTCAAGGTCCACTACCCCAGGGAACTGAGAGCATCTTTCTCAGCAAGACCTGCAGAAGTTCCAGACTGGAGCTCATCGCTGTGGCTGGGGGCACACGCTCCCCACTAAACCCAGCCTACAGCTCTAGTGGGTCCGTCTTGGGCTGCGGGTCGAGGCCGTCCCACGTGAATGGCATAGGCTGAGAATGGAGAAGGATGATTTCCAAAGAAAGATCGGGGACCTGGTCGCTGAAAATGCAACAGACAGGACAGGCAGAAACAGCAGACGTCCCGTATACTGCCAGACCCCTCTCCTGAAGACACCGAGTCCCCCACTGCCCCCCTTTCTCTCTCAGCCAAAATCCTCTTGATGGAGCCGCACCCATTCTCCTTCCCCCAGTGAAAGGAGACACAAGGACTCGTTATCTATCACACCATACATTGCTGGAGTTCTCTCAGAGGACATGGCTCTGAATGTTGAGATTAATACAGAACAAAAGAGAAGCCAAATGTTGTAGGTTGCTTTAAAAAGGACTCCCATGATCCCCTCCTCTTGGTGTTCGTCCCTCACATAGTCTCCTCCCCTTGAACGTGGATCTGACTTCTGACTTGCTCCTAATCAACGGAATAGAGTGAAGGTGGTGGGGTGTACAGGTTTATGAATTACATTCAGACGATGGAAGCACCTGTCTGTCTCTCTCCCCGTCTCTCTTCCTGTTGCTGCTTTGAGGAAGCCAGTGACCATATTAGGGAACCCCATGTAATAAATGTACACATATATTGATGGTTTTTCATTGAAGCTTTCTTTATAGTAGCACAATATTGAAAGCAGTCCCCATGTCGAGCGATAGACTGGCTAAATAAATTATGGTGCATGTATATAATGGCTATTTTATATGTACAAAAAGGAATAAGTAGGCTTTTTACGTATTGATGAGGAACAATCTCTGGAATAGATTGCTAAGTGAAAAGAAGTTAAGTACAGGGATGTATATAGAATGGTATTATTTTTTAAAGGAGGGGAAAAAAAACATGTATCTATCAGATCCTATACACATAATGGTTCTCTAAAAGGAAGAAAATGAGAACTGTGTGTGTGTTTGGGGGCGGGGTGGGCGGAGAAAACTGGGACATGTGTTGAGGAGTGGGAGGGAGATAACCATTTTTTAAAATACTTTTTGGTGTTTGAATCATGTAAATGTATTAACTCTTTATAAAATTAAATGAAAGCATCCATGCCAAATGGTGTCCAAGTTATAAAGAAAATATGGAAATGTAATTTATCCTTGCTTTAGAATTTGCATTTTGGGCAAGTTTCATTTCAAACCATGTATTTTCAGACACATGAGAGTCTATGTTTCTGGGATTATTTTAACCTCCACTTGGGAACCGTAGCCACTTACAGACCTATTTGTATCCCCCCTGGCAGGTCCCCAGAATTCCCCGGCGGGAGGGACTGATATCAGGAGCTCCATCACCAACGCGGCCCATCCAGCTGGAGACGCTACAGGAGTGGCAGTCACTCCTGACTTACCAGTGGGTAAGAGACACTCCTGGTAGGACCCTGGTTAACATTTTCCTCCCAAACGCAGGCTTTTACACTCACCCACTCGGAGGCTTTTCTGCCGTTTTCCTTCCTCCCCACGCTGCCTGGGAGGCCTTGCTACAGTTTGTTCCTGTCGGTTTGGCATTTCTCTACTTAGGAGAGCTAGCCATAAATGATGGAAGAGGAGAAATTCCTGTGTCCTCCCTTCCCCCACCCCTCACTTTCCTAAAAATGGTGTTTATTTTTAATCTGTATTCATTTGCTCCAGGCTCAGGGAGTAAACTGGAATCCTTTCAGGAGCAGGAAGTCATGTGGTGGAAAGCAATGCAATGGAAGTGGGCCTGAGAGCCTGGCCTTCCCAGTCTTCAAGAGCAGCCCAAATTCGATTTTTTTCAGATACAATTTTTGAGTTTTTAGGATTCTGTGTGGGCTAAACTAAAATATCTGCAGGCAGATCTGAACTGTAATTTCCATCTTCTCATTTCAGCCATTTTTTTCATCCTCGACAAAACTTGCAAATCCTATAGTAATTTTAATGTTTAAACACCCCTTGAGATGAAGTCCTAAAAGACATTTTTCAAGGTTAAATATATTACGTATTCTTTTTTGCCATTGTCTCCAAGATAACTTTTTAAATTATAAAGAGATAACATTCCAAGTATAGATACAACATGGCCTTTGCTCTGATGGGTGTGTTGGCTTGTCCTGAGCATTTAAGCATTTTTGAAAGGATGTGACCTCCCGCAAAATGCTCTGGGTAGCAAACCTAGCAAAGACTTAGAAACTTTCGATACCAAGGGGCTTGTAAAATAGGACTATGCATAGGCAAGGCTGCCCAGATACTATAATGCTCACATTGACGAATGTAAATAAAATGTATGAATCAGATGTCTCTGCGGCTGTATCTGAGTGATAGCTACCTTGTTCCATGATAATCTTGGCTAAAAAATTTATAGACTCTTAAATCATTGTCAGCATCTAATGTCGTTTGACTTGTGGATAAAATCATACAACAACAGCAGAAAGTGAGGCCCTGGTGAGGACAAGAAGTGTGTCAAATGGTAAAGTATAGTGCTTGGGCCAGGCTCGAACCCAGGTCTCCTGGCTCCTATGACTCTTACATGCCTGAAAATACACAGTTATACCTTTATATGGCATAATCATGTGTCATTCATAATTTTTGGTAAGCTATTAGTTGGGATGTGAAAGTTACTCCATTATAATGTTTCTTGATTATTCCACTTAAATTTTGGGATATAAAGTCAAGATATTGGCATTTCCTTAGTCTAAGAATGCCACCCATAGGAAGGAATGCCAGTTCCGGTAATTCTCCAGTTCTCTCTGTTATGTAAATCCTTTCACAGAAAGCAGATACTTCCCTAAGAATGACGTCAGGGTTCCTGAGTTTCTAGCCCGCCTTAGGCCCAGATGGATTTGTGGTAATGCCTTGCATGGGCATTGCTTTGCCACCATACCCCCGATGCGCCTGGAACTGAGCCAGGCTCTGCGACCTCAGAGAGACTGGAATTCAGTTTACAGGCATCGTGTGCTGGAGCTCGCTGGCCAAGGACCTTCTTTGTTCCAGAAAATTGCTAGTTTCATAAGGGAAAGTCAAAGGGAAGGAAGTGTAGAAGTGCAACAATCTTTTGTTAAAGCTAATGAATCTCGTACTCCTATCTGAGATAATAGTGAGCAAAGCCTTGGCAAGTATGACGCAGGTGATGCGGCGCGGGCAACGGAGAGCAGCAAGCGGGGTGCGGTTCTCTCTGCCGGGCGGAGGCCTCAGCGCTCTTCCTGAGTCTCACCTGCTGAGTGACTTCAGACTCCTGACCTCCATAACTGTACGAAATGTATAAACCTGTGTTGTTTTAAGCCACGAAGTTCGGGGTCATTTGTCACAACAGCCAAAGGAAACTAATACATAGGTCATCCTCGTTTTCAGGGAATGAAAACTCTGCAAAGGATAGCATTGTTGATTCATAACAAATAACTACGAAGAGTTAATGCTCATTGTGTTTTAAAATCTTGCTGAAATGGATGATTGAGTTTTTAGAAAGAAGACAAATTGTCCCATTGACCAAGGAGTGGGAGATCGAAGGCACTAGCCATGCTTTGTGTGTTTTGTCCACAGGTGTCCCCAAGTGGGCGAGGGCCACTGCGGAAAATTCGGCAATTTACGGTGAGGCTCTGTGTCGCTTTATTACTGTGGTCCTCACTTCAGCTAGGCCCTCCGAGCGGCCCCGTCTGTGTTTCTGTAATCTGTCCTTGCTCAGTTCCCACAGGGACCGTTTCAGGACTTCTCCGCAGGCTTCAAAGTCCTTGTCCCATGACTCCTAGCAGGTGAGCTTGCCTCCACTGTCACAGAGAACGTAGAAGCCATCAGATGTCCTCAACCTCCTGTCCCCCAAACCACAGACTTATTTCCTTCCCAGCTCAGCCTCTTTCCCTCCTCTGATGATGGAGGACATATCCTGTCTCCTGTTCCACAGCCTGCTCCGGATCCCGTCCGGCCCTGTCTCTCAGGGATTTTATCAATTGGTTGTCTCATTTTTCTCATAAATCCAAACTTTCCTTTATACAGGCTCCTTCCTGTTAACTTGTAAACAAGTTCAACACTTACCTTTAAAAAAATAAGACCCCTCCTTCCTTTAACTATTTCTTTCCATGTTTCACAGGAAATTTCTTGAAAAATTTTAACTTGTTTCTGCAAACATGACTCCCGCCCACTACTCGTTGCTGACACTGCTTTTGCTGAAGTCACCGATGGCCTTCCTGGTGTTAAATTAGCTACCAATCCTCAGTCCTAAGTCCGCCGGGCCCCAGTGTGAGGCGCTGTTGTCCATCCCCTCCCCCCCCACTTCACTCACTCCCTGGCTCCCTGTTTGTTCGTCTCTTTTGTGAGCTCCTCTGTGCTGAGCCATCCCTTAACCATTTTTATCATTGCCTTTGGCCCTTTTCTTTGTTTATTCTGTAGTAATTTCACACTTGACTTCCTGCTCTTTCACTGATAAAGTTACCATCTGTTTACAGCCCCATGGTTTTATTTGCAGCCAAGACATTCTCAACCTCAGGAGTCACATACTCCCCGTCTTACTAGAACTCCCTTCACGCATGCTCAGCATCCCACCGGCCCCAGGCGGAAGTTGTTCACTGCTGGTTCTCCTCTGTTCCTTCTCAGTGAATGGCGCCAAGCCAGCCCTGGTGCCTTCATTCTCTCTGTCCCTTGGGAAAGCATCAAGCTACGCAATCCTGCATCCTGTCAGGTTTACCTCCTCACTGTGTCTCAAATATGTCCATGTCACCTCATCCCCATTGCCCAAGAGACCCTCCTCAGGTCACTCGGACCTCCTACCTGGATCATCCCCGATGCCTCCTCGGGGCACCTCCTTTCCTTGCACATGAGTGAGACTGACCTTCACCATGGGTCTGCTCACCCTGCTCTCCTTCCTGGCATCTCACACGTAGATCAAGTCCGCACTCTTTACTCACAAGATGGCAGATAATTTGCCTTCACCTCTCACCACCCTCCTGTCACGCTCCAAGCCCAGCCTCGTTGCTTTTCTCTCGATTTCTAGGCTGTGTCCTTATCTCCTTTGTGCTTTCTGCTCTTTCTCCCCTCACCTCCCTAATTGTTCAATACTTCTCTTCCTCATCATTAAAACAGTGTGGAGTCATGACTAGCTTCTCTGGAAAGCGTTTTTGCAACTTCTTTCCCATGCTTGCCCTGAAGCCTGAGTCAGGTGCCTTGTCCCTGTGCTGCTCCCTCAACATCACGCTTATCCCAGATTGTTCCTGGCGATTTGCTTCTCCATAACCCTCACTAGACTATAAGCTCAGAAAAAATAAGGAGTGTGTCTATCTTGTACATGTATTAATTCTCAGTGCCCAGCAGATCATGTGGTACATACCAGTCACTCAAATATTTTCTGAATTAACTCGTGTATTATGTATTATGAAATTAGGAATGACTTAATATAACTATACCTATGGCAAAGACTGATTTAAAAGGTCATGTCCAATCACTGTTGGGAAAAATTATGACCAGATACACTAAGATTTAAAAAAATACCCAATGAAGGTGAAATTTGAAGAACTGTATCATTGAAGACAGTTTCTGTTGCCTGTAACAGAAAACATAACAACCTAAATTCAGCTGGGTTTAAGAAAAGAAGAGTGGAAATTTATCTGTTCAATAACTGAAAACTTTCAGGGTGGCTAACTTTGAGGCTGAAGCAAGGTCATCAGGACCCAATGGCTCTGCATCCCTGAGCGATGCTTCCTGCGGCAGAGACTGCGTTTTAAGGCTCTACACGCCACGCCCAGCAACAAGAGACTCCCGTTCTCCCTCGTTCAACCGGCTGAAAAGAACAGATGACTCTCAGTCTGCAGATTCAGCATAAGCCTAGATAGACATATAGATGGGCATATAAATGAGATGGATAGATGGATGGATGGATAGATAGTAGATAGATAGATAGATAGCAAGAGAGAGAGAGAGAGATAGATAGAGAGAGAGAGTCCCTGCTGGTCACATGCCGTCTGCGCCCTGATTGTAATGGTTAGAGAAATGTCGTGTTCTGTGTGGAGGATATGGACAAATAAAGCAGACGTGGAAAATTGGGGCACCATTATCAGAAGAGGAATTAATGGATGCCAGCTGTTGCACGTATCACTTCATTGTCTTTCAGCTCCAAGCCTACCATTCTTTTCCATTCTTTCCAAGTCTACCATTCTTTCCCATTCTTTCCCTTCTAGGCGGAACCCTGTGAACATTTTTCATCATCCACCTGGGTTTGTCTATAGAGGGCGCTGGAGGCCCATGGCAGGAGGAAGGCGCTCCCCTCCACCCTTCTCGCTTTTTGGCACAGCTGTTCATTTTATTTGCAGTGTCACAGTGGCACTTATCCACGAGCAAGTTTTGCTCTTCAGTTCTGGCCTGTGGTTTCCTGCTCTCCGGCCCTGACTTTGCAGCTGCGGAACTGGCTCTGGTCCCGCACAACCCCGGGAACTTTGCTGCTGTCCACAGACCCACATCGCCTGTCCAATGATGTTTGACACTGAGCCTTGCAGAGAGAGGTCCTTCCATGTTTGCATCCTCCCTAACCCCCAACCCAACAGCTAGAAAGTTTCCTTATTCCCCACCGTACAGACGAGGAAACTAAGGGTGCACAGGCAGGGAGAAAGAGAAAGGCGCCCTGTGTTCTCACAGCTCGTGCTGTCTCGCCTGCTGAACAGAAAGAGTTTCACAAGACACCGGCATCACGCCAGGCCACTCTGTGACCGGGATGGGTCAAGACTAAATCAAGAACCCTCTGTCACCATGTCTGAGCCTAGACCAGACAAGAATTGTCCAGACCCCTCAAATTGACAAAACATCTCCTCTCGTAGCTAATCTGAGTACTGGCTGCTGCTTAGCCGATTAGAAGTGTAGCCTCGCCTCCTCTGTCCTCCGTGCATCCTGAATCATGTAACCAGCAAAATCCTGACAGCATCTACTCCAGAGGACAGTCCCACTCTCTTCAGCCCTTCCTGAGTCACCTAACTCAAGCCCTAACCCTCTGAGTCTATTCCAACGCGCTCTCACTGAACCGCAGCGTGCGCACAGCCTCCCCTGCTGCAGCCAGTAGCTCAGGTGTGTCCCTGGAGTCTGGGCAGGGGGACATTGCCAACAACCTAAATTGCTCCTGTGAGGTCATGTATCTGGTAAGTCACAGAGCTGCTAAGGTCAGGGTGTGACCTGGCTGTTCTTTTTGTTTTTGTTTTTGTTTTTAAGATTTATTTTTTAGAAAGAAGGGAAGGGAGGGAGAAAGAGAGGGAGAGAAACATCAATGTGTGGTTGCATCTCACATGGCCCACCTAGGGACCTGGCCTGCAACCCAGGCATGTGCCCTGAATGGGAATCGAACCAGCGACCCTTTGGTTCGCAGCCCGCGCTCAATCCACTGGCAACAACCTGGCTGTTCTTTAAAGTCCTCTTTTATCTCTCCTCAGTAGTTAATTCCTCCACTGCTAGTTAAGGACTCTTTATGTTAAAATTTCCTGTTCAAATTTTTGATGTGTTCTGTCTCCTAACTAAATCCTGAGTAATATTAAAAATATCTTCTATTGAGGGTTTATAAAAAACACCTTCCTTATATTCAGTTTCTCCTCATGTCAGAAACCATGTCAGCAAGAAGATAGTGAAGTACTTACATTGTCGAGAGGGGAAAAAAAAAAACTCCAGCATAGAATTTTGAATGCCAAGAGAAATTCAGAATTTTTCAGACAAGCAAAAACTGAGGAAGCTTTTTGTCAGTAGACTTGCCTTGTAAAAAATGTTAACAGAAGTTCTTTAGAAAGATGGAGAATGATGTAGGTCAGAAGCTCAGATCTCCACATAGAAAGGAAAAACACCGGAGAGGTAATAAATGAAAGTAAAATAAAACGTTTATTTTTTAATTTTTTAAATTTTTTTAGGATTAAAATTTTTTTTTTAGAGAGAGGAGAAGGGAAGGAGAAAGACATGGAGAGAAACATCGATGTGTGGTTGCGTCTCACCTGCCCCCTACTGGGAACGCGGCCCGAAACCCAGGCATGTGCCCTGACTGGGAATGGAACTGGCAACCCTTTGGTTCACAGGCCAGCACTCCACTGAACCGCAAGCCACTGAACCACACCAACCAGGGCATATTTTTAAATTTTTCGTTGATATAACAAATAAAAGTTTGTTTGAAATAATGTATTCAATTAAGTATGCTTATATATGATTATGTATATTTATGTATAAATAAAATGAATGACAGCAATTATACGAGGGTTGGGAGGGAGGAATTAGGATTATTTTGTTATTTGGTACTTGCAGTGCCCATGAAACAGTACAGTGCTATTCAAAGGTGGACCTGGATTAGGTCTAAATATTTATTGCAAACTCTAAGGCAACCACTAAAAAAGTAAAAAGTAAAATTAGAAAAAAGAAGTATAGCTGATTTACTAAGAAATGAAAATCATAAAATACTCATTTAAAACCACAAAAGACAAAGAGTGGAATATAAAATAGAAACAAAGTACAAGAGCAATGAATAGAACACAATAACAAATATGGTAGATACTAATCCAGCTATATCAATAATCACTTTAACTGTCAATGGTGTAAATACAATAATTAAAAGGTAGAGATTGTCAGTGTATGAAAAAGCAAGACCCAAGCATATGTTGTCTGCAGGAAACCCACTTTACATAGATAGACACATATAGATTAAAAGTAAATGGATGGAGAAATATATGCCATTCTAAAACTAACCATAAAGAAGCTGCAGTAGCTGTCTTATTTTCAAGCAGAGGAATCTTCAGAGAAAGAAAAGTCTCTGGGATAAAGAGTGGCATGACAAAGTGGTAAAGGAATCATAGTGACCCTCGGATGTATGCACCTAACAATAGAGCATCAGAATATGTGAAGCAAAACTTATAGAACTGCAAGGAGAAATAGATTGATCCACTATACAGTCAGAGACTTCAACACCCCTCTATCACAAATGGACAGATCCAGAAAACAAAACCTCTCTAATACCATCAATCAACTGATTAAAATGGACATCTATGGAGTAATTTATCCAACAACAGAATATACATTCTTCTCGTGTTTACATAAAACTTCCATCAAGATAGACCACTTTCTGGGCCATAAGACACATGCTAACAAATTTAAAACAGTAGAAATCATACAACGTCTGCTCTCATCCGTCCATAAAGTTAAACTAGAGTTCAACAACAAAAAGGTAGCTGGAAAATCCCCAAATACATGGAGTCTAAACAACACATTTCTAAATAATACATGGCCAAAGAAAAAATTCAAGAGAAATAAAAATATTTTGAACTAAACTAAAATGAAATGAAAACTTTTCAAAATTTATAGGATGAAGCCAAAGCAGTGCTTAGAAGAAATTTATAGTAGTGAATGCATATAGTAGAAAAGTAGAAAGATCTAAAAATTGATAATCTAATTCTTCATCTTAGGAAACTACAAAGAGAAGAGCAAATTAAATCCAAAGTAAGCAGAAGAAAAGAAATAGTAATTAAATCAGAGCATAAATCAATGAAATTAAAAAATAGGAAATCAGTTGAGAAAATCAATGAACCCAAAATCTGGTTATCTGGAAAAGTCAGTAAAATCGATAAGTCTCCAGCCAAGCTAAATAGGAAAAAAGGAGCAAAGACCCAAATTACTATCAGAAATGAAAAAGGAGACAGCACTACAGATCCCACACTCTATTTTCTTATGTATCTTATTGGCTGGAATTTAGTCACATGGCTCTATAGAGCTGCAAGGAAGACTGGAAAATAAAATTTTCAAATGTATGGAAACAAGAGAATGGATGTTGGGGAGTCTGTATAACTATTCATCCCATGTGCTCTAGAAGTTTGGGGACAAAAGAGATCAGTGTGATCAGCTTTCATGAAGAACTCTTTCTTAAATATGGTTAAACAGGATAGGTGGGGTTAAAATAAATGAAAAAATACTGTCTGTTTAAGCTGTGCCACTATTCTCTAGAGTTCTCAAAAATGAATATTTTCATAATATATTTAGGGAACCATGTGCAATATTCAGAAATAAGCACCCAGGTAGGGGAGTAGCAATAGTCGAAGGTGAGGTGTGGGAAGCAGGATGTTGATAAGCAGTGCAGAGCTTTGAACAGCAGCCACAGAGACTTGGAGAGACAGCACAGTGTCAAGGGAAGAGGATCCATTTGCTGTTAAACCGACATGGGTTCCAATGCCAGTGTTGCTGTCTAGTGCAAGTGTACCCATCTCTGCGACCCAATTCCTTAATTGATCTAACCTCTCTCTTGCAATCTTATTGTAAATTTTATTTTTTATTATTTTTTATTGAAAGCGCTATTATAGTTGTCCCAATCTTTTCCCCCTTGACCCCCTCAGCCCAGCATCCCCCACTGCCTCAGGCAATGCCCCCACTATTGTTCATGAATGGCCATGCATAGAAGTCCTTTGGCCACTCCATTTCCTGTGCTATACTTTACATCCCCCTGGCTGCTCTGTAACGACCTATCTGTACTTCTTAATCCCCTCACCTCTTCACTCATTCCCGCACTCCCCCCTCCAAAGTGGCAAACATCAAAATGCTTTCCGTATTCATGATTCTGTCTCTGTTCTTCTTGTTTGTTTAGTTTGCTTTTTAGACTCATTTGTTGATAGATATGTATTTATTGCCATTTTATTGTTCATAGTTTTGATCTTCTTTTTCTTAAATAAGTCCCTTTAACATTTCATATAATAATGGTTTGGTGATGATGAACTCCATTAGCTTTTTCTTGTCTTGGAAGGTCTTTATCTGGCCTTTGATTCTAAATGATTTCTTTACTGGTAGAACAATCTTGGCTGGAAGTCCCTGCTTACCATGACTTTAACTATTTCTTATCAATCCCTCCTGACCTGCAAAGTTTCTTTTGGGAAATCAGCTGACACTCTTATGGGAACTCCCCTGTAGGTAACTAAGTGCTTTTCTCTTGCTTCTTTAGATATTCTCTCTTTATCTTTAACCTTTGGCATTTTAGTTATTATGTGTCTTGGTGTGGGCCTCTTTGCATCCATCATGTTTGGGACTCTTTGTGCTTCCTGGATTTACATGCCTAATTCCTTCACCAAATTAGAGAAGTTTTCCTTAATTATTTTTTCAAATACATTTCCAATTTCTTGCTCTTTCTCTTTTCCTCCTGGAACCCCTATGATGTGCATGTTGAAATGTTTGAAGTTGTCCCAGAGGCTGCTTACACTATCCTTGGTTTTTTTTTGGATTCTTTCTTCTTCTTCTTGTTCTGCTTGGTTGTTTTTTGCTTCCTTATGTTCCAAATCATTGATTTGCTTCTCAGCTTCATCCACTCAACTGTTGTTTCCCTGTAAATTGTTCTTTATTTCAATTAGTGTATCTTTCGTTTCTGACTGGATCTTTTTTCATGCCGTTGAAGTCCTCATTACGTTCTCTGGGCAAGTGTTTTGAACTCTGCATCTGATAGATTGATTATCTCCATTTTGTTTAGTTCTTTTTCTAGAGTTTTGATGTTTTTTCATGTGGGCCATGTTTTTTTGCCTCCACATTTTGGCAGCTTCCCTGTGTTTGTTTCTATATTTTATGTTGAGCTGCTATGGCTCCCTGTCTTGGTAGCACGGCTTAATGTATTAAGTGTCTTGTCAGATACAGTGGCATAGCCTTCCCTATCACTTGAGCTGGGTACTAGAGGTGCACCCTTCATGTGGCCTGAGTACACTCTCTTCTTATAGTTGAGCCTTGATTGCTGTTGGAAAGTCAATGGGAGGGGTTTACCCAGGCCAGTCAGCAGCAAGGACTGGCTGTGACCACTGACCACAAAACTCAGTCCTCCATGGAGGATCAGCTGTGCAAGGGCAGGGTGGTGGTGCTCTGATGTTGTCTGTAGCTATTGACTGGGTGTGCAGGCCCTGGGATTTCCTGGTGGTGCAGACCAAGGTCAGCCTCCACCAGTGTTCTGCCCAGGGCCACCCTGCCTTAGCTATAAAGCAATCTGCGATGGCCACTTCTTGTGCTGGGTTTGGAGATTCCCAGGCAAAGCCAAGCTGTGAATCTAGGCTGGTTGCTGCTAGTGCCAGGATTGGGACCACTTAGCAAGAGGTACAGGGGCTGGGGGCTCACTAAGGCTGGCTGTTGCTTGTTTGAGAGGATCTAGGAAGTGTGAAGCATGAGCCAAGACAAGCTATTCATATGGAAAAGTCACTGTTAATAGCTTGAGTGGGCCCGTAGTTGGGTGGGGCAAACAGCTTTAGCCAGGTTGATGAAGTCGCAGATATGGCACCCTCCTGCCAGCTCTGTGGCTCTGTGAAGGAAGAGTTCAGAAAAGGGACAATGGCCTCTGCCTGCCTTTCTGTCTGGGAGATAGCTGTTCCCTAGCTCTCACTTGGATGCCAGTCCCTCCCTGTATGCCACTGGTACTTTTTAAGCTGCTACCCTGGTTCTGGAGCTTAAAGGGAGTGAGTCTGAGCAAGTCCATGTTTGGGTTTTTTAAGAGGAACTGCTTGGGACTTCAGAAGTTTCTTCCATCAACTGAGTCCTCGCTGGTTTTTGCTGCCAGAAATTATAGACACTTATCTTCCTGACACTGGAACCCTGGGCTGTGGGGCCTGCTGTGGGGCTGGGACTCCTCGCTCCACAGATATCCCTCCTGAATTTTTATCCACAACACATGGATGTGGGACCAGTTCATTCCCCTTCACCACCCCTCCTACCAGTCTAGGTGGATGTGGTTTCTCTAATTCCACAGTTGTCAGACTTCATTCAACTTGATTTGTGATGGCTCTGAGTGATGGTTGTTCTATAGTTTAGTTGTAATTTTGATGTGGTTGTGCGAGGTGAGCCATGTTTATGTATGCTGCCATCTTGACTGGAAGTCTCTATTGTGAAGTTTAAATGAAATAATTTATTTAAGGCATTAAGCCTGGTACATGCATTTCTGTAGTCAACAAACCAAAACAAACAAAAAACCATTTTAATATCCACAGGCAAAAGAATGAAGTTGGAGTCTTACCTTTCACCATGTACAAAAAATTAATTCTAAGTGCATCAAAGACCTAAATGCAGCAGTGCCTAACAAATACATTTCTTTGTTATTATTTTTAATGGCATTCAACAATAGGCATCTATTTCTTTGCTCATACATCTATGGGACAGCTGGGTTTTACTGATACGGTTGGGTTCAGCTGTGAGTTGAAGCTATGAGTTAAATCCAGATCTGCTCCTCAGGACCCTCTTCCTTCTTGGACAAATCAAAGCACACTTCCCTCGCGATGAAAGGCAGGAGGAGTCCAAGGCGGGGTTGGGGGGCACATTTCAAATTTTTGCTTATAAAGAGATTTCTAATTAAGCCCAAAATATTTTCCTCTCATGAAAGTTTCAAAACATAAAGGTTCTTTCTCAAAACTATACACACTAAATTATCTGAAAGGAAACTAAATGATAAAAAAGATGCTCCTTTTTTTTTTAAGATTTTTATTTATTTATTTTAGAGAGAGGGGAAGGGAAGGAGACAGAGAGGGAGAGAAACAGCAATGTATGGTTGCCTCTCACATGGCCCTCACTGGGGACCCGGCCCGCAACCCAGGCATGTGCCCTGACTGGGAATCGAACCGGGACCCTCTGGTTCCCAGCCCGTGCTCAATCCACTGAGCTACACCCGCCAGGAAAAAGATGCTCCTTTTTATCTAATTATATTTCAGAGGTCAATACCATTGGACAATTAAAAAGTATAAATAAGATCTACACTTCTTAATTTTGACATTCTCACTGCCATTGTTTTGAAAATTCAACTGACATTGACCTCATGAAATAACCAGCAATGTGCTGGTGATAATACAGGGCCAAAAAGTTCTCGTGTGTTCCCATAGCTACCGTGTTCATAACCACGTCGCCATCCGGAGAATGCAGCATCTGGTGAGATGCATTACTTATACATGGTGCACGTCTACTGGCAAAGCCTGTTCAACGTGCAATAATTTAGTAACAAGAGTGACGATGACACTGACAGTGGGCCCAGCATATGGTAAGCACTTCATACATGCTAGCTGAGGCTCTTATGCTCCTCCTCTTGTCCTCGTTCAGTGAAGCCAAGGTTATATTTAAATCATCTTTTTGGATCCATGAAAATTTCCTGCTGCAGTAATTCATCCTCCCATCACTGTCTTAACTATCCTTTCAATCTTTGGTGAAAGACTTTGAGTGACAGAATGCTCCCTCTCTCAAGAAGTAGATCGCCCCCTTGTTGGACAGTAGTATTTGTTAGAGCCCATTTTCTTTACTAAGTCAAAATCCAGCTGTCACTGATTGTTATTTAATTCTTCCTCTCAAACAAGGCAAAATGAGTTTGATGATAGCTTTGCCAATCCTAAGTCTTCTTTGAAAGAGAATAAATGTCTTCAATCACTAAATGCATTCTTTGGCATGCTAGTTGTACTTGTCAGCTTCGTCTTCCAGAAAGTTGGTGGGCTACAGTGAGGGACAAATCCCCGGAGTACCTGGGCACGCACGTGCACTGCAGCAGCGATTCCCGTTGCTCTGCGGACTCAGCTTGTCCAGCTGCCCAAGTTATCCAGAGCCACTGGAAGTAGCCTCTCTCCATCAGATCTTGTCCATTGTTTCATGAGAATTTTAGAAATATGATTGTTTATGTGGTGAAATGAAAAGTATTTAAAATAGGTTTTAAAACTAAGGTTTACATGTAAAAATTTTACACATTGTCATTTACTCATAGGGAAAGAAATTGTGAGTGAAAGAAAAAAAAAGTAAATGTTTATAATTCCCTGTCTGCTTTCTAAGGAGGATGAGGTCCAGGTATGAGGAAGGCCCCTTGTCACTGAGCAAGGTGGGGGTATAGGTTTCTAAGTTTGTAGGCAAAACTGGAAGCAAGTCAAATTGTTCTGCTGCCAGATGTTAAAGGGATCAGGCAAGGGGTGGGAGAGGGGGGCGAAGATGGGCCTGCTCTCCGGGAAGAGACGGTCAGGGGCTGAGAGAGCAGGCTGAGCTCTGGTCTGAGGAGAGGAGACTGGAGAAAGTAAGGATGAGGAAAGAGAGTTGCTAAGAGATGTCTAGTGTGGGTTCTCGAAGTTTACACGGAGCATCCTCCTTCTGATTTCCTTTAAAAATGTTACTCAGACATCTGTTATGAGTAAGTGCTCAATGCAAGTGGTCTATGTCAAAAGTAACAGGAAAACCAGGAGACCTGTGGAGGCGGACACGTGGGTTATGATTGCTTAGGAAAGTGCCGGAGAAGCTGCTTTGGGTGAAGGCGGGGTTCTGAGGGACCTGAGGGGCCCCTTCTCTACTTTTGTCATTTCACAAACTTTGTATAAGTGGAACCATACAGTATGCAACCGTTGGGGATTGGCTTTTTTCACGCAGCGTAATGTCTCGGAGATCGATCAGGTTGTTGCATGTGTCAATCGTTGGTTCTCTTGTACTGCAGGGTAGGAGCAAACGGCAACGATGTATCAGTGGTTTTGACCCACTCACCCCCAGCCCTTCGCCGTTCATGAGCTGCCGTCCTCCAGTGCTTCACCCAGCTTCCTGCTCTTGACCACTTTCACATTTTCATCTCGGACATCTGGGTTATTTCCAGTTTTTGCATGTTATGAATAAAGCATCTGTGAACATCACATCCAGGTTTTTGTGTGTTTCACTTCTTGGGATAAAAACCAAAAGTCCAGTGGCTGGGTTGAGTAGTAGTTGCATGTTTAGTTTAATAAAAAAACTGCCAAAATCTCTTTTCCATAGTGACTGTATCGTTTTACGTTCTTACTGAGAACGTACTGCAGGACTGTTAAGTCTCTGCCGGTTCCACATGCAGGGTCCCTGAACCCCTTGCAATTTTCTGGGTGTAGGAGGGTCCTGTGTTTAATGGGGTGACTGAGTGCGCTCCTGGATGAGGGCAGCCACTGCAAAGAGAAAGCCATGATCAGAAGCTTGGCATTTTCAGGTCCCCTCCCCATTCTGTAGAGAAGAGGGAAGAGCTGGCATGGAGTCACGACTGAGTATGCCCATGTGACCAAGCCCCATAAAACTCCAACAGCAGAGGGTTCGGAGAGCCTCCGCACCAGTGAGCCTGTGGGATGCTGGGCGAGCAGTGCACCTGGGGCAGACCTGGAGGTGCTGCGCCTCTTCCTGTGCACCTGGCCCTGCATGGCTCTTCCACCTGGACGTCCACCTGTACCCTTTACCGTATCCTTTTATCATGAAGTGGTAAAAATACGTACACTTTTAAACATATATATATTTTATTGATTTTGCTATTACAGTTTTCCCATTTTCCTCCTTTTATTCCCCCCCACCCTGCACACCCCCTCCCACCCGCATTCCCTCCCCCTTAGTTCATGTCCATGGGTTGAACAGGTAAGTCCTTATGTACATATAAGTACATAACCAATAAAATATAATTTAAAAAATAAAGAGTTTTATTGATAAATCACACACACACACACACACAAAAGAATCCAGAAAAGGACTTAACCTCTGTTTCTTTCCTTTACACTGTAATTATGCCACATTTCGAGTAATGTCCGTATAGTAGCACATGCAAAAATTAATTATAAGTCAGATGTATGGGAATAACAGCTTAATTGGAGCTAAGTATTTGCATGTAATTAGACTTCCACAAAGCAAACTGTGATATTTCTGGCATGACACATCATTGGCTGGTGCAAGAACACGTGACTGATCTCCCTAAATAAAGCTGACAGGTGGGTATGATCTGGCCCTAAACTGAGGATCTAGAGTCTATGAGTCCAAGGATTCTGTGGATAATCATCAGGAACTGTGTGGTTGTTATTCTAAGGGGAGACCCATAACTTCATCAGACTATCAAACAAACTGAGACACAATAAAACCTAAAAATCATTTCCCAGGTGTTATACAGAAACAGAGTAGATGACTTACTCCCTACAATGACTTGAAGGTCATTGTATTAATCCAAGTTCTCCAGAGAAACTGAACTAATGGAAGATATAAATTTAGATCTCAAGAGATTTATTTATTAAGTATATTTTATTGATTATGCTATTACAGTTGTCCCATTTTTCTCCCCTTTATCCCCCTCTACACTGTACCCACCCTCCCTCCATCATCCCCCCCTTTAAGTTCATGTCCATGGGTCGTACATATAAGTTCTTTGCTTCTCCATTTCCTATACTATTCTTACCCTCACTTGTCTATTTTCTACCTACCATTTATGCTTCTTATTCCCTGTACCTTTCCCCCCATTCTCTCCTTTCCCCTCTCCACTGATATCCCTCCATGTGATCCCCACTTCTGTGATTCTGTTTCTGTTCTAGTTGTTTGCTTAGTTTGTTTTGTTTTGGGGTTTTTTTAGGTTCAGTTGTTGATAGTTGTGTTTGTTGTTATTTTACTGTTCATATTTTTTTAAGATTTTATTTATTTATTTATTTTTAGAGAGAGGGGAAGGGAGGGAGACAGAGAGGGAGAGAAACAGCAATGTATGGTTGCCTCTCACATGGTCCTCACTGGGGACCCGGCCCGCAACCCAGGCATGTGCCCTGACTGGGAATCGAACCGGGACCCTCTGGTTCCCAGCCCGCGCTCAATCCACTGAGCTACACCAGCCAGGGCTTATTGTTCATATTTTTGATCATCTTCTTTTTCTTAGATAAGTCCCTTTAACATTTCATATAAGAAGGGCTGGTTGATGATGAACTCCTTTAACTTGACCTTATCTGGGAAGTCCTTTATCGGTCCTTCCATTCTAAGTAATAGCTTTGTGTATAGAGTAATATTGGTTGTAGGTCCTTGCCTTCCTTGACTTTGAATACTTCTTTCTAGCCCCTTCTTGCCTGCAAGGTTTCTTTTGAGAAATAAGCTGATAGTCTTATGAGAACTCCTTTGTAGGTAACTGTTTCCTTTCCTCTTGCTGCTTTTAAGATTCTCTCCTTGTCTTTAATCTTGAATAATGTAATTATGATGTGCCTTGGTGTGTTCTTCCTTGGATCCAACTTCTTTGGGACTCTCTGAGATCCTGGACTTCCTGGAAGTCTATTTCCTTTGCTAGATTGGGGAAGTTATCCTTCATTATGTTTTCAAATAAGTTTTCCATCTCTTGCTCTTCCTCTTCTCCTTCTGGCACCCCTATGATTCGAATGTTGGGACATTTAAAGTTGTCCTGGAGGTTCCAAAGCCTCTCCTCATTTTGGGGGATTCTTGTTTCTTCATTCTGTTCTGGTTGAATGTTTATTTCTTCCTTCTGCTCCAAACCGTTGATTTGAGTCCCAGTTTCCTCCCTGTCACTGTTGGTTCCTTGTACATTTTTTAAAATTTCACTTTGCATAGCCTTCACTTTTTCCTCTATTTTGCGACCATACTCAAACATTTCTGTAAGCACCCTGATTACTAGTGTTTTGAACTGTGCATCTGATAGGTTATCTATCTCTTCGTTGCTTAGTTGTATTTGTTCTGGAGTTTTGATCTGTTCTTTCATTTGGGCCATTTTTTTTCTGGGCGCACATGTTATATATAAGGGGTGGAGCCTTAGGTGTTCACCAGGGTGGGACAACCCACTGGGCTGTGATGCTGTCTGTGGGGGAGGGGTCCAAGAGGGAACAATGGCACTTGCTCAGCTCTCTGCCGGTTTTCAATCACTTTCCCCACTACCCACAAGCAAAGTGGACCCTTCTGGTGCTGATTCCCGGGTCAGTGGGCTTGTGTACATTCTAGGACCCTGTGGGTCTCTCCAATGACCTCTCCTGTGAGGCTGGGAGTTTCTCCCACTGCTGCCTCAACCCCACAGGTGTTTTCAGTCAGAGGTTTGAGGCTTTATTTCCCCTCACTAGAACCCTGGGTTGCGTGGTCTGTTTCTCTCCCCAGTTGTTCCTCCTGGTTTGTCTGCACATGAATGTGGGACTTCCAGTTCCACCAGCCGCTGCCTCACCTACCCTGGTCCTCTAGCCGCCGCCTTGCCATGAGTCCTCTCTGCCCGGCAGCCTGTCTCCGCCCCTCCTACCGGTCTGGGTGAGTGTTTATTCTTTAACTCCTTGGTTGTTGGACTTCCATACAGTTCAATTTTCTGGCAGTTCTGGTTATTTTTTGTTTTTAAATTTGTTGTTGTCCTTCTTTTGGTTGTGTGAGGAGGCACAGTGTGTCTACCTATGCCTCCATCTTGGCCAGAAGTCCCATACATTTTTTTTTTTTAGTTCTGCGAGCAGCTCTATCAAATTAATCAAAACCAAGGAGGAGGTCATGAGTACCTTTGATTTATAGGCCAAAGGCACGGGTGGCAACCTGGACTTGCGGTTGGCCTCTAAAGTGCGGTGCAGACAGTCTGTGGGACTGAACCCTGAGCCTGTGGGATCTGACGCGTCTCCAGGTGGACAGTGTCCACACTGAGTCAAATTGTAGGTCATTCCACTAGTGTTACAGAAAAACTTCTTGGTCGGGGGAGCCCCCACACATCTGGTGGCAGAATGGCGTAAGTGGGGCAATAGTGAGAGAGTAAAGGAGAAACACACACGAGGACTGAACCGAGTGTTTCTAACTCAGAGTGGAATTAGAAAACAAGTGCCAAATAGAAGGTAACAATATTCAAGTGTGTAGCCTTGCACAGACCGAAGATGTCCATAAGCCATGAACTAGGTGCAATTAATTCAACATGGGACTCTCAAAAAGTGATTCCTTTCTCTTCAGTTTCTCCATACAGCCCAAGGCTCTTTGATTTCTTCCCATCAGAATTAAATCACAAGCAGCAATTTCCCCATTCATTCCCTCACTCTTAAAATTGGTTCTTTGGCCAAATTGGTAGCTGAAAACATTCCATGCTTGTGCAATTGATTTTTACACTGGATAAAAACAATCTGAAATAGTGCCTATAAAATATCAGTTGAATTGAAGCTTGTGTTTAAGCTTCCTGTAGCACGCACGACTCTCCTACTGCCCAGGAATCTCTAATCATAGTCCTCACTGCTGGCTGTTTGTGGCAAGGCTCCCCCCACTAGCGTGGTGAGAAAGAGTGCCAATCACATGGGGACAATGGAGTTTCTAACCTCGTGGGAAAAGCATTGAAAACTGATATTTGTAACTTAAAGTTGAAAGCTTTTTACTTCTTTTAATCCATAGATCAAAGCACGGTGAAGGTTTTCTTTTGAATGTGGTTAGTCATAACAGCCTTTATTTCCATTTTGTTATGCAATAAGCTTTATTTCTTTATTATGTGTCCCACTAGTTATCCCAGTTCTTCTGGGTTCTTAGCAAACAAATTCCCCTGGAGAACAGCTGGGGTTCAGCTGTATGAAGGATGTGGTGCAGTGTGTTTCTGTGGCTGCTTCTTCCCAGATCTCCTACATCCTGGCTCCGTGACTGTTTCCACCTGATTTACTGTGACTTAGTCAAAATACTCCAGTTTAAATGACAGGAAATAGTCTTTAGATCTCTGTTACTTAATGCCCCCTCAGCCCAGTACAAGGAAGAAGCACTTCGAGTCTCATTGTTTCCAAAATTCAGACATCTAGATAGGTCTAGAATTTAGTTTCTTTTACATAATGAACAAATTATCCTAATTCAGAGTAAGACCAGATTTGAAAGTTTCCAAATTTTTTTCATGACCCTTTTCAATAATAGAAAATCTAAAGTCCTTAATCACTGTTTCATTTACACAAAGGGAAGGGTCTGATTACTCCCTGCATCCCTCACGGTTTTTCACTTTGAGGTGCCCAGCAGATCGGATCTCAGCCCCCGGGAGGGTCTGGACTGATGAGTTGGGTTGTTATCTGGCTGGGACTGTGCAGCAGGGTTTTCTACACTAGGCAGGTAGTGTGGACTCCTCGGCCTTCCAGGTTTCTTCTAGTGTCGAGTCAATGAAAGCCCTGTGTTGAAACTGGATTGTAAAAACGTTTTACCAAGACTAGAGATTCTCCCTCAGATGAGAAGGAATACCTTCCTCAGAGGTGTGGTCACAGATGGCAGTTGGATCTCAATGTCCACACACGGGGGCGGAACGTATGAGGACCACTGGATGGCCTTCTCACCCCGGAGGGCAGCCCCGGAGTCCCAGGCCTCAGGAAGCCTGCGGAGAATCTCCACGCTCACCCCTCCCGGTTGGAGCACGCTGTGGGTGTGAAGGGCCAGACCGGCTATCTGTGGTCTCCACAGTGACCGGAGGGTGTAACTGTTTCTGGTTCTTCTTCTAATGTCCAAGTGTCTGTTCTTCCAACAACTGCAAGCCAGTCAGTTTGTCTGGCAGTTCAAAACAAATTGCTAGGACTGGAACCCAGGGCCCAGACTCCTGGTTTTGGGTTTTAGGATTAAGCCAGGGAAAACTCATGGTCTTGTCTGCCTGTTTAATTGACATGGTTATCTTGATTATATATTTATTTTGTTTTCAAGTTCTTCCCCTTCTTCCCTCCCTTCTTTCCACCACATCTTGTCCTCTGCTCTCTTCTCCTTCTCAGTCCAGAAAACAGGAGGGATCTTCCCAAGGAGGGAATGCATGGGAGAGTATAATCATTAAGGTAGAAAGATTTGGGGAACAGGGATTTAGTACCTACTTTTGTAATTTCCTGTACCCCCAAGTGACATCATGGTAAACTGTCAGAAAGTGAGATACCATGTACTCTCGAGTCCCTTGATGGAATATGTTTAGCTTTCTCGTGAAGACGCAGTGAATGAGTACATATGGAGGGGCCATTGAGGAGAAGGGGTTCATTTGGAAATGTCTGGACAGCAAGAGAGAGCTGCAGTGACCTGACTTTGTCACTGGAACAGGAAGGAGTAAAAATGACAGCTGTGTGAGCTTGGGAGCCTCGTTTCACAAACGACGCTCCTTACAGGGGGTGGCTGCGGGGACTGCAGGAGTGTCGCGGTCACTGTGTGTGCCAGCTTGTCAACTTGGCTGAGCCACGGGGAGCCCCAATATTTGGGCAGACATTATTCTGGATGTTTCTGTGAGGTCATTTTAGATGAGATTGAGATCTAAATTGGCGGTCATTGCAGAAAACAGGTTGTTTACCCAATGTGGTGGACCTCATCCAATCAGTTTAAGGCCTGAATAGGAAAAAAAAAAAGACCAGCCTCCCCTGAGCAGAAAGGAAGTCTCCAGCAGACTGCCTTTGACCTCAACTTCGCCTGCTCTTCCCAGTTCTAGGGCTGACTGCTTTCAGACTCAAACTGGAACATCGGCTCCTGTGCTGCTGATTTGGACTTGCTGGCCCTCCTGATCATGAGCTGATTCCTTCTAATCAACCTCTCTCTTTCACTTTCCCCTTCCCTCTCTCTCTCTTTCCACGCACGCACGCACACACACACACACACACACACGCACATACACACACTATTGATTCTGTTTCTGAGGGGAACTCTAATACAATGAGGTAGTACTTTTATCCTTATTTCAAAGATAGAGAAGCCACGGCTCAGAGAGGACACAGATAGAGTGTGGTAGACTGCACTCCAGTCCCCGTGTGTCTAACCTCAGAGCCTGGCACACTTCCCGCGCTGCCTCATGAGAAAGTGAGGCGTAAGGAAGGGGGTGGCTCTAGAACGGTGGGGCCAACAGGTCCAGATTTTGAGCTCTGGCTGCCGGGTCTGGCTTGGACTCTGTCGCATGACCTCTGTCACGTCTTGCTGCCGTGTTTCTTTCTGTTCCTGCCTTTGATTAGGAGACCATAGGGGTGCCAGTTCCCTCAGGAAGTTCCCAGCACAGAGCAGCGGAGGCGGGCAGGCCCATTGCACCCTGACTGATGAGACTCGCGTTTCGTGATGGACTTCCCTGGGAGGCAGCCCCCTTCTGTGCCCTCTGTCGCCTGCATAAACACACACAGCGGACTTCGCTTTCAGGCATTTCAGCAAGACATGTGGCCTCTGGGAGGTCACCAGCCGAACAGTATATTTGATTTTCAAATCAAGGCGTCTGTAAAAACCAATTTGTCAGACTAATAAATTCAATTCTGAGTCACAAAGCACCGCCAGAGGGTTGAAGCTTTGAATTCTTATTTTTAAATGTTTCATCTCTGATCTGAAAGGAAAAGCCCTTTCCTCCCCCTCAGGGATGAGATTGTCTCACTCTGCTGATTCATATTCATCTTTCAAGGTACAGGGGTTTGTTCAGAGTTCTTTCCTTTCTGAAAGTGGGCGTCTTTCTACCTGAGATTTAAACCATAATGACATATCCCCAGTGCTTTACTGCTTCTGGAAATATATTTAATTTCATAAAGCAAGTTACCAGAGCATGCACACTTGCACAATCTCCATTTTAATAGCACCTTCTCTCCCTGACGTTGGGACTGAGATGAATGCGTGCATGGCGCTCCCCGGAGCGCTCCGTGTCTCCGGCACTGGGCTCTGTGGGAGAGATGCCTATTTGGCCAAAACACGTCTTCAGTCAGGTCCATCTTGGAAGATGAAGATGAAAATATAACACTTGAGAATCACTTGCTTTCTCGTTGCTTTGAATTTGTTAGAAAAATGGATGCGCAGGATCCAAAAAAGGCCAAAATGAGGAAACAAGAAGAAATGCATTCTGGGTAAAGACATAGGAGGCCTGTGAGGTCTCAAGGAAGGAGCTGTGTGAGCTTGGGAGGGCTGCCGATTACTTGTGGGTTCTGTGGCTTTTCTTCCTGTCGAAATGGCCTTGACCAAAACGCCGGATGGTGTCCTAACCCAGATCACATGGGACAAGCAGCTAGATTCATGAGGTGCCCATCCTCAAACACTTCAATCCCTGCTGCAGAATGAGGGTTAACTCTTTGTGATGTTGGTCGTGTCCTGTCAATATTCCATGCTCGGACCCTGAAGGGACCCTGAAGTGGACAAGAATAAACAAAGGGGGAACCAGGGTTGAACTGGGAAGTGTGAAACTCATCTGACCTTCCGGGCCTCACTCTCCCCGGGAGAGTGATTAGTCGCTCATGAAGACTGTATAGGATTCACAAAGTTGAGGGTAAAAATTGAATTGCTAAATCATCAAACAAAACAGTTGTCTATAAGTTGTTGCAAACCATCCACCAATATCGGGAGCAAATAACATAAAATACTTTGGGAAACTGTACTGCTGGGGATCAGGGCAGCTGGGATGATGCTCCGAGGCTGGGGTGTCCCGGTCGCCTGCTGATGCGCCGGGAGGAGGGGCAGCACTACCCCTGACTAGAGTCACAGCCTATGCTCCGGCCGTCCGCCTTGCCCTTAGAAGTGTCTCTATTTTTTCCTTTTTTTAGTTCTAGAGTAATTACTTCCTGCAGGGAAAATGTCAAAGAATATTAAGGGATGAAATGTGAGTGCTGATTGATCGAAGTGATAGAATACAGTAAGACATGTTGTTACATAAAATATCTCTGGAGGTCCTTGTCCCCTGTCTACCCTTCATTCAAAACAAGGGATAAAAAGGTCTTACCCAGTCACACTGAGTCAGTCTCGCAGGGTGAATCACGCCAATAAAACTATGTTCCTGTCCTGGCTGGTGAGTATGTCATAGTCAGGGGAAAAAATACTGTTAAAATAGTACTGGAATGTGGAAATCAGATGAAAAGGAGTTAAAATTTTTCATTTGTTTTATGCTATTCAGTCCTTTCCTGTGATCAGAAGTGAGTGTGGCTCAGAGATTAAATCCTGTACGGGTGGGCAAAAGTAAGTTTACATTGTGAGTACGCGGAACACAGAGTTCACTCTTGTATTGTTATCCATTAATCATTGTATTATTTTCCATATGAACAGCTATGTAAAGCTACATCTGCCCACCCTGTGTTAATGGTAGAATTGTAGTTATGGACAAGTACTGTCTCATTAGATGGTGCTAATTTCACGAGACAAATAACTAATTTCCCATCGTCACATTAACTTTATTCAGCTCTATAACTCCAGAATTTGCCCTGACCTTATACAGTCACCTCTGCAGAATGACATTTTGGTCACGATAGACCATGTATATGACAGTAGCCCCGTACGGTCATAATGGAGCTGAACAGTTCCTGCCACCGAGTGATGTCGTAATGTCATAGGGCAACGCATTGCTCCCATGTGCTGGTGTAAACAGACCTGCTGCGATCCAGTTACGTACAGTAAGTAATACTTGACGATAATAGCGACCATAATACTGGTCTGTGTGCTTTTTTCATTTGTTTAGAGTGCACATTTTCCACTCATAAAAAGTTTGCTGTAGGAACACGGTGCCGTGTCACTCTGGCCGCAGCCTCATACATCTCGTATTTAATTAACTTCTTAATTGCATCATTCTCTCTTGTGCTTGATGTAATCTTGTGTAGTACGATAACACCCTGTGCTGGCTTGTGACCTGGGAGTAATAGTCTCCACCACGTGGGCTGGGTGTGTAGGCTCTACCATCTAGGTTTGTGGGAGTGCTCTCCGCGGTGTTTGCACCAGGAGGAAATTGTTTAATGATGCGTTTCTCAGCTTATTCTCCATCATTAAGCAGTGCATAACTATAGTTCCTAGTGGCCCAGGCAAAATTATGGGTTAAAAACAACCCTAGAAACTTTCCCAACAATGTATCACGTTAACAGGTGTGTTCGCATTTGTTTGAATTCCGATTTCATTATGTATGAGGCTTAGTCACTGCCGACTCTCCCCAGCCACCACCCTTCCATTCTGGTGGAAGCCTTCACTGTCCCGCCTCGCTGTTCCCCTCTCCGCATCCCCCCCCACCCCCCGCCCCGGAACAGACTGCAATCCTCCACTCTGACTGTGACAGGACTTTTTAATCAGCAGAGACATTTCAAATTGGAAGTAGTAAAAACAACGTTTAGAGGTGAAAATAAACATTTAGGAAATATTAGAGGATGACAAATAAACCCCTTAGGCATCTCATGATTATAAGTAATAGAAAACTCTAATTCATTTAACAAGAAAATTTACTAGTTCACAAAACAGGAAGTGTAGATATGGCAAAGTCTTCAGGGTGATAGAGTCACTAGTTCAACAGCAGACATCAATTTATTTTGTGTCTGCAGTATTCTGCCCAAATCGTTAGCTGTATTCTAATGCTGGGCAGCCTCATGATTATATTGTAAAATTACTTTCAGAAGTAAATGGGCCGACATGCTCTCTTGTTCGCATCCGAAAGTGAAGTGGTCCGAGCCTGGCGGAGAATCTGGCTCATTTCGGGCGGTGCCCACCCCCAGACCAGTAACAGTGCCTGAGGAAAGGCTTACTTCAACAGACTGAATCAAAAGAGTCACAGGCTCCCCTTTGGAAGTGGAAGTGAGGAAGGTAAGATAACAACATCAATTTTCTGTTAAGAAGGACAAAGGCGGAATGAATACTAAGCTGGCAAAAGAGTATACCAAAGGGCATTGGCTGGCAAACACACAAACTTATTCTAGTAATTTAAACACCTTAGCTCAGCCTAACTCCCCCCAACAGAGAGGACAGATCCATTCACTCACAACATCCTTCAGGGATAACCTAGGTGCCGAGCACTGGCCTAGGGGCTCAGTCCACGTAGGTGGCTAAGGCTGTCCCCACTGTGAAGGCGTGTGTCACATGTCTTTCCCACAGACCATGGGTTCCTGTTGGCTTCCGGCCTGGGAGGACCGTTGCATTTATCTCTGCAGGACAGGACGAAAGCTTTGTGTGTGAAGAAGCATGTTTGAGAAATGCAAAGAGGAAAACTCCACAGGATTTGATGCCTGAAAAGATGAGGGTGAAGTTGAGTGTGATTTCCAGGTTTCTGTCTCGCTCAACAGTGGTGCCCCCAACTGAGATTTTAAAAAATACAGGAGGATGGGTCTGGTGGGGTGGAGACAGGGTTGGAATTTTTCCCCCAACCCCCCTAGGGACTTCTTTGTGTACTTATAGACTTAATAAACATGAGAAATAAAAAACCAAATACATACACATTTGCTTTATGGTATAAAAAAGATGCCTCCAGCCCTCCTGCGCTCTATGATTTGTAAAATGATTTTTGATTGCACATAGGATAATAGGTAATCCAATGTGATGGGCAGGAGAAGGTTCACAGGCCATCGAAGCTAAAAGGAGTTCTTCTGGGGCAGCAGCATTGCTATAAGCGAGGAAAGCTCTCTCTCTGACCATGGTCTTGTAGCTGTGAAAGGAAGAAAGTGTTAAGATGGAGGGAATTGGGTGGCTTCTTTGGGGCCCTTTGGGGAGGGGTGCTGGGTATCCACCTGTTCTCCGCCAGCCCCACAACTGTGCTTTTATTGTCTTTAGTTATCTGGGGTGGGCACCGACAAAAGGTAGTTCTCAAATTCTTTGCCACGGGTTTTCTATGTAGTTTTTCCAGTGGGAGACACTGGTAGATTAGCAGACAGGAGATGGAGAGAAATTAGTTTTTGGCTTGCTCTTGCTCTCTCTCGTACCTCTCTCTTCTTTACTTCTTTTCTGGACGCATGTCCTCCAGGCTCTTTTTCTGAGGCATGGTGCCTCTTTGCCTTCCTAGGTTCCGCAGCCCAGGGGCGGGGCTTGCTCAGTGGTATCCAGGAGCTGAGCTCCCTCATCTCCTTTCACTGCTTCCAGCTCTCGAGCTAGATGAGAAGGGGTCAGCAAGTGGAGATGAACTAGCACGCATGTGTACTTCATTATTATTCCAGTTTCCTCCTGAGGGAGGGCTATCCATGTTCATTGTAATAGGTTGAAATATCAACTATAACTGTTTAGTAAAGCTATACATAATTTATCACTAATATGATTCTACTATTTTCAAATAATTCATTTCTTTCTGAGAATCTCAGTTTAAGGGTCTGTTCTAGAAGAGCAACCCCTAAACTTTAGCAGGCTCCAAACCACCCAGGCATCATACAAGAAAACCAGTGCCAGGGTTTATTTGTAAACGCCTGCACCCTCGCCATGATTACAGATCGTGCCTCGGTCACCCTCCTCCTTTTCTGGACTTTTCCCCAGCCCAGGGCTGCAGGCTGGTCCTCCATCCCTGGTGCCCAGGCTTCCAGGGTGCCCGTGGGCCGTCCACAGTCCCTCAAGTAATCGATTCTATGAGGTCTGTTGCTCCAAAGGGTTATCTGGATTTTTATCAAAACTATAACAATAAAAAATAAGCAATGTTTTCAGTGAATTGCATTTTCAAAGATTCTTTAATTTGTAAAGGGCACTTTAATGTTGTAGCTGACGCATCACTGGGAAGCAGGGTGAAGCAGTTAGCCACCGGTGTCAGGGAGGGCGTAGGGGCGGGGAAGGGACGTGATCAGGCCTGCGAAGAGGCAGGAAGCAGCAGGAAGATGCTGCAGTAGAGGGGTCAGTGAGGGGTCCCCTGCCACGGTCCAAGGTAGTCAGAAACAGGGTCTGAACTTGGGTGGTGGCAGAACTGAAAGGCAGGAAGCAATGCCAGAAAGACTGCAGCCCTCGAATGCCAGTACCTGGTGATGGATCCGATAAGGAGGTCAGGGGGCAGAGGCAGAATTTAAAGGGACCTGTAGGACTTCTGATCACGGGGCACTGGGAGAAAGGGTTCAGTTAGGAAGAGGGCTGGCTGAGGGCAGGATAACAAAGAGGTGGGTTTTAGGTTCATTGAATTTGTGATGTTTGCCCAGATACGTAGGTGAGGATGTCTGGTCGACCATTATAAATGAGGTATCAGAAGTTAGGGGAACATTTGAAGCTTGAGATATAGATTTGAAGTTTATCTGCCTGGAAACAGTTGTTTAAGTTCTGGGAAAGAATGAGCTGGTGGAACACGAAGTCGGTTACAGGGCACCGGGAAGCTATTTCTAGGAACCGTACTCTGGGGGAAGCACTTTATCTGTGAAGGCTTTATCTGAACAGCATGAAATTAAGATCATACGGTCTGCTGGTTTCACATTCGACGTTAAGATGAACAAGAATATCTGTTCTCCTTGGTCCACAGTGATTCTAAAATTAATAACAACACCTGGGTAATTGCTAGAACTCTACACATTTAACTTTGTACCAAATAACTATCCAAAGTTAGATAACATTTTACAGGATGACATTAAAAGTAGTAATTATATGGCTCAGTGATATTTTTAGGAATTATACACATCCTTCCTTTATGCATGTACAAGGGAAACTCAACCAATGCCAGGGATTTAAATTTTATAAAAAGTTAGATGGGCCCTCTCCAAAAATCTGCTTACTCAGAAGAAAAAAAAATCAAGACAGCATTTCTGTCTTATCACTTAGCCAAGTTCAGAGCCAGGTACATGGCTACGGTCATCTGCACAGAAGCATTAGAGCAGAAGCAGAAAAATGTAGTGTCTAAGGCCCTCCCCCACGCCCCCTCTTTTGCTGCCCCCCTAGACTACACGGGACCGCCTGCTGCTCCCGGGCCCCAAGCCTGCACAGCCGGCCGCTGGACAGCGCAGCGCCACGCCAGGTTACAGCAAGCACACGAGAAAGCGATGCCGTCCAGGTTCCACCATTCACTTAACCCAAGATCCCCTTTTGAGCAGGGTTTCTCAACGATGGCACGACCGTCGTGTGCCACAGACACTTCAGTTACTGCCGGGCCGCAGAAGCGACGGTGGTCCCATACGGTTATGATGAAGCTGAAAAATGCTCATCGCCCAGTGACATTTTAGCGTCGCATTACTCGCATGTTTGTGGCGATGCGGGTTTACACGGACCCAGTGCGCTGCCGGTCGGGTGAAAAGACAGCACACACAATTATGTACAGCGCACATGACCAGCTAATGCTAATAAATGATGTGTTACTGGTTTATGTATTCCACACACTTCACTTTTATGGTTATTTTAGAGTGTACTGCTTCTACTTATTTAAAAAAGCTTGTTGTAACGCATCTGCCGTGTTACGGCTGCAGCAGCCTCATCTCGTGGTTTCTGCATCTCCTGACAGCGTCATTTTCTCTTGCGCTCGATGTAACCTGGTAGTGTGTGTGCAGTGACCGGTTGTACAGGCTTGCAGCCCAGGAGCCGCAGGCTGCCCGTGCGGTCCAGGGGTGCAGTAGGCTAGGCCCCCTAGGTTTGCATCAGTGTGCCCTGTTATGTTTGCACAGGGATGGAATCGCCTGATGACGCATTTCTCAGACGGTGTCCCCATTGCTAAGTGGCACATGACTGTATGGACAGCTGTTGTGAGTGGGGCTGACCTGAGCACTGGAGGATGTCAACAGCATTCCTGCTAAACGCCTCACTGGGGGCAAAACCAACCTAGGTAGAGAACCACTGCCTTGAAGATACTTGCTGCTATGAGCTCCCATCAGTCTCTCCGATCAGCTAAGGTGTGGGGAAGATGAAGCAACAGGCATTGATGCCTAAGGGAGGCTTTACAGAGGCCCCTCCCAGAGAAGGTCAAAGCAGAAAGGGCCAGGATGCCTGTGGGTGACAAGGGAACCACTGCACGGTTTGCCAAGGGCATGTGCTAACCGTCATCCTCCAGGGATGTGGCTCAGGGCTGGCTGGTCACCCTGCAGCACATGTGTAGGTGATGCTGCCTTGCATAGTTACGTTCACGCACTCCTCGCCTGTGGTGAGTAGGCGGGTGGGAGCCCCTCGGCCCATTCGGATGGCATTTTCACTGGAACGTGAACAGTGGCATTCCGCAGTAGTTGGGGTTCAGATCCCAGCCCTCCACTTAGTAACCTGGCCATGCCTGTGCTCAATTTCCCCATCTGAACGATGGGGAACTCATGATGCCTAACCAGAGGCCGGTGAGCAGTACCACAGGCTAGTCCGCCCACCCAGGGTGAGGGGCCCAGGGTGAGGGCCCTGTGCTATCCACTCCTGACGGCCCTGTGGGCCCCACTCCCACGGTCTTCATATTCGGAATATCCTGAGGGTCCTCACGGGCCTGAACTGTTATCCCAGCTCCCAGTTTATGCTCCAACGTCGAAACGTTTTCAGCCTGGTCCCTCTGTTTAAATAGTTCATACCAGTAAATATGTATTTCCGTACTTGCATTAATCTGAATCCGTTTTATGAAAGGTCTTCCATTTTATAGTATTGAAATGTGATATTCACAGACAGTATTTCCACAGGATTCCTGAACCGGAGGCGGAAGCAGTGTCATTTCCTGCCTGACGGCAGTAAGGAGACATGGCCTCTACATTTCTCCATCCCCCTCAATTCCTCACAAACCTGGCGCCGCTCTCATCGTTCCAGCTCTCGAGCAGTCTCCACTAGAGGAGGAAGACTTCTTCCTTTGTCTTCCACTCGACAAAGGAAGAAGCAGTGAAGACAGGAGGCAGGAAGGAGAGGATGGCGTGTTGCCACAGCAACCCCGCCCGAGCCCGGGTCTACCCTCACTCCCTGTGACCTTGGACCAGGCACTCAACCTGTTGGTGTCTCCATTTCCTCACCTGTGACAGGTGAGGATATTCATAGTACTTTCCTCATAGCTTTTTTAACTTTCTTTATTCAGGCAAAGGGTCTATGCCTCCCTGAAGCCTTTGTCAAGTTTTTGTAGTTTCAGTGAGCGACCATGAGAAGCAGTTAGAATGCAGCCTTGCACACATCCTTGTTCCTGGAACGAAGGAGAAAGGTGTTACTACAGACATGGTTATACACCTGCCACACCTGTAAATACCCGAAGAACCATTAGAAGTAATAAGTGAGATTAGTAAAATAATTAAATCTCAAAAAGTCAAACTTTTTCTTATATTTCAGCAATGTAACCAGTGTTATGGATCTGAATTGTGTTCCCCACCACCAAGTTCACATATCGAAGTGCTAACCTCCAATACCTAAAAAAAATGTGGAAGGGACTTTGGAACCGGGTAATGAGTAGAGACTGGGAGAGCTTTGAGGTGCGTGTTAGAAAAAGCCTAGGTTGTTTTGAAGAGACTCTTGGTAGAAATATGGGCATTAAAAGTGCTTCCGGTAAGAGCACAAACAGTGGAGGGAAGGGGATCCTTGTTATCGAGTGGAAAAGAACGTGGCTGGGTTGTGTCACAGTGTTTTGTGGAAGGCAGAACACGCGAGTGATCAAGTTATTGAGCTGAGGAGATTTCTGAGTGTTGAAGGCATGGCCTGGTTTTTTTTTTTTCCTTAGTGCTGGTAGTAAGATGTGAGAGGAGAGAAATAAATTGAAGAAACTGTTAAGTAAAAAGGAACCAGACTTGAAGATCTGGAAAACTCTCTGAAAAAACAAGGAAGTGTGTTCTGGAGCAAACGCCGAAGGTGTGCCTGGACACACGCTCGGTCACGAGCCCTGGTGTGGCTCGCACGTCTCCTGGACCGCTGGGCAGAAGCACCGCCAGCGTGGGCGGGGGGCCGAGGCACCGGGAGGGGAAGAAGGCCGTCGGGCTGCGGGGATTCGGTCGGTGGGCCACAGAACAGACAATGGAGTCAAAGATGGTTATTCTCCAACCTTGAAATCGGATGGTGGTTGCCAGGTTTTAGACTTGCTTGGGGCCCTTTTCTACTTTCTGATTTCTCTTTTGGAATGGGAATGTCTGTCCTGTGCCTGTCCGTCCATTTGGAAGCAGATAACTTTGATGTCATAAGTTCATTAGCTGCAGATGAGTTTGGACCCAGGATGAATCACACCTCCAGTGTCACTCAGACCCAACTTAGATGATACTGAGATGAGACCTGGGATTTAAAGTTGATGTGAGAATGGACTAGAACTTTTGGGGCTATTGAATGGGTGAATATATTTTGCAGACGATGGCGTGAATTTTGGGGGCCAGAAGGCAGACTGTTTTGGGCTGGATTCATATTCAGCCCTCAAAATTCATATTTTGAAGTCTTGAGCAATACTATCTCAAAATGTGACTATGGAGATAGGACTTTTAAAGAGGTAAAGTAAAGTAAAGTTGTATGTGTAGGCTGTGATCCAGCATGAACGCTATCCTTACAAGAAGAGGAGACTTGCAACAGCATGGAAAGACCTGGAGAGCATTACATTAAGTGAAATAAACCACTCAGAGAAAGACAAATACTGTATGATCTCACTTTTATGAAGAATCTAATGAACAAAATAAAGCAACGGACAAAATAGGACCAGAGGCATGGATACATGGTCAGACTGGCAGATCTCAGAGCGGAGGTGGGTAGGAGGAAGTGGAAAAGATTAGCCAAAAAACATATATGCATTTATGCACAGCCCATGGACACAGACAACAAAGCGGTGAAGGCGGTCAGGGGGCGGGGAAATGGCGGTGCTGGGTGGAGGAGGGCAGGGCATCTGTAATAGTGTCAACAATAAAAAGAAGAAGAGGAGGAGATCGGGACACAGATGATGTAACAGGCCACATGCGGACACAGGAAGATGATAGCCATCTGCCAGCCGAGGAGAGAGGCCTCAGAAGAAACCAAATCTGCTGACATTTTGATCTTAGATGTTTAGCTTCCATGTGAGAAGTTTTAGCCCCACTCATGAGACAAATTTCTGTTGTCTAAGCCACCCAGTCTGTAATATTCTGCCCTAGTGAATTGTTCGAAACTAATATATACCAGTTAGAAAATATAACGGGACCCTACCATTTACAATTATCTTCGCTGTGGACGGCCAGAGAAATGCTCTGGAAAGCAGAGGGCGTGGCCTCTCCTGAGTCCTGGGCCTCACTTGGTTACCCGGGCCCTGGAGCTATGCTGATGTCCAAATTATTCCCGAGAATAATCCATCAGCTTTCGATCTCTGCTTCTCTCCCAAGAGAGATGCGGTGCTCTTCGGTGGCCTCCCACTGTTCCACTGTCATCCCTGAACTGTTCTGCTCAGGGAACTGCTGTTCCTGGAACTGCTCCTTTCTGGAAAACAACTTAGCCTCACATTTGCAAAGCTAAAAGGTCAAGATTGAGGGATTTCTCAGAGAAAAGAATAAAACTCACCCAAGGGAGAGCTGAAACAAGCATTTAGGAAGACGGTGGGAAGGGGAAAAAAACAACTAAGAGCTGGCATCAGGAATGCAAGCAATTCCTTTCGTCAATAGCGGCTTCGTGCGGGTTCTGAACAGGCATTTGGTCACTGACGGGGGAGGGGGAGGGCGCCTTGGGGCCTGCTGAGCCAAGCAATGCGGCAGGTGAAGTTCAGTCCCCAGACTCCAATGTGCAAGAAAAATATAGAATCCCTTTATTTTCTGTGAAATGGAACAAAGTCCAAAGAATGTAAAAGCAGGCAAGCACTGAGCTTATTTATTTACCAGACAAAGGAACTCCAACAAGTGAATAATCGACCCAGTGGCAGCCTGGAGGGGAACGGTCAGGAGATTATGTGGCTAGGAAGGGAACTTGGCCGTGGCTATTTTAACACTTTCTGGGTGGACAGAACCAAATAGTTGCATAAGTTTTTTATCTTGATGGTTAAAACAAGGTCCTCCATTTATTGGTCAGGAAAGAGTCCTTAATGAGGTCCAGTGAGGCTCTGGTGTGGCCAGATCAAAGGTCTTAGTTGTTTTTCAGCTCTGGCTAGAGCGAACAGTTGCTCTTCAACGCTGGTTTGTTAGAATGAGCTCTCATAAAACAGCATGCGTTTTAGTACCTCCCAGGAAATGGATGCTGCCAACAAAGCGTTACTCATTCTCACTGAACGCTGAGCCTGGCCAGTGGGAAAGGAGAGCGCCAGGTACTGGGCTCGCAGCTTGCCCTCCCTCCGTCTGTGCTGCAGCTTCAGAGGCGCACGCAGGGCGAGGTGTTGGCGCATTCACGGGCAGTCTGCTGCCCCTTAGACGTCCGCTGGCCCTGTTGCGTCGTTTCCTTGGAACCGGACCTCTTCTGCATCATGCTCACTCCCAGCAAGGTTCAGACATAAGGGGAAAACTCAAAGTTGCTTTTTTCATCCTGGCCCAAGGATATGTTTATTGATGACAGGGAGAGAAACAGACAGGCAGACAGACATAGATGTGAGAAACATCCATCAGCTGCCTCCTGCACAAGCCCCGACAGGGGATGAAACCCACAACATCTTGGTGTAGGGTCAGTGCTCCCGCCCACTGGGCCACCCAGCCAGGGCTCGAAGTTCTCAGTTATTGCTCAACTCAGCCAGCAGGTCGTCTGAAGTCCGCTCCTCCAGCTCTGTCCGGTCACACCCTGCACACGCCCGCCAGCGCGGCCTCCCCATTCATCTGCTGACAAGATGTGCTCAGTGTTTGCTTGCAATATTATAGATTTAATGATCTAATAATTATAACATTTAAAATAAAATATTTAGGGCATTGTTGACTACATAATTTGTTAGTCAGTCGCCGAAACTCTTCCCTTCCCTGTGAAAATCTTCTTGCCTTCCTACTGAATGTCTGCTGCACACCCAGTGGACTCTTTAATTAGAATCGGTTTGTGTGTAAACCCTTTGCACGCGCCTCCACTGCCTGGTGTTAAAAATGGCCTGCGCTGTCCTGCAAGGTATCTGTCATCTGTATGCAGAGAATTTTCTGAAAATTTAAAAATAGGCATAATTTAAAACTTAAAAATAGCTTATTTAGAAATGTAATACAAAATTTTAAAATAGCTTATATAGGCATATAACTTACCACTTGTTTTAAGTGTGCAATTCAGTGAGTTTTAGAGAATTGTTTACAGAGTGGTGCAACTAGTACCGCAAACAAATTTCTGTCTCCCCAAGAGGTGCTCCCTGCTCCCAGTCCCGGGCACCTGTGACCACTGACCTACTTCAGAGCTCTATAGATTCAGCTTCTCTGGACATTTCACGTAAATGAAATCATGTGTGGTTTTGCATCTAGTTTCTTTCACTTGGCGTGTTTTGAAGTTCATACATGTCGTGGCCAGGATACTGTTTCTTTTTATTGACAACGAGACCACTGTACAAATATTACACATTTTCTGTACACTCACTAATTGATGGATATAGACATTGTTTCCACTTTTTGTCTATTACAAATACCACTGCTATGAGCCCCTATATAAGTTTGTGTGTGGATTCAGGCAAAGAATTTCTTTACGACTGGTACCTTTCGAGTGACTATTGTCACTGGCTCCCTCCCCCAAACGAATTTCCATCCCCCAGGCACCAAATGCCCGTGTCCATTCCTCCCTCGGTAAGTGGGCAGCAGTTCAGGGGTGAGAGCAGCAAGGGCTGGAAGCCACACTGAGAGGTCAGCCTCTCCCAAGGTCAGCATGGCTGACTTTGCAGAAGGTGTGTGAACAGCACTGCCCCAGGCCACATGCTTTGGTGACAGCCACTGCGCTGCTCCTTTTCAGTGCATTTCACCTTTTGAGCTCCCCAGTTCTCTGTGAAAAAGTGTGCTGGGACTGCCTGCATATGACCTGTGATTTGGGGGCTGGTTATCCCGAGTTTGGTTATCTTTGCTTGTATTTAGTTTTTTTTCCCTCCCCGCCCAATACTAAATGCAGCCCCTTTCCTGGCAAAGCTGTTCTTCACCCACACTCCTGTCTCAGTTTTCCTACCTCATGGGGTCCCGCTGCAAAGCAGCAGTACATTACAAACACCAGGGTTCTTGCCGATTCGCTCCCCGTATCTCCTGTATCCAATCAGTCCTTACTGCCATAAGCTCTCTCACACATTTCCCTCTGTTGTACCCCATGGTCACCACCTAATGCCAGGCCCTCAGTCTTCTCTGTCAGCTGATCAAAAGCGGGGGCTTCTGGGACGTCTCTTTAGTCTGAATGATCTAGGAAGAGCGTCTCTCTGTGCCTTTTTCCTTCCCTTCCTAGTTTGGAAATGTGATGGGTGGAGATCAGTGATGAATTTGTATCTTTTTTCCAGCTTTGTTGCAATGTACTTGACATACAATGTTGTGTAAGTTTCAGGTGTACCATATGATGACTTAAAACACATAAATATTACAAAATGTTCACCACCATTAGGCTAGTTAACATTCTTTACCTCACGTGATTACCATTTTTGTTGGTGGTGGTATTACAGTGCTGGTATGATGAGAACACTGTCTTCAGTCTCACAACAACTTACAGTTCCGTACACCAGCTACAGCACCGTGCTGTGCGATCCACAGAACTTACTCGCCTGTAACTGCAAGCCTGTGCTCTGACCAAGAGCTCTCCATTCCCCCAGCTTCCAGCCACTGGTGACCACCAGTCTGTTCTCTGTGTCTGTGAGTTCAGTACTTTTAGATTTCACATATAACTGAGATCAGAGAGAATTTGCCTTTCTCTGCCTGACTTATTTCACTTATCATAATGCCCTGAAGGTCCATTCATTTTATCACAAATATTAGGATTCTTCCTTTTTATGGCTGAATAATATTCTGTTGCATATATATATATCTCTCTTTCTTTATCTCTTCATTAGCTATAGGCACTTAGGTTGTTTCCATGTCTTGGCGATTGTGAATAATGCTCAATGAACATCAGAGTACAGATATCTCTTTGAGGGAACAATTTTATTGCCTTTGGGTATATACCCGGAAGCGGAATTACTATACTTGGGATAATTCAATTCTTAACTTTTTTTTTTTTTAGAACTCTCCACACTGTTTTTCCACAGTGGCTGTGCCAATTTACACTCCCACCAACAGTGCACAGGGTTCTCTTTTGTCCACATCCTCACCAACACATGTTATTTCTTGTGTTTTTTAGATTAGCTGTTCTAACACGTGTGGGGTGATAGCTCATCGTGGTTTTGATTTGCGTTTCCCTGACGACTAGTGATGTTGAGCATCTTTCATATCTTTGTTGGGCACTGCTTCGGAAAAACGTCTATTCTGATCCTCTGCCCTTCTTTTTTATCCAATTGTCCTTTCACTATTGAGTTGTATGAGCTCCTTATGTATTTTGAATGTTGACCCTCTTATCAAATACATGGTTTAAAAATATCTTCGCCCATTCTGTGGGTTCTCTTTTCACTTTGCTGGCTGCTTCTGCTGTGCAGGAGCTGTAGCCCCGCTTGCTGGGCTTTGCTTTTGTGGCTTGTGCGTTTAGTGTTAGGTCTAACCCTGAAGTCAGGAGCTTTCTCCTATGTTTTCTGCCGGCAGTGTTATGGCTTCAGGTCTTAAGTGTAAGTCCTTTGAGTTAATGTTTGTGAAGGGTGTAAGAGAGGGATCCAGTTTTATTTTTTTGCATGTGAATATCCAGTTTTCTCAACACCATATACTAAAGAGACTCTCCTTTCCCCATTAAGTGTTCTTGGCTGCTTTGTCAAATACTAGTTAACCTTACACGCATGGGTTTATTTCTGGGCTCTTGGTTCTGTTTCATTGCTCAATGTGTCTATTTTTATGCAAGTACCATGCTGTTTTGATCACTATAGCTTTGTAGTCGTTTAAATCAGGAAGTATGGTGCCTTCAGCTTTGTTCTTCTTTCTCAGGATTGCTTTGGCTCTTCAGGTTTTGGGTAGTTTCATACAAATTTTAGAATTTTTAAATTTCTGTTTAAAATGCCATTGGAATTTTTATAGGCATTCCATTGCATCTATAGATGGCCTTGAGTAGTCTGGACATTTTAACAATACTACTTCTGATCCATAAACATAGTTTATCTTTTCATTTACTTTATGTCTTCTTTAATTTTTCATCCATATCTTATAGTTTTCAGTGTATAAAGTTTCATTTCCTTAGTTAAATTTATTCCTAAGTATTTTATTGTTTTTGATGCTCTTCTGAATTTATTTTTCAGGTATTCTATTGTTATTGAATATATTTATTAGTTCTAACAGTTTTCTGGTGACATCTTTAAGATTTTGTATACATAAGGGCATGTCAAAGCAGACAGACAATTTCACTTCTTTTTCAATTCAGATGCCTTTTATTTCTTTTTCTTATTTTATTTATCTGACTAGGACTTCTAGTACTATACTGAATAGGCGGGGTGAGAGTGAGCGCCCTTGTCTAGTTCCTGGATTTAGAAACAAAGCTTTCAGATTTCCACCATTGAGCATGATGTGAGCTGTGGATTTGTCATGGCCTTTATTATGTTGCAGTATATTTTTATATACCCAATCTATTGAACATTTGTACCATGAAAAATATTGAATTTTGACAACTGCTTTTCCTACATCTATTGAGATGATATGATTTTTGTCTTTCATTCTGTTAATGTGGTGTACCACACTTACTGATTTGCATATGTTGAATCATCTTTGTATCTCAGGGATGAACGCCACTTGACCATAGTGTATGATCCTTTTAACATAGTGCTGAACTTGGTTTGCTAATGTTTTGCTGAGAATTTTTGCATCTATATTCATCGATTATATTGGTTTATAGTTTTCTCTTCTTATAGGATCTCTATCTGGCTTCAGTTTCAGGGTAATGCTGGCCTTCTAAAATAAGCTTGGAAGTATACTCTCTTCTTCAAGTAAATATTTGGTAGAATTCACAAGAAAACCATCTGGTCCTGGGTTTTCTTATTTTGAAGGTTTTGGATTACTGACCCAATCTCCTTACTTGTTATTGACCTGTTCAGATTTTTTATTTCTTCATGATTCAGTCTTTGTAGGTTTTGTTCCTAAAAATATTCATTTTATCTAGGTTGTTCATTTTTTGATACGCTGCTGAATAACTGTTCATAGTAGCCTTTTATGACCCTTTGTAATCTGTGACATATGTTATAATGTCTCTTCTTTTATTTATAATTTTATATATTAGAGTCCTCACTCTTTTTTTTTTTTTTTTTTTGGTAAGCCTAGCTAAATGTTTGTCAATTTTGTTTATCTTTTGAAAAATCCAACTTACTTTTGTTGATATTTTCTATTCTTCATTTTTCTTTTCTGATCTATATTCTTTCCTTCTTCTGTTAACTTTGGGTTTAATTTATTCTTTTTCTACTTCCTGAGGTATAAAATGACATTGTTCATTGAAGATCTTTCTCTCTTTTTTTATGTGTTTGGAAAAGACACTTGATACGCTTTCCATCTTTTTAAATAGGACATGTTTGTGACACAACAAACGATCTGTTCTGTTACACATGCACGTGAGAGGGAGGTGTCTTCTGCTGCTGTTTGATGGATTGTTCTGCACAGGTCTGGTAGGTCCGTTTGTTCCAGAGTATAGCTGAAGTTCAATGTCCCCTTATTAATTTTCTGTTTGATGACCTACCCACTATTGGAATGGGGTAGAGAAATCCCTTGTTATTGTTGTATAGTGTCTATTTCTCCCTCCAGATCTGTTAATATTCACTTAATATATTTAGGTACTACGATGTTGGGTGCATATATATTTACAATTGTATATCCTCTTGATGAATTAAGCCCTTCATTATTATATAACGACTTTCTTATCTCTTGTTACCATTTGGCTTAAAGTCCGTTTTGCCTGATGTAAGTATAGCTACCCCTGTTCTCTTTTGATTTCTGTTGGTAAGAATACTTTCTCCGCCCCTTTACTTTGATCCAATATGTGTCCTTGAACCTGAAGTGAGTCTCTTATAAGCAGCATATAGTTGGGTCTTGAGTTTTTGTATCCATCCATCCATTCTATACCTTTTGGTTGGAGAATTTAACCCATTACATTTAAGTAATTATTGAAAAATAACTATTTATTATTGCTATTTTGTTGTTTTCTGGCTGTTTGTAGTTTCTTTGTTCCTTTCTTCCTCTTTTGTCACCTTCCTTTGTGAACTGATGAATTTACATTTAGGTATACTTTAATTTCCTTCTCTTTATCTTGTATCTACTATATGTTTTTATTTTGTGGTAGCCCTGAGGTTTATTTAAATTATCTTCTAACAGTCTGTTTTAAAATGATGACAATATAACTTGATCACATACTATTCTTCCACCCACACACACATTTTGTGTTTTTGATGTCACAATTTACATCTTTTTATCTTGTGTATCTATTAACCAATCATGTGGCTATAGCTGTTTTTAATACTTTTGTTCTTTAACCTTTATACTAGAGTTAAGTGGTTAACACACTACATATAATGCTCTTAGAGTATTATAAATCTAATTATACACTTACCTGCATTAATGTGTTGAACATCTTTGTATGTTTTCATGTTTCTTTTCAGCTTGAAAAACTCTTTTCAACATTTCTTGTAAGGCAAGTCTAGTGGTGATAACCCCCCGTAGCTTTTGTTTTTCTGGGACAGTTTTTCTCTCTCCTTCATTTATGAAGGACAACATTTCTGGTTAAAGGGTTATTTGGGGGCATTTTTTCTTCTTTCAGTGCTTTCAGTATATCATCCCATTTTCTTCTGGCATGCAAGGGTTCTGCTGAGAAATCCATTGAGTGCTTTGTGAGGGTCCCTTTGTATAAGTTTTTCCTCCCTTGCTTCTTTTAAAATTCTCTTTGTTTTTGATTTTTGGCCATTTTATTATAATGCATCTTGGAGAAGATTGTTTGGGGTTGAAATTAGAGCCGTTAACTTCATGAACTTAGATGTTCAAATTTCTTTTCAGAATTGGGACATTCTCTACTATTATTTCTTCAAGTAAACTTTCTGTCCCTTTCTCCCTCTCTTTCCTTTCTGGGACTCCAGTGATATGTAGATTGTTTCTTTTAATGGTGTCCAATAAGTTCCATGGGCTTCCCTCATTCCTTTCCTCATTCCTTTTTTTTCCTTTTTTTTTTTTTTTGGCTTGTCTGAGGAAATAACTTATCTTCGAGCTCGCTGATTCTCTCTTATGTTGGTTCGGTCTGCTGTTGAAGCTCTCTATGGAACTCTTTAGTTCAGTTTTGTATTCTTCATCTCCAAAATTTCTGGGGTTCCTTATTTTTTTAGAATCTCTTTGTTGAACTTCTCAGTTCGCTCTTTTATTGTCTGTCTGATTTCATTAAATTGTTTACATTCTCTTGTAGCTCTCTGAGAATCTTCAGAAAAGTTATTTTTAATTTTTTGCCAAGCAATTCATATATCGCCATGTCTTTGCATTCCATCACTAGAAGTTTGCTGTGTTCCTTTGGGCTGCCGTGTTTCCCCAGCTCTCTGTGGCCCCTGCGGGCTCGCACAGGTGCCTGTGCGTTTGAAGAAGCAGTCACCTCTCCCAGACTTTATGAACTGACTTTGATAAGGAAATATTTTCATCTGCTGGAGGGAGAGGGCTGGTGCTGCGGTGTGTTGTGATCCCATATCTAGTAGAGAGGGTGCCATGTGCACAGGCAGCTGGTGGATCCATGTCTGGGCATGTTGTGACGTCTTGTTGGTTCCAGCTGCTGGCGTTCACAGTGCCAGTCACTGCAGGGCCATTGGTGAGCATTGCCAAGTGGTCTGTAGTGGCTGCCAGGACTGTTGCAGTCCTTAGTGGCACCTCTCATTTTGCAGGCAGAAGTGGTGGCCAGACCCAGCAGTGTGCACAGGCCGAGCTGCAGGCGCCACTGTAGTGGCAGGAGCTGGTTACAGACATATAATCATAAATGGTGAGGGCCTCGTCCAGCAGCAAGGGCCAGAGACAACTGTGGGCACACCGGCAGCTGCAGGGGCCCTGGCTGTTGGCATGCACTCCTGTGGCTGCAGGGCATCTGAACCAGTGCATGCATGGCAATTCAGGCCAGTGAAGGGAGTAGGTGGGGCAGCATGCACAGCTGGGGGGACGAGCTACAGGGGAGACTAGCAATGCAGGCCCTGAACCTAACCCTAACCCCAACCCTAGCCTTGACTCGTGACACTAACTGACATAAGTGACCAGGATATTTAGTGGCTGTCTAACCTTGGGCATATGTAGTCTCTATGAGTCTCAATACATTCATCTATAAAATAGAGATAGTGAAATATATGTTGCAAAGTTTGTAGGGAAATTAGTGACAGTGTATATAACTAAATTCAGCCCATTGTTAGGGACCCAGATGATTCCTTTTCTGGCTATGCCAACCCAAGGCAGAGCAAAGGGCTGGGTGTGAGCAAAGCAGAGGCGCATGGGATGACAGGCCTGTTCAGAGTCCTGTCTGGCCAAAAATCTGTCAAATATTACCTTTACCTAAGACTAAGGAGAAAGCAGAATATCTTTATCTCAGAAGGAAAGCATGGTTAAGGGCAAAGAGGATAAAATATGTAAAGCCTGCTGCATCTTGATTCTAACGGTTTAACGGGTCCCTGTTCTAAACAACTTGACTTTTAAACACGATGTTGATTTTTGATGGAGGCAGAGTGCACGGTTTCCCTGCAGGTGAGAGACGAGGGCGATGGAAGGACAGCAGTCGTGGGAAGGCACAAGACCTGCCCTGCATCTAAATGGATTCTTTGCTGAGAACTGAGTTTTCAGGGGGACATTGATGTCAGCAGATTGATGGAGGTCAGAACAAAGGTCAGGAAGAAAGAAAATAACAAGAGCCAAGTAGCCACATCTATTCAATGCATTTCTAAAATCCTGCCTGGATGAGAAAATAAGAACTGAATTTTTTAGAAGATATTTGTTAATATATCTTAAATCCTGTTGCAAAGGGAATGCCGAGAGTGAACATCATCAGGAAAGGAAACGGGAGTTTAGACTATAACAATACTCTTGGCAGATCAAAAGTATCATTATTATTACTTTTATTACACCCATCTGGCCTGCACAATATCCTTTTACTCTTAGAAAGTATTGGATGATAGGCTTTCTTTGTAGTGACTGAAATTCACCTACGACCTGGAAAACTGATTGTAGAAGTTGGAAGTGGGCTCCTATACTAAACCACCAAGGAGAATTAACAGACAATTAGAGTTTCATTTTTTGTCTAATTACCAATACTACATACCACCCGGCTACATGTATAAATCACCTGGATATTTTTCCTACAGGTCCTCATAGTTCACTGGTGCAGACACAACCAGTGAAAGATAAGGCCTGTCTGCGGGATGCCAGGCTGGAGGAGGGTGACAAAGGGACAATGGAATGATCAGCGCAGTCAGGACCTGAGCTCTAGCCTGCCCTGTAGCAGAGGTCACCCTGGCTTCTCCTGGGCCACAGCTACAGGGACCTGCTGCAGGGACCTACTGCAGGGACCTACTGTCAGGCGGGGTGCAGCCGCTGCCTGCCTGCTGCTGTCTGTGTGGCCTCTCTGCCTGTTTCTCTGCTAAAGCCTCCAGGACACTCCCTTCCAGGCCTCAGCAGCGTCGACCAGAGAAGCCATGTGGCAGATTCCCCTCTTGTCACTTTCTTCAGCATTGACTCCAACCGGGTGACACCACTCACACTCTGCTGCCACACATGCAGCCTCTCCCAATTCCTCAGCAAGGTTACTTGGTTCTGTCCTGGTCATGGCAGAAAGCAAAAATAAGGAACAAAACCAAAAACCAAAACTGTCTTCTGCTTCTTACCTCCAAGAGCTGAGGAAGCTAGGGACTACTAACTGTCATTCCCTGGGGTGCTCCGGGTTGAGGTGGGCGGTGGAGAGCAGGAAAGAGCCTTTCCACAGCGTCCTTCCTAAATCGCAGGCCACAGGATCTAACAAAAGCAAAACAAAAGGGCTGTTTTAAACCCCTAAGTTCCAGGGCAATTTGTTAAGCGGCCACAGTAACTGGGTAAGTAATC
>PVJI01000536.1:0-252146 GCA_004026765.1 Micronycteris hirsuta
CTTGTTTCTTCCTTCTGGTCCATCCCATTGGTTTGAGATCCAACCTCCTTTTTTTCCCTATTGGTTCCCTGTAAATCTTCCTCCATTATCCTTATCGTATTCTTCATCTGTTCAACTATTTGCGTTCACCTATTTTCCAGTTTTGTTAACAATTTGATTACAAGCATTTTAAATTGCGCATCTGATAGGTTGACTATGTGGTCATCCGTTAGTTGTAATTTGTTCTGCTCTTTCATTTTGGCCATTTTCATTCTTTTTATCTCGGTGCACTTGTCAGCTGGCAGGTGACTGCGACCTGGGTCTCTTTTTGGATGACATTGCCTCTGGGGGCGGGGCCTGGGAGGAAGCAATGGCGGCCTCCGATCACCGCCGGCTTCCGTCACTCCTCCACTCCCCAGTTCCCCACCGCCTTCTCTGCCAGACTCGGTTCTGCTGGCCCAGTCCTGGCCTCTCTCCGGCAGCGTCGCAGGCTTGTGGGGTTCACCCGTTGTTTGGGGCCACGCCCTGTTCAGGCACTGGCGGTGTGAGTCCCTCCGTGAGCGCTGCCTCTCGCTGCGCTCCTCCTCTTGGTTCTGCCCTGTTTACCGGCCTGGATGTTCGTCTTCTCCTACCTCCTGAGTGTCGGACTTCCCTTCAGTTCGATTCTGTCCATTCTGGTTGTTTAATTTTTCGCTACTGCGTTCGTTGTTTAGACACTCTGGATGTGCGGGCAGCGAGTGCGACCACCTACGCTGCCATCTTGGCGGAAGTCCTCGTCTTTGTGTTTTGCTTTTTATGTTTTTAATAATGACACTTGGTGTAAATATAGAAGCATATGAAGAGCACGTTAGGTCTTGGAATTTCAATCTTGCACTTACTACAAGCAGGGATTTGATATTTGGGAGACAAATCTTGAAAGATTCATAAGATCAAGGAGAGTGGACTGGAATGCATATGAGTGAACAGTGATGATTTCATTGTACTAGTCAATGAGCGCGGTAGACGCAGTTAAGTGAGAATTTGTGCTGTGTGGCTGTCGCATTTAAAATGACTGAACTAGTAGAGCAATGAACCTGTTAAGCTTGAACATTCCTCTGTGGAAACTATTTGGACGATTCAGTAGGCTGCAGCTATGAGCAACTGGTAATTGTTAGCTTCATCGTTGACAATGTGCCTGCTCATGCATCATGTCACGTGCAGACTTTTTTTGGCAAAAACATCAAATCAACGAGGTGACTCAGCCCTCCTACAGCCCTGATTTGGTACCCTGTGACTTCTGGCTTTTCCCAAAACTAAAATCATTTTTGAAAGGGACAGAATTTCAGACCATAGATGAGATTCCAGAGAATACGATGGGGCAGCTGACAGCTATTGGGAGAACTATGTGAGGTCCCAAGGTGTCTAATTTGAAGGGGACTGAGGCATCATTTTCCTATGTACAATGTTTCTTGTTTCTTGTATCTTCTTCAATAAATGTCTCTGTTTTGCATATTACATGGCTGGATTCCTTCTGGACAGATTTCATATATATGAATTCTTCCTGTGTATTCCAATGTGTCCTAAAATGGAGGTACTTGGGTAATTTAGGTGAAGGAACTAAACTTTTTTAATCTTAATTATGAGGCATGATGGTGGTATTTGTGCATATATGAAAGTGGAAGGGAGATTCTACCAGAATCCTAGGAATGGAATTAAGTTGTCTATGGTTATACATTTAGTATCCAAGTGAATGTTGCATCCAAGAGAATAGCACTATATGAATTAGAGATGATAAAAAGTCTATAATAGTTTTCTAAAAATTATAAGACATGTAGAGTATATATCTGTACTTCAGGATTAAAGGCATTTTTTTCTTTGTAGTACTTGAAGTTTGATATTAACATTCTTAGTTATAAATTTTCTTCTATTCTTCATTATATTTTATTTTTTGTTAAATAATTTAATATATTATTCAGTTTTTATCCTCCTTAGATGGAAAAATTTCAGTCTGCAATGTACATACCAACCTTTTTTTCCCTCCAACTTACTTATCTCAGAAGTTGTTACCACTGTGTAACCAGTTGCTCAACTAAAAGGAGCTATGGTGGTCACTTTTTATTCTCATATTCATATCTCCGATTCTGAACTCTAAAGCAGTGCTGTCCAGCTGAAACTTCTGAAGTAACAGATGTATGTTCTATGTGTGCATTTTCCAGCGTGGTAGCCAATAACCTCATATGCCTATTTAAGCTCTTGAAATGTAGCATAAATAAGAAGCTGAATTTTTAATTTTACTTAATTAAAATGAATTTAAATTTAAATAGCCACATGTGGCTAGTTGTAACCATATTAGACAGTGCAGCTCTGGACATAGTATTCAAATACCTAATTTATATCTTTTCTTGGATACACTGTAAGGATCTCAAATTTAACATCCACTGGACACAGGGCTCTTGAGCTTTCAGGCAAAATATCAACTTTATTTTTCTCACTTTCCCATATAATATTTGTCATTACCACCCTTTACCTCTTCACATTACCAACATTTGATGGCTACATCACTGTGTTATTTGCTAATCTAGTGGGTTTTATTGCTCTGTTTTCTTGGTTATAGTTTAAGAAAGAAGAGATCTTAATCATCTTTATCACTACATGATCCACATTGTGTAGCATAGGGCTATTATACAATAATTCTTTAATAACTCATGAATGAATAACATGCATTGGAAAAGAAGAATCACAACACTAGAGTTATAGACCAACAGCACTGAGAGTGCAGGCAAGATGTTTGTAGCTAAACATTAACGGTATTAGATCTGCCTTTTTTGAGAAATCTAGCCTCAGGAAAATGGCTGGTTTAGGCCTCCGATTTCCTCGCTATGCAGAAATCTGGTCATTCCTCAGTCTGTGAGGGATTGGTTCCAGAACCCCCACACATACCCAAATCCACAGATGCTCAAAGCCTGTAGTAGGCTGTCCATGTCCTTGGGTTCTGCATCCCTGTATTCAATCAACGGCAGATTGAAAATACTTTTCATGCTTAGGTGCAGAACTCATGGATGTTGAGGCCTTACTGTAGATTATAAAAATACCTACTTTATAAAGTTATTATAGTGCCAGAATGACATGAAGCTTGTATATGGCATATAGTCAATAAATATGGGCCACTATGAGAATAGTGATCATAATTATTGTTATTTCAGTTTTAACTTTGATGGATATTCTTAGTCTCAAGTCTTACATTTTCTGGGATCTGTTCATTCATCTGCTTCATGGAACAGTTGGATGTTTTGATCTGATTTTAGAACTAGCAAACCTCTACAATTACAAATATGAATTCATTCTCTAGCGCTTCTTTCAAATGAACTAAAATTGTGCTAAATATGAACATAGAATATGTTCTCCATTCAGTTTTTTGATCAGTATTTTAGAAGAGTGATTTTTTTTTTTTACCTCTTTGGTTTAAAATGACTTAAGGAATCACAATATTGACCATTTAAAATAACCAATCGCTATACATGTTTGCTTTGCTGAGTTCAAATTTTAGACTATTGGCATTATCCAGTTTTCCTTAAGATTTTATCATATTTTGGTTTTGGAAGCTTCTGTCCCCTTGACAGATTTAACTGGAAAAGACAAAGGCAGGAAGACATAATGGAATCTGTGTTCAGTCTGTATATGACTTTCATGTAATTTATTTTTTAACTTCCATCTTTATATGCATATGCAGCACAATAATGCCAACAGAACAAAATTAAAATGACCTGAAATTCTGATGTATGATGTGTGTTATATTTAGAAAGCAATAAAAGGAAAGTAAATTGGAGGGAAAAGATAGTGACTTTGCCTTGACCTGAGCATTAGAAACCCTAACTGTTGCACATGTTCATTAATCATCAAATTACAGTAGCAGGATTTGGCAGTTGGGAGAATGGACTATTTGCATTAAAATATGTCAATTTAAAATGCAATAAAAACAAAAAAAAAATCAATAACAATGCATTTAAAATCAAACAGTCATCACAGCAATGCAATAGCAATCAGTCATATTTACCAAGGCCACGTATGTAATAATCTTCCTGATCCCTATATAATTACTAGCTTTGCCTCTTGAATTATCAACAGCTCTCATGGCTTATTGCCTCGTACTTGCTTAATAAGCATCTGCAATCAATAATCTTGCCACAGAGTAAGAGGCAACCAGCCAGACAGGCCCAGGGTGTAAATGCTGCAGAAATGATCATTATATTGTTGTGAATGACAACGAGGTGGCTGTGCTAATGGGCAAGGGGTGCAATAAAGAGGTAATTTAAAAAAGCTGCTTACTAGTATGTGTGGGTCTTACCATCGCTGGTGGTGTCTAGCTATGGGAACAGCCAGTCGCCCTCAGGAACACTTCAAATCCTTCCCAGAGGTGCTTTTGCGGTGACCATCAACTCTAGCAGCTGTCTTATCTATCTTGCTATCGACAAAACACATTCAGTTTGCCTCAAACACTACTTATGGAACTGGGAAAGCAGTTATTTTCTTCATTCATATGGTATATGATGGAGAATAGGAATTTATATGCAAATTTCAGTATTAGTGGCGCTTGGATAATAAGAGTTTAAGAACCAATTGTAGTTGTCAGAAATATTTGAAAACTCCTATTAATGCCATTCATATGGAAAATAAAATTGAAAATCCATAGAGAAAATGTGTTGTCTGGATAGCAAGATCATATTGTTTATTTTATTCAGTCTGTTGAATCACAAAAATTCCCATGTTTTTGCAAAAGGGACAATTAAACACCATCATCAGGAATGTGTCATTTAATTTGTAATCCTGTAAATATTACCTACGTTCATTATTACTATTATTTAATATTCACCATTTATCCATAACTTAGAAGACTTTACAGAATATATAAAAAACACTGCTTTTGCTCTTGCAATATTTGTATTAAGTAGATAACACAGGGAAATAATCACTTAAAAAGTAAGACTCGGGAGGACTAATTTATATTAATTCTTATTTAGAAGCAAAATTATGTATACACTGAATTACATTTTAAATGGATTTTAGCATAGTTAAATATTGTAAAGTATATTTTCTGCATAGTATTAGAAGGTGTCCCCAGGTCTTGGGTGGGGATTCTTTCAGGGATCATCCCCCACCGGGGAGGAGAGATCTGCTACTGGCCTATGCTATAGATTTCCTCAGGCCCCTTTGGAGCCTTCCCCAAGGAAGGCACTGCATGTGACAACTTTCCATGCAGCTGGGGATCAAAGGAGGGAAGGGTGTGGCCAAGCCCCAGCACCAGGTCTGAAACTAAAATGGAAGAGCATTAGGGCAAGTGGCTACCATTACAGAGCACCACCAGCGCTATGAAGTTTATAAGTGACCAAGATTTCTAGTAGTTTCTAGAATAATAGTTTCTTTTACTTGTTATTCTTATCCCTTTTCATAATTCTTTGTAGTGCTCACTAGTATTTTATTTTAGGAACTTCAGGAAAAGGAGACTCAGGTAGAGGGTGGGCAGTCATTGGAAAGGGAACTGATTCTCCGGGGTCAGTCGTAAGGAGATAGCGGAGCAGAGAGAACTGTGCTGGGCTAACGATTGGCTGTGAGACTGAAAAGCAGATATTCACATGTGTTTTAGAAACAGAGTAGAACTAGCATAGAAAAATATATTTTCATTACTTGTAACAACAGACTCGTTACGTTTCCTACATATAGGGCATCTTCATTATAATATCTCACACTCAAAACACCTAGTATTAAATTTATCAACTTGTCTCATTCAACATTTTTTCTTATTTTCAAAAATTAGAACTGAGTCTTTTGCTGTCAGGAAAATAGTAGAGTATGCCTTCGGCAACTTTATTGCCCAACTAACTAAAATATATATAAAAGTACATAAATACAAAGCTTTCTTTGTTCAAACTGAGGTTCACAATCATACTTTTGAACATGTCGAATCTCTGATTTTTTAAATTTCATTTTAATTTTATAATAAACTGGAAGGAAAAAGTTAACTTAAATGTAATTAGGTATATCTGCATATAGTTATGCATATAGTTAGGTATATCTGCATATTAGGTATATCTGCAAGAGTTATACTCTCATTTATTTTTATCCACTCAGTTACTTTTACTCATGTCTGTTTCTTCAAGTAGATTTGAGATACTGTCTGGTATCTTTTTTTTGTTTTTTTGTTTTTATAGCTAAAGGGGCCCTTATATTACACCATATACAAAAGATTAATAGGGGCTATTTGTCTCAGTTTCTGTTCTTTTTTAATATATCTTAATTTCCTCCTCCTTTTAAACATATTTTGAGGGATATAAAATTCATAGTTGATAGTCTTTCTCCTTTCATTTAATACTTTGAATATGCCACATCAGTTCCTCTGGCTTTTATAATTTCTGATGAGAAACTAATTATTACTCTTAGTAAAGAGTTCCTAATGTGATGGGTCACTTCTCTATGCTTTCAAGATTCTCTATATATCATATCTTTTGACAGTTTATGATGTGTCTAAGTATGGGTCTCTTTCAGCCTATCCAAATCTTGGGCCATGGAGCTCATGGATTTACACCTGGATAATATTTTTCACTGGATTTCAGAAATTTGCAGCTGTGTTTTCTTTCAATATTTTTTCTGTCTCACTTTCTCTTCTACTTCTAGGACTCCTGTTGTATACCTATTGGTACACTTGATTTTGCACAGTTCTCTGGGAGTCAATTTTTTTTCTCTTAAAAAAAGGTTTTTCAGACTCCATAATCTGAACTAACCTATCTTCAAATTGCTAATTCTTTCTTCTACCCACTCAGAATTGCCGTTGTACCTTCTAGTGAATTTTTAAATTTCAGTTATTGTAGTTTTTAACTCCAAAATTTCATTTTGATTCTTTTTATATTTTCTACATTTTGTGATATTCTCTATTTGCTAAAACATCATTCTCATATCTTCCCTTAGATTTCTAGAGACAATTTCCTTTGGTTCTTTGGATATCATTAAAGTACTTGATTTAAATATTTGTTTAGTCAGCCCAATATCTGACCTTTCACAGACAGGTTATACTGACAGTTTTTGTTTCTGTGTATGGGACATAATTTCTTGGTTCCTTGAATGACTTGTAATTTTCTGTTGAAAATGAGATTCAGCATTTTTCCTTGAATAAGTAAGCTTCACATTGGTGCAAGTCATTCGTTAATTTCCATAATTCTGAAAAAGTTGATGTGATCAATTTCTTTCCAAATTCTTGTTGCTTTTACAGATACAAAAACTTTGAGATTATTTATTTATTTAGTTATAGAGAGAGGTGAAGAGAGGGAAAAAGAGAGGGAGGGAAGCATCAATGTGTGGTTGTCTCTCACTCACCCTCAAGTGGGGACCTGGCCCACAACCCAGGCATGTGCCCTGACTGGGAATCAAACTGGCAGCCCTTTGGTTCACAGGCAGCACTCAATCCACTGAGCAACACCATCCAGGACTGAGATTCTTACTTTACTATTGTATTCACTGACATCATTCCCAAAATATTAATATAACTGAATTTAAGTTTCTTTAGTCAGGCCCTGATCAATTTGATTCAGTTGGATGGTTGCTGTCCCACAAAGAGAAAAGTTGTAGGTTTGATTCCCAGTCAGGGGTCAGGGCACATGCCTGGGTTGCAGGTTTGGTGCCTGGTCTGGGCAAGTACGAGAAGCACCTGATGGACGATTCTCTCTCACACTGATGTTTCTCTCCTTCTCTTTCACTCTGCCTTCTCCTCTTTCTAAAAATAAATAATAAAAAAATAAATAAAAAAACAAAATATTAAATTCCTATATCAGGTTTCCTAAATGAAATCCCCACTATTCCCTATTGCCTTTTGCCTGGCACTTTACTGTTTCCTGTCGCCTGGCCCAGCCTATGAGGACTTCGAATGTGCAGCCCTTTGTGTCAATAAATGGATGTAAGTTTCTAGGTCAAATGGGGAATTATTATTCTGTTAATTTACAATACAAAGAATTAGGAAGATATGTACCCAACAACACACTGCTTACAGTTTAATACAATGTTACTGTTACATCTTTATTAATTTGAAACTTTAAAAATGTTCCCATGCTTGCTCAACTTTGCATTTATGGCAAGGAAGATTGGATTTCATGTGTTAATATGTAATCTGTGGTGTGCTTGTGTTAATTGCTTAATCATAGTTTTCTCTTTCTCCCATGGTCTTTTAATTTTTGTTTTGTATTCTCTTGAATTTCACGAAGGAAATTACATTAATTAAAAGGGATTTACTGAATGACTACACAAAAAAAATATTTGACAAGCTTCAAACTAAACTTCTTGAAAACATTATTTTTTTTATATTTGGCAATTTATAGAGGATCTTTGAATAGGCAAGTGTAAAATCCCTCAGTTCCTCTGGCATATTGCTCTATGTGATCTGTTCTTCCACTAGCACTTTATCAATATATTTCTTCTTCTTCCTGTTCTGTTATTTACTTACTATTTCTAGCACTCTTTTCTACTGCAAAGCTTCTACTTCTACTTCATGGATTGTGTTTTCCTGTTTCCCTGTGCTATCCTTTCATTTTGTGTCATCCGCTGCAACTCTTCACTTATCCCATTTAGTTGATATTCAAACTCACCAAGAGACATATATTAATTGAATAAGACTCTATCAACTTATTATGAATCCTGTTGCATAAAGCTTTCATACTTGTCCACCTCATACATTAAAGACTGCTAGTCTGTTAGTGTGCCCATCCCAGCTAGTTCTTGTTAAGTTGCTATGGTAAAGTTAGGTTTAAAAATGCAGAAGAAAAATGTCAAATGTGAGTAATTAGCAAATGGAAAAACTAAGATTTTTGTCATATGACTGCATCTTTCATAGCACTTCTAATTTATCACTTTGCATAAGATTGTACACACATAACATTCAAATCAATACTACTATATCGCATCTGTATTATTTTGGTGAATAGTAAATTACCACATCTTAGTGACATAAAATAACAACCATTATTATCTCACAGTGTCTGAGGGTCTGAGTCTCCGTGTCGGTTAGCTGGGTCTTGTCTAACGGTCTCACCAGCCTGATACCGAGGTGTTGGCTGAGGCTGTGATTACATTTCAGATTTGAGGTTCCTTTCCAACCTCACTGAATGTTACTATAATTCTGTGTTTTTTTAATATAGTTTCAGTACTGAAGTCTCCATTTTGTTGCAAGCTGTTCGCAAAGGACCACCCTCTCTTTGCCACATGTCCATACGTGATAGGTTACATCTTTAAGTTCAGCCAAATAACTTTTATTATTCTGCTATAACAAGTCTTGTATGTCATAACCTAATTATAGATGTTCCTGTGAAGTTACTTTTTTCGAATAACACAAGCTAATCAAGGAAGTGAATATGCCTTTAAACTCCCAGGGCCCACCCAGACCCCTGGGTTAAGTGGTTAAACGGAACATACACACCAGGCAACAGGCATCTTGAGGTAGTGCCTTAGAATTCAGCCTGCCACGTCTGCACTTCACCTCTTGTAAGTTATTTTATGTACAAGTTTAGATCATTCCTCACCATCACGGTATCTCAACCCTGTTTAGAATGCCAAGTGCATCTTGTCCTACATGCTTCATCTGTCACCCAACCGAGTAGGAATTCTGAAAGAAGCTTCAAATCTGCTCTTAACTGCAGCACTTATACCCAGAATGTCAGGTCCTCCCAGGGCAAAATAAAATGTGTGGGGTAAGAGAGTTATAAAGGAAAAACTTGAGAAATTTAATATTGTTATTTTCTATTCCTTCCCTGTTGATGTGTATTAACATTTTTTATGACGAAAAAATATGTATAAGTGCTTAAGCCAAACTCATGGAACTAAACCAGTCTTTAAAAAGTGAATGCACAGATATAACCACCAACTAAGTCAATAAATATGATCTAGAATATGTACCCCAGAAACTCCTTTTAAGGCCATTCTATTACTGCATAATCCAGAGGTAGACAATATTCTAAATTAAAAACAAAACAAAACAAGAGCAGTTTATTTTGCTATGTACTTTGTGTAAATAGAGTATGTGCTCCTACATGTCTGGTTTCTTACGCTCAGCATCAGGTTTACAAGAATCTTCCATGAGGTTGTACAGGTTGCTGTTTATTATTGTTACACGAGAAAGTATCCCACTGAAAGAATACAGCACAACTGGTTTTTCTAGTCTGCTGTTGAAACTCTTTTCTATGGATGCTTTGAATTGTATTTTTTTCTCAAACTAACAACATGACTTTCTTCTTTATTTTCATCTACCCTCCTTCCCTCCTTTCTCCTTCAGTTTCTCTTTCCTTTCCTTTTCTATTCCTCTTGTTGGGGGTTGCAGAGTTTGGATCACTGGCCTGGTGCCTGTTTTTCTTTTAATCTTTAAAAATTGCTAGCTCCCTTTCTTCATGTATTGTTCCACTCAACCTTCTCTCTTCTCCTTATGGGCTCAAACTCTGCATATGGTAAATGTTTTCATTGTGTTCTCCTTTTATTTTATACTCTTTTCTATGTTGTAATCATTTTTTCTCTATATAGAAATTTATTCTGTGAATTTCCTATTGATCTGTCTTCAAATTGACTAATTCTGCATTCTACTGGGAAAGTTTCCTTGCATAATTTTGTTTATTTTCTGTCATGTAAGTATTCTTCCTTTACTTATTAAAACATTTATTTAAGGTTGGTCATTGGGTTTATGGAGAGAAGTCTCCATTGTTTTGGTTTTGCCTCAGACTTAGGCATTTATCTTATCCTTATTCTCTTTGAATTTATTTCAATCAGGTTTTTGCAACCACAGCCACTTCCGAAAATGACCCTTAACAAATGCCTCCATTTAACAAATCTAGTAGTTAATTGTCAGTCCTAATCTTGCTTGAAATACAAGCTGCTCTGACACTGTTTAATATTCTCTTATCATAATATATTCTGCACTGAACATCTTTCTGTTTTCTTCCTATCTCCTTCGCAGTGCCACTTTCATTTACATATTCATTAACACTGGAGTCCTCCAGACTTCTATTCTTGGTTTCTAATTATTTCTATAGTAATGTCCTAAATTATGTCATCTAATAGCATGCCATCACATGCCTCTATGTACTGATGACTCCTAAATTTATATCTCTAAGCCAGGTATCTGTCCACAGATCTCTGCAGTTACGTACCAAGTGACTACCTAAATTATCATATGAATGTCTAGTAGACCTCTAGAATGGCCTTTTCCAAAATAAAGTTATAATTTCCATACAGTGCTTTTCTTCTAGCATTTTCCCCCTTAGTAACTCCCTCCTTCAATTAAAAAAAAATGACTTCCCTTTTTTCTCTAAGAAATACATTTCATCCTTCAGTTCATGCTGTTGGTTTAAAATATGTACAGTTTGACCATCTCTATTGCTATCCTTCTGTTTTGAACCAGCAATATACCTCTCATAATTTTTTTCAGTAAGCTCCTAATTTTCTTCCTGACTCCATCCTAATACTTCTTCAGTCGACTGTCAACATAGCAGTCAAATTGATTTTGTGAAAATGTAAGTAATATCATATTACTTCTCTGCTTACAACTCTAGTTGTTTTCTTATTAAGAAAAAAATCAAAGTTCCTTTATCCTCTAACATCCTGTGGGACTTGGTTTCCATGATTTCCCTGAGCTCATCATTCTTTTATACTATCCAATCCACACTTGCCTCCTCCCAATTTTTGCAAGTGTGCATGCTCTTTCTTAAGAGCCTGTGAACTTCATATTCCCAGATATCAGCAGGGCTAGTCTCTCACTCCCTTAAATGCTTTAACTCAAAGATCATTTTCTCCGTAAGAACCTCTCTGCCTACCCTAGCGAAACTTGCAGCCTCTCCTCAAAGACATCACATATCATCACATAAAACCTCATGCTTTTCTCCTTACCTCTTGTTTGTTTGAGCTTTCTATTTAGTTTTCTTATGTATCTTTCCATGGCTAGCATAGAAACTGAATGAGTGTAAGGATTTTTATCTGCCCAGTTTACTGCTACTTCTCAAGGAAACAAACAAAAAAACAGTGGCTTATACACAATGGGAATCACCAACTATTCTTAATATTAAATAATGTATTTTACTGTGTGGTCCACTATAATGCTTTCAACATTTTCAATAATTAAGGTCTCCTTAATGACTATAAGTGATGTCTTTTCTACTTAGTTCTTCACGGTGGGCACTTTTCCATCCTCTTTGTACTGCCAAAGAAAGGAGGGGATCCAGGGTGCTCTTCCCACACAACGTAAGTAACAGTGGCACACTCTGCTCCCTGCAAAGGACAAACCTGGCTTGGAATGGCCATTTTAATTTGGAATGAATAATTAGGGGGCTCACTGTGGCCATAAATTTTGGTAAGCCAAGTATCTAATCCCCATTCATCAATATGTCAATACTAAAACTCTTACTATTGGAACCCATTTTATACCTTTGTCTATCTCTCAATTGGATTTTAATTTAAAAGGGGAAGATGATGTTTAATACTGAACTCAAAAATATAAAACTCATTGAGAAATTGATATCAGCAGGAATTTCCTGAGCAAAATAACATGTACCACATGACCACATGGATGGTTTTAATTTATAGTACTTTTATAAATATGGACCTTGTTACATTTTTACCTCAGTGGTTTGTAGCATTTTATATTGAGACTGGATTTTCACTACTGTGGATAAAATGTGTGGACCTAGAACGCACAGTCCAGGTGGGTTTCTCTAGTGTTACCTGAACTTATCCATGCATGTATGTCTTTTAAATAAGCAATTACGGTTGAGGCAAAGGTTATGTTATACGGAGAAGAGACTACTTTATTACTAGTTAAAATTTACCTCCAAAAATGTTTGGAATTATTTATAGGGTCTCTAAGGAATAATGGAAGAGGATTTTCTTTTCTACAGTCTGGATTTTAATCCGCAAAGACAGTTAAGTTCCACAGAGCCTACCAGAGCATTGTGTTGTGCGTTTTGTGTCAGGCAAAGATAGGAAGTGTCAGAAAAACTGCTTGAAACTTGGTTCCTATATACGAAAGCAGACCTCCAAAAAACTGGAATTGTCTTCTGGAGGGGAGACCCTTTGTAATATAGGTTTCCCCTACTAAGTGAGTGTTCTTGAAACCCAGTATAGGCCTACCAGCTGGCTTCATTGTGAGAGGCTACATTCAGCTTCAGTGAATGTTTTTTGGAGACCCTTTCAACGCATTTGCCCATTTCATGACGGGTGATTTACGAGCGCACCTGCCCACACAGCGCTGAGTGTTCAGCAGTGTTTGGCCAAAAATGGCATGACCCCTGTGCCCTATCTTTGTATTCACCCAACCTCATTATTTCCCCAGATGAAAGAAATATTCTAAGAGAAATGCTTTGCCGGTATAAAAAAGTGAAACAAAAATGGCAGAAGCACTAAAAGGCATCAAAATGGACAAGTTCAAAAACTGTTTTGAGCAATGGCGAAAACATCTTGATAGGTGCATTGCATTAAATGGAGAGTACTTTGAAGGTGACTGAAGTTTAAACATGTAAGAATAAATACACAATTTGAATGGATTCCATTTTGGGGGGTCTCCCCTATGATGTGTTAATCTGTAATTTGGGAGGAAATACTGAAAAATAATTATGGAATTTGTGTGCCTATCCTTCGCCCATAAATTCTTGCTGTGACCTTTTCTACACCAGAGAGACACAAGTGACTTTTCCCGTAGAAAAGCTATTAAATGTATTAATAGTTTATTGATTTATCATATTATAAAGAGAATATACTGCCCTTATGGGTAAAGATTAAAAAATGACAATTGTTTCAACTAAAATTTAAATTAACCCCATAAGTTGAAAGACCAATGAACTTTCCTTAGAACTGGATTTTGCCTAGAAAATCAACTATATTTTTAATAATATATTTTTCTCTCATAATATCCAAACAAGAGTAGTTAATATATCTTTATTTCTCATTTTTTTCTTAAAAGAGATATTTTGCTTACTACCACTCATATTTTATCACTAATAAATATACCTTATGTGGCATTCCAGACTTAGAGATAGATTAATAATTGTTATGTATGTTAAAGTATAGATATGTTACATACAATCTTTTACTTCTGCACTTCCCAAGCAGGTTGAATATTCCCTAGCTTGACTGTGATTTAAACAAGCCCAGAGGATTCAGAATAATTGCATATCTCTTCAATCTACAAGATTATAGAAGAGATTATCCTTTTATAATTATTTTCCAAGATGTAAGTCATTAGCAACTCTATTCATCTCTGCTGTGCTATCCAGTTTTCACAAAAGCAATCATTTTGTGGAAGAATTTTGGTGGCTGAGGGACACTGCTTCACTTAATGCCAGTATCCAATTCCACAAAACTTTAAAATAGATCATCACGTTTTCCAACAAGCAGAGATTTGGTTTAAGATCTTTGTCAGGTGCTCTCAGGGACACTGAATGACTCCAAACCCATGACTGACTATAAAGTAGGGCAGATAAAGAATGCGTGGAAAAAATCCAAGATAATGAACCTATAAGCGTTTGATTAATTACATTAGTATTTCTGCTCTACTAATTCTTCACTGACATTGTTAGAGCTAATACGTTTTCTCTTGTTTAAGGTACAATAAAATGAGAGGCTCCTTTCCTTTAAAGCAATCTCAATAGTTGGTCAAATTCTCTTAGTCACTGCATCAACTCCTTAGAGACTTCTTGTCACCATCCTATTGTATAAATGTCCAAGAAGCATTTCTCATATGACTTCTTCTAAATGTGGTCTACATTATTTCAAATTACCTTTCAGATTTTAAAGCTTCTTTTCTATTCCAACCATAACCACTATTACCATTAATGCACAATTGTTAAGGGGTTACTGGGTATAAACTATTATAGTCTGCCATGTCATTTGACTTCTCTTTATTACAGAAAAAAAGAAAAACAGTTGTATTTTAAAACAAGTCACGAGTCTTCAACATTCTTTCATTTCACTTTCCAGGTAGTTCCACATTCTGCAGTCTCCACATAGAACTTTCTATTCTTCCTTGTTATTTCTTCATGGCATGACAGTTTTTATGTATTATAGCTCTGCAGAGATGGTTTCATATTTTTGTTCTTCAGGCGCCTATCACTTGCTTGACACAGCATTTCTAAATCAAAAAAGTACATTGCATATTAGTGTTTCTTACAGGAGAGGTTTTTTTTTTTTTTTGTATTTTGGGTGAGACAGTGTATCTTTATATAGGAATGTTCCCCTTATTATAAGAAGATCGCTACTCCTGATTGCTAATGAGAAAAAAAAATATTCTGTATACGTTTAAGTGCAACACTCCCCTCAAAATGTCTTCATTCTTTTCTAAATGCCCTTTAGGAGAGTGATGTCATCCTTGCTTGAGAACTGCTGCATCTGACATCAGCTAAATCATGAGCCAAGCTCTAGTCTTATACTGAAGATGTACATACTCCAAAATTCATATGTTGCTATTTAACAGAGCCTGGAGACAATATTTCTACTAAGATAAAAAAATACCTATTATACAGTTCCAGCACAAATAACACCTTTTTTTAATTACGAAATCATGTATGCATATAATTCTGCAACATAACAATATCACACTCAAGCATACCATATAACATTTTAGGTGAAATGTTAAAATTAAAACTATAAATTATTACATCCAAATTATTATCCAACCACACTGAAGCAGGCATTACTTCTGAAGGACCCTGTATTTTGCAAAAACAGATACATTGTTTGATTGGATTCTGACTCATCCAAGTTCCTTAAATTGGAAAATCTAGCTTCACATTTACAACTTAAAACAATAGTTAAACTCTAAGATTGTTTCCCCTTGAGATTCCAGATACCAGGAAATAATGTTACCAAAATCAGAAGGAGAATATGTGTGTTAACTGAAGGCATATTAAGTATACTTGATAAATTTAACTTTCAGACTTCAATTTTTGAAATCTAATTTAAAAATCATGAAAGTTGATCATGGGAGGACTGTGTTAAATTGTGCTTGGTTCACACAAACCACAGTGTGGTGATGGCCAGAGAGAAGCGGAGCATGGGCTGAAGGGAGAAGGGCCAGAGCAGAGGGAAGTAGGGACCTCTGCAACAGAGTCAACCATAAAAATACAAATATATTTGGTTCAGTTTGCTTGGTTTTATTTAGGAAAAAAATGACAATTTATATTTCTTCTGCCTTTTCTTTATTACAGTGTTGGGGTTATTTAAGGGATAACTATTTTTTAAACATATTCTCCTTTACTCTATGCTGTTAAAATTTTTGCAAATTAGTTTGGGGCACTAAGAAATTGAAGGGGAAGTAAAATAATTCATAAACCAGCTTCCTTAAAATTCCAAACAACTTCTCCTTGTTCATTGTTTTCATTTTTAAATGTAAAACTTGGAATGCATAGTGATAGAGGACCATACAACCTGGCTGTTCCATGAGCTTGGCATTAGCTTGTAGCCAAATGCATTTCCAATTGAGGAGAAAGACTACAGGCTTTTAATTTCAGTAGATTCTGGGTTTGTGTTTTGTGGTTTTTTGTGTCTTTGTGGTTGTATTTTTGCATCTGCAGTACAATACCCTTAACACTATTCTATAAGTATTTACACAAACACTTATGAAGAGAAAACATTTTAGAAGTCCTCTAAGTTTAAATTTAAAAATAATATAAAGAGCAACTTTATACTTTTAGCTATAATTTATTTAACACTACTATGTCCCAGGCATTATTTACTTCTTCTTTATTTCTATTATAATTATTTCTTATAATTTTTAAAGTTTCTCATTTAATCTTTACTACAATTTTTAAAGGTGTCTGTTATGTCTCCATGGGGCAGAAAACAAAAGCTGAGAATAATTACCTTCCAAAATATCATACAAATAGTAAACTACAGAGCCAATATTTGCATGTAGATTTGTGCATTCTAAGTATTTTCTTTTAAACAATATCTAATATAAAATTTACATATATAATTATAAAAGAACATAAGCACATATTATATCATAACACAGATTAGCATTAGTTACTTATCTGGAATAATCATTTCATGTAGCTAATTATGGAAATATTTTACTTTCATGCTTCCTTTCTTTCTTTGTGGTCTCTTTATTTAAACAGCCTCAAAAGTTCTTGTATCATTGAAACTAAAGAAAAGAGAGGGTCTGCTTTTTAAGAAATTAATTTCTACTGATTTTATCATAATCTATGTATGTTTATTATGATATCCGTGGAAAAGACTGAATTTTAAAAAGTGTGAGGTCAAAAATCATTAAATGTCGCCCTGGCTAGTGTAGCTCAGTGGATTGAGCGTGGGCTGGGAACCAGAGGATCCCGGTTCTATTCCCTGTCAGGGCACATGCCCGGGTTGCGGGCCAGGTCCCCAGTGAGGGCCATGTGAGAGGCAACCATACATTGCTGTTTCTCTCTCTCTCTCTCTGTCTCCCTCCCTTCCCCTCTCTCTCTCTAAAATAAATAAATAAAATATTTTAAAAAAATCACTAAATGTCATTCAGCTATAATCCCTGTATATATGTTGACAAATGTATACACTTCCATAAAAGAACTGAGTTATACACTCAGGCAACTTTGATAGAGTCTGTAGAACAGCCTTTTTTGGGGGGTAGGGGAATAAAATATTTTTGTAACATCAAAGTGCTAAAGTGCTTCATGTCATATTAGCATCACAGTGAATGGCAATTAATACCTTGTAACTGTAATGCACATGCGTACAAAACTTTGAGGTTGAAATTTTGTAAAACATACAAATTTGGATCATTTCAAAGACTGTGTTAGAACTATTGCTATAACCTCATTCAACTTGTTTATATTGCACTATTTAAACTTTTCTTTTTCCTGACATGACCAAAAATAATAAACATAATGTCTCAATAGTCAGCTTCAGAGATTTTAAATAAATGAGTGCTCATGTTAGTGTAATAAAAACGTTTATTTTGAAATTTTATAGATAGTATAGTTAACTTCAAGTTTTAAAAGTCAATAATATCTCAGTAAACATTTATTCTAGTATACACAATTATAAATAGCTTTTTAAGCAAAAATGACATTTCCATATTTTTAATAGATATTTCATGAAACAATTAAAAAACTCTGATATGCTTACAGATTATTATTATTTCATATTTTAGTTTGTTCTTACCCAATTAAACAGAATAAAGAGCATATGGTTTTAGAATAAGGAGCATATAATTATGAAATAATCACCAATATTACTTTCCTCATACTTCTTAATATACCTGAAATGACTGTTTCACTGTAAATTATTTCACAATTGATTTTTAAGATGCTAATTAACTTATTTATATTTTCTTTTTTTTTAGAATATATTTGTATTACCTAAAGTTGTTATGGGAGAGCTTTATAAATACAAATGTTTATAATCAAACTATTTTAATTTTTTATCTATTTGGCCTAGGTCTTAGCCTTCCAAATATTTATATGTATATAAACTAACTCTAACCTTTTTGTCACCCAGGTTAAATTTGTTGGTTTTCATTCAACAAAAAGGTGTTTTGGCCTAGACAAAGGCTTTTGAATAAAAAGCTATTACAAGAAAAATTAGGGTGGGGGAGGAGAGAGGATGCAGACAACTGTAATTGAAAAACAATAAAGTAATTATTAAAAAAATAAAAAATGGTAATATAATACATAAAAAGAAAAATTAACACATAAAATCCCTATTATAAAATATATACAAAATATATTTGATTTATTTGATTTTCAAGTTTGATAAAAATGATGTATTTGCTTATGCATTGAGATAATATTTCCAGATGTTCTGTAATTTACATGGTTGTCAAATTGGTTCCTGATAACCATACAAATTTTTAAAACTTATTTGAAGTTTTAAATTTGAAATTAAAATATGGTATCACTTAAAAATTTTTATTTAAAACAGTTTAACAATATCACTTCTCCTAGTTAATAGGGCTAAATTTTTCATCAAAAATAAAGTATTTTCTCAGCTATAGCCTTGGTATTATTATCCTTTTAGTTTTGCTAACTCTCTTAGTAGAGTACGTTGGACTAAATGGAGCATTCAAATGAAAGGATAATATGCCAGTGGTGTCACATAAATCTAATTATAAATAATTACTATCTGTATGAGTTAATAGACTATGTGCTAGTGCAGTTGCATATTTTTCACTAAAGCTTAGAATTTTATCAAAAACAAATGTAAAACAGCATTTTATTAATTTATTCATCAAAAAGACATTTAAAAATAGGTAAAACTAAATATGCTGTGTTGTGTTCTTTTGGTGTCTGCGGTAGTAAATACTTTTGTTTAGAAAACTTGAGTTCTCTATGACAAGAAATCTATTAAGGCATTTGTATGCATGGTAATTTACGGTATGAAAAAATGAAATGTTTTTTCTCTTTTTACTGTTTTTTTTCACATTCTAACTTCTCTATCATAAAAAAATTATATCAGAAATAAATATGCAAAGAAAAATAGTGAAATTTTAATGGAAACAGGGGATCTGAAAATTGTATCATGTCAATGATAGATTCCTGATCTATCTGATTTTATTTTGGTCATGAAAGAGGACATCTTTGTTCATAAGAGATACAAACTGAAATACTTAGGGATAAACACAATATTGTAACCTTTCTTTCAAATTGTTTAAAAGAAGAGAGCTTGCTACAGCAAGCAACTGGAGTAAATGCAAACAGTTTTTGAATCTGGAGAAAGAGTACAGAGCAGTGCCTTACCATACTGTAATATTCTCGCTTGTGGTATCGCAGTCGCTTCTCTGTGATTCTTTGTGCTTGAAATAATAGCCAAAATGGTTTTTAAAATCTAGTTAGAGGTGACAAAAAAATGCCCTAGTTATCCTGGAACAGTGCCTTTTTGCTGAGATATAGTGCTTAGAGTTTCAGGTACTCCTTAAACCCTCAGAAAGATTTTTTTTTTTAATAATAACAAGGCTATCTGACCAATTTATGGCAAACGGAACAATCACAGATTTATGGCCAATTATGATAGATGACACAATACAGATAGTAAAACACCCACTCCTGTGTTTGCAGTAAGATGTACTAAAGCGGTAGAGTAGAGGCTGGTGTTTGAGATCCAATGTTGGAAGGAGACTGCCTGAGTTCAAAGCCATGTGTTTGCTCTCGGAAGCTCTGTGCCCGCAGGCAAGTGACTTAAATCCTCTTCTTTCAGTGTGCAAATCTGTACAATGGGTGCTGTAAAACAAACAATGAAAACAAGCCCTTTGGTCGTCATGAGGTTTAAGCAAATAAATACGTAAAACACTTAGCAACAATAAATGTAAGTACAGATCCGACACAGCACCAGGTATTATTATTCTAGTATAACTTGAAAATTCACACACAGAGATGCCTAAAATAAAAGATATGATACATTTGGTTTCAGCAAAGAAATTTCAAAGTGTGTGTGAGAGGTTTAGGAAAAGGTTAATAGAGAAGACATACTGAAGGTTTGGTTTGAAGGGTAGGGGTTTCATAAATTGGTATGGTATAGGAAAGCATTCCACATTATATTGTTTTCATAAAAATAGACATCCAGCTAAAAACATGCTGAACAGATTTTTAAAGCTACAACTGCATTAAAAGTTTTGCTTTTGTTTTTAAGCTATATTTGAACCATCTTTCTTTTATATTCTCCTCAAAAGATTCTTCTGCTCTTTAGATTTGTTTTGATTTTCATTACAAATACAAGATCTTTTAAAATAGAGATTGCAAGATTAATGTAGTCAGGATGAAGACCCATTTAACAGCCAGAAGACCAGTGAAAGGTGGTGCCAGTTGAGATATAACTACAAGGCAGGAAGGACCCCAACAGTAAACAATAGAGGAGAGTTTGGCTACAGGAACCATAAAGTGCTACAGAATAGGTTTAACGAAAAACATGACAAAGACACATAAACTCTATAAAGAATACTATAAAAGTTTATTAAGTGATATAAAAGATTTGAATAAAAAGAGAGATGCATCATGTTTTCGGGTGAGACACTGTAATGCAAAGATGGCTAACTCCTAGGTTTAGTGTATTTTAAGTCAAACTTCACAGGATTTTATCTCTAAGACTCTTCACAGCCATTCTGAAGATAATCGAGAGAGGAAGATGAAACCACTATTTAATCTGAACAAATGAGATTGTTTTCTTAGTATTTCTATCAGATATAAATCTTTAAATTCAACCAAAATAAAAAATATAGTATTAACACAAGAAGAAACAGATAACACACACATACAAAGAAACAGATGCTATTACTTCTATGATTATAATTTAGGAAAAGAAACAAACTATATATAATATCAGAGAAGATTCACAAAGAGGTATTTGAATAAGAATATCATCTTTGAAAAGATTAGGCAGTCATCTTGCCACCATAAATATGTATATGTGTATTTATATGTATATTTAGGTATATGTATATTTATATGTGTATATATATAAATATTCTTTAAAGAATAAATCATAGCAACATTAGAAAATAAAAATAAATGTTGTTAATTTTGTAGAGAGAGATAATCACTCTAAGAAAAAACACCACTGTATAGAAATAATTACATAATTTTACTTTGGTATACCTAAAATACACAGGGGACTGAGAAAATACAATATAAGTATTTAATGTATTCCTCACAAGCAGTTCATCAATATTTTTAAATCATATAATACATAAATAAGCAAAAATATAAAGTCATAAAGGAAAATGAACGAAGGTATACTATATTATTCCATTGCCTACTAAATTAACCATATTAAAAACTTAGAATAAGAAATGTTGGTGAAGTTTTACTGAAAATGTTACTTTCAAAAAGAGTTGGCATTGTAAAATGAGAATATATCCATACCCTTTAACCCATTCTTCTCACTTTTGGGAACTTATTATAAAGAAAAAGTCTAAAATTTGGTATAAAAACTATTGTGATGATAGTCACTCTAATATCGTACATGACATCCTCAAATTATAAAGAATGCTATAGTGTAGCTATAAAAATGATTTATTTGTTCCTTTGGTGAAAATACATGGAATCAGTCAAAAATGAGTTACAAAAACAATGAACAATGAGACAGTAACTACAATAATACATGTAAAAGTGCATATAAAGTTCACAGCATAGAATCTGTAGCAAAAATAAATTTCTTTATTCTTTTTCCTATCTTTTCCTTTAGCAAGCTTATATTGTATATCTCTACACAACATTTTAAATTCAAATAGGAGTAATATTTTTCTGTTTTGAATAATGCATATAATGCACATGCCTGGGTTGCAGGCCAGGTCCTTACTTGGGGGCACGCAAGAGGCAACTACACATTGGTGTTTCTCTCCCTTTTTTTCTCCCTTCCTCCCCCTCTTTCTAAAACAGGTGGCAAACACAAGGCCCGTGGGCCGGATCTGGCCCTCCACCTTGTTTCTACTGGGCTGCAGCACTGAGCTCCTGCTTAACTGTTAAGGAGGAGTTGCATTTATACAGTCCTAACATTACATTTGACCCTTGGAAGGCAACTGCAAGGCTGATGTGGCCCCCAGTGAAAATGAGTTTGACATCCCTGTTCTAAAACCAAATAAAATCTTTAAAAAAAAAGAGTTTATGAAATATGCTTCAGTAAAGTAAAAGCATTTATGAGACCACAATCTTTCTTTTTCTCAATTTCTAACACATTAAGCAAACTTTTGATTAAAATTTGATTTTTCAAGTACCTAAATACTCAGTGGGGAGTATGTTAAGGGATATAAGCCAGTGTTTAAATATTGAAAGTATGTAGGCCCAATCATAAATGTGTTAATATCCATCTTAATTAACAATCTGACAGTAACCAGAGGGGAGGGAGAGGGGGATAATGGGGACAAGGGTATTCAGGAACTGCTATAAAGGACACATGGACAAAACCAAGGAGGAAGGTGGAAGCAAGGGAAGGAGGTGGGTTTGCCTGGGGTCGGGGGTGGGGGTGGGGGTAAATGCAGACAACTGTAATTGAACAACAATAAAATAATTTAATAAAAAAAAACCTCAGTCTTGTAATTTTGAGTAGCGTGAGTCAATTCCTAAAGCCTAATGGAGTTGGATATTCAAGTCTAAAAATTTGAAAGCCATAGACTGGTCTCTCAATGCCAACACCATGCAGTGACTTGAAGGGGTTTCAGGGGAAGACATTGGAAACCATCACCAAACACTAAATTTTAGTAAGTGCAAATGGTATTTTCTAATCCAGTGAGGCGAAGTTAGGCAAATGAGCTTCAAGCTCCCTACCTCCACCTTCTGCCACCTCCAAACGACACATTGGAGGGAAGCCCGAATCCATTAGTTCACAGACCACTGCTCCATCTCATTCACCTTCTGGGGTCAGAGAGGACACATTTTTTTAAATGTACAGGTTATTTCTATTTCCTAGGCTTTGGTATGAAAAAAGCTATCTCCTTCATATCTCTTCCTCAGACCTTGTCTTTAGAACCAAAGGACTTCAATGAAAGCAAAGTAACAGTCAGGAGAAACTTGTTTCATCACAAGAGTTATCAAGACTAAAATTCTACCTGTCTGTTTAATGCAGGTACTGATAGCCGCTCTATTTAAGGTATCTTCACACAATATAAATCAGAAATCAATATAGATAAGCCCAATCACCAATCCCAATTCTTGATGTCCACATTGAATGATAGTAAATCTAAACAAAGATTTGATTTATTTATATATCATTTCACCCACTGAAGTATTACAAGATAACAGGGTAATTTTCCATCTTGCTGACCAATTCTTCTTCTCTCCCCTTCAATAATTATTACTTGTTGTTAATTTATATATAGGTCTATTAATATTAAATTCCATAAGACATAGAGTTACATGTATTTTAAATATATATGGAGCCAGAACCTAAAATTAAATGTTCAGGAAGCTGATCCAATCATTACAGTAGATTTTAGCTGGAAAAAAAACAAAACAAAACAGCTATATAATTCTGATTTGAGGGTAAGAGAAAATACCTTAAATTCATGGAAATGTTAACTAAATTGAATATGCTGAATAGTTGACCAATATCTTGGGAGACTAATACATGAGGTTTATGAAAATGCCTGTACTGCTTTCTAGTTAGTAAGTATGTTGATTAATATAAAATGGCACAATGTCATTTTCACATAATTTTAACCTGCTGTTTATATTCTTAAACATTCATTTAAAGAGTTATGGTCTACATCATTCTAAAATATTTTAATAAAATTAAATTATAAAATCAACTATTATTTATTTTACATCATGTCATCCATTAGGATTGCTATTCATAGCACACTCAAAGAATATTCAGTTTGCTTCTAGAACTTTATCTAAGTACAACCTGAATTTGTCTTACACATATGCAGAGTAGTTCAAAGTTGCCAATTTATTATACTCATAAAATGAAGGACCATAAAGGTGCATCTCAGAATATTTAAGTCAATCTCAGTAAATGAATGAATTAATAAAGAAACCAACATATCAATCTTAAAGATAAAGGAAAAAGAAATACAATAGCCTAATAATCCTGCTCAACTATTCATTTTTAGAAATTAAATAAAATAATTATTGAGTCTGAGTTGAATCCAGACACTTTGTTAATTTGACAATTTTATTAGCACATTAAAACAGTCATTTATTGTAAACAAATTTCTATACATGTCTATAAAACTTCTCACTTCCAATACAGATATTGTAGGTGTGCATGTCTGTTGGACAACCTTCAGATCTGCATTAGCTAATTATTTCTTAGTCTAGGCAGTGCTTTTTTCTGGAAATAATCATCAGGATGTATAATATTATGCATCAACCTAGAAATAACACACATTAAAATTTTTTGAAATTATGGAGATAGAACTGTATTAGGACTCAGAAATTGCGTTCACATTGTCTATCCCGAGAGAGCATGGACATTAGATTTTACATTAGCTAATTAAATGTATTTTCATAATAGAGAAGGAAAGAATGTAGTCAATATAAAGATTATTTGCAAAACTGAGTTTGGCCTTATTAAAATTTAATTTGAAAAGCTAGACTAAGTCTTTTTAATAAAATTTTGCCTTATCTTTTCAATATTTATTTGATAATTTCAGTGTATACAACTAAACTTTCATTATTTGACAATATATCAAATATTGTACACATGTGCATATAAATGTGTACATATACAAGGTCTGTCCAGAAGGTATCCAGCCATGTAACATGAAAAATAGAGACATTTATTGAAGAAATACAAGATACAAGAAACATTGTACACAGGACAATGATGCCTCAGTCCCCTTCAAAATAGGCACCTTGGGACCTCACACAATTCCCCCAGTCACCATCAGCTGCCCCTTCATATTTTCCTGAATCTCATCAACTGTCAGAAATCCCTCCCTTTCAGAAGAGATTTTAGGTTTGGGAAAAGCCATAAGTCGCAGGATGCGAAATCAGGGCTGTAGGGGTGCTGAGTCACCTGCGTGATTTCATGTTCCACAGCAAACCTCTGCATGATGTGATACATGAGTGGGAGTGTTGTCATGATGAAGCTGCCAATCACCAGTTGCCCACAGCTGCAGTTTTCATTGTAATGCATCTCTCAACTGACAAAGCGCATTGTGTTAGTACTCCTTATTAATTGTTTGGCTCAGAGAGGCATACTTATGATGGATAACACCTTCCCAATCAGAAAACACAGTCAACATTGTGTTCATCTTGCTGTGACTTTGCCGTGCCCTCTTTGGAAATGGAGAAACAGCCAACTTCCACTGAGATGACTGGGCCTTTGTTTCTGGATCATAGCTGTAGACCCACCATTCATCTCCAGTTATGATCTTTGTGAGGAAATCTGGTTTATTGGTAGAGGTTTGAATCAAGTGATTAGCAATTGCAGCACAATGCTCCTTCTGCTCCAACAAGCAGAGGCCACAGAACAAATTTTGGCACAACATATTTCATGCCAAGATGCTGCATCAAAATCTCAGACACAGTGGTTTTTGGAATTCCCAGATCAGCTTCTATTTTTCACACTGTCAGTAGCTAATCTTTTTTATTGCAGCCTGTACACGTTCAACATGCTCAGGTGTTCTGCTTGGTGCAGGCCTTCCAGAACATGGATCACTTTCAACAGATTCTTGCCCATTTTTGAAGCATTCGTGCCACACTTTTATTCATGCTGCACTCATTGCTTTGTCTCCAAAAGCCTTCTGAATCATTTGAATAGTTTCCGGAGAGGAATGTTCAAGCTTAACATAAAATGTGATGCAGGTTCATTGCTCTACTCGCTCAACAGTTTGAATGTGATGGCCACACAGTACACATGCTCAGTACAGTGAGGTCATCATTGTTCATGTATGCGCATTCCAGTCCACTCTCCTTGGCTGCCAGGTTACATCGATGTTGCACAAACCGTTCTTGTTATATTAACAATGGCTGGATTTTTCCCAGACAGACCTTGTGTGTGTATGTGTAATGGGAAATATATATTTTTTATTTTTTTTAGAAAGACAATTATTTTGTTTGTTCTTTTTGTTTAAAATTTTGCTCCACTTCTCTTCCTCCTTTCAGCCCTAGTAGGGACTGCCTTCCACCTCTGGTTGTCCACATTAACAACATTTTATGAATATATCCCAAATTTTTTCATGCTTATGCATTCATATTAAAATAACTTAGAGACATGTGCACACAAGTGAACCTACATGTATTCTGTTTCCATATCTAGGTTTATCCATACTCAATTTCTCTGAAGTATCATGAAAAATGGTAAGTACAATAATAGTATACTTTTGTGTCTGTTACATACTTTATGGGCATCAGTGCCAGGAAAAGAAATGGGGCATATGTATGTTCAGGTGATAAAAATTTCTGTGGGAGACCAAGGTGCTGTAGGTCTTAAGAGGCCTATGCACAGAGTCACTTTGTTATAGCTTCAGGTAAGGGACAACAGCCCCAAAAGTGCCAGGAGTATATAGGGAGATACTACATTGACTAACCTCAGGGTGAAGGGCTGGAGGGAAAAGGGTCAGAGCAGCCATCTCTGGGGACAAAAGTGCTGACAGATGCCATTGTTTCTTTGTTAAGACCTCTGCCATCCAGCCAGCAGGCACAGGTGGGTACCAAATCTCTGCTCTCTACTAAATAGGTTAACATTGTTTTTACCTCACCCCGCACAGCTTACCTGCTTAGCTAGAGTTCGTCCGGCAGGTTTTCCACACAAGGGACATACATTGTTTATGCTGTGCAGTTTCCTAAAACTCTCTCAGGGACCGCAAACCCATATAAATAGCATCTGGTCTCTGCGTGTCCTGTACCTCTTGCTAAGTGTCCCTAAGCCAGGCACAAGCAACTACCAGAATCAACTTGTTTTGTAACTCCCATTAGGTGGCTCCAAATCTGGCATAAGCTGCAGTCAGTTTTAGCTGAGAATAGTGATTTTTGACCTTTTCCATTTCATTACACATATCAACTAATTGCTAAAATACTGTGGCAAAACAAAAAAAATATATTTTTTGCTAATTTGACAAAGAAATAGGGATAATTTTGATTCATCCACACCAGATGGCTATTGTGGTGCTGGCTATTGTCAATTTTTATTTGACAATCTAAGGAAAAAGAGGTCAGTACCTCTGAATAAATAGGCAGGTATTGTGTGTTTCAAATTTCTTGTGATACAGGGTGCCTCTTGCAGCACACCAGCTGAAAAGTGCTGGCTTAGAGCATAGCTTTAATTAAGTGACCACAAAATCAATACAAGTAGTGGCTGGTATCAGCTCACATTGGGGGACCACTGAAGGGTCCCAAGCCCAGCACTAGCTGCAGCTGACCTTCATTTACAGTGAAGGCTCTCCAAAGCACCGCCAAGCCCAGCACAAATTGCAACGACTTTGTAGCTCTCACTATGTAGACCCAACCCAGGCACAAATACTGGCTGACTTGTCTGGCATTCGAGTAGCTCCTAAGGGACTCCAGAATAAAGCACCTCCAGTGGCAGGCTTCAGACCTGCGCGACACCCAAACAGCTCCACAGGTGACCCAGGAAGGCAAGACTCCGATGGCACCAGAGACTCACTAAGGCAACTCTTGTCTCATGGGGTCAGTTTCCATACAACAGCGTTTCTGTTATATTTACAGTTGTCCCTTCTAGTCGTTCAGGCTGAAGGTGAATCCTATCCACTGATTTGTCAATAATAATTAAGATTTAACTGTAAGAGCAGGATACACACAACCCACACAAGGGACACCACTGAGCACTCAGCTCAGCTGAGCAGGTAGACTGCAGCACTGGGCATCCCAGGACACCTATTACATAAAGTCCCTCTGCCAAGATGAGGATGCAGAAAGTCTATCTAATACACAGAAAGAAACAGAAGGTTTCTGCCAATATGAAGACACCAAGAAGCATATCCCAAGTTAAATAACAGGACAAAACTCCATAAAAAGAACTAAGCAACACAAGGACAAGCAATCTGTCAGATACAGTGTTCAAACATTGGTTATAATGATGCTTGATGAACTTGGGAGACAAATAGATGAACTCAGTGAGAACCTCAAAAGAGATAGAAACCATTAAAAAGAGTCAAATATGAAGAATACAATAACTAAAATGAAGAATCTTTAAAGGGTATCTGCAATAATACATTACATTAGTGGGTATACATTAGAATACATCAGATGGTATTTAACAGACGTAGATGACATAGAAGATTGATTGAGCAATCTGGAAGACTAGGTAGCAAAATTCACACTATTAGAACAACAGAAAGAAAAAAAAATTCAAAATTGAGGATAGTTTAAGGGATCCCTGGGGCAGCACCAAGTATACCAACATTTGCACCATAGGGGTGCCAGGAGAAGATAGATAGCAAGGGATTAAAAATATATTCGAAAAAATAATGGCTGAACACTTTCTTAACCTGGGAAAGGAAATAGACATATAAATCCAGGAACAGTAGAGAGTCCCTAATAAGAACCCAAAAAGGTAAGTAACAAGACACATCATAACTAAAATGCCCAAGGTTATAGGCAAAGAAGGAATCTTAAAAGTAGCAAGAGAAAAGCAGTTAGTTACACACAAGGTAGCATCTTTAACATTGTCAGCTTATTTCTCAAAAGGAACTTTACAGGACAGAAGGGATAGGCACAAAATAATGTAATGAAAAGCAAAAACCAAAGCCAAAATTATTATACACAGCAAGGCTAGCATTTACAATAAAAGCACCCACACTATCCAAAGCAATTTGTAGGTTCAAGGCAACTTATATCAAAATACCAATGATATTGTTCATACAACCTGAGCAAATAATCCTAACATTTATATGAAATCACAAAAAGCCCTGAATAGCCAAAGCCATCTTGAGAGGGGAAAAAAAAAAGCTTTGAGATACCATGCTATCTGATATTAGACTATACAACAAGACTATATAGTACTAGTGAAAAAACAGATATATAGATCAATGAAACAGAACAGAGAACCAAGAAATAAACCCACACCTATACGGTAAATCAATCTATGATATAAGAGGAAAGAATATACAGTAGGGTAATGACAATTTTTTTAATAAATGGTTTGGGGAAAACTGTACAGACACATGGAAACAAAGGAAACTAGACCACCTCGTTACACCACACACAAGAATAAACTCAAAATTGCCCTGACGGGTGTGGCTCAGTGGGCTGGGCATCAGCCCATGAACTGAAAGGTCACTGGTTCGGGGCATGTGATCAGCAACTGATTGATATTTTTCTCTCTCACATCGATGTTTTTGTCCCTTTCTTTCTTTCTCCTTTCCCCTCTCTAAAAATAAATAAATAAAATATTTAGAAAAAAAAAAGAATAAGCTCAAAGTGGATTAAAGACTTAAATGTAAGACCTGACACCATAAAGCTTATGAAAGAAAACATGCAGTAAACTCTCTGACATTTCTCTTATCAATATTTTTCTTGGATATGTCTCCTCAGGCAATGGGAACAAAAGAAGAAAAACTAAACCAATGTGACTACATCAAACCAAAGAGTTTTTGCACAGTAAATGAAACCATCGACAAAACAAAAGAACAATTTAAAGAATGGAAGATGATATTGCTAATGATACATTTAATAAGGGGTTAATATCCAAAATATATAAGGACTTAACTACAAAAAAACAAATGACCCAATTAAAAGATGGGCAGAAGACCTGAATAGACATTTCTCCAAAGAAGACATAACATGTGACTAATTGACATATGGAAAGATGCTCAATATCACTAATCATCAGGGAAATGCAAATTAAAGCCACAATGAGATTATCAGTCCCCCTACCCATAATTTCTCAGTCATATATCATGTGATTCTCTCTCTTTCTCTCTCTCTCCTATCTACTACCTATATATCTATCTATCTACCTATCTACCTATTTTTCTATCATCTATCTCTCTGAACCAACCAACTACCAGTAGTTAGCAACATTCTTCAGTTAAGCTTTATCTTACTTATCTTCTCTTGATGTTGGCCCTCACTATATTCCCTGACAGCCAACTTAGGGTCATAATACCAATTTGAACCAGTGTTCACTCGAACTCAGCCTAGCAGAGGGTTGCTTTCAGACTGTTTATAGAAAATACCCAGGTGAACAAAGAGATGGCTTCTTAAAATGGACAAATTTGTTTAGGAATAAGACAGAAGAGAGCATAAGCTACAAGGGAATATAATTACCAATGTAATATGAGAACCTAAACTTTAGTATTTATATAGTCATACTAAAGTAGAATAAATGACATAAAGAGAGACGAAAAGGACTTGTCCAGGTAGCTAAGTTGGTTAGAGCACCATGTGGCCATGCCAAGATCATAAGTTTGACCTTCGACCAGGGCACATACAAGAAGCAATCAATGAATGCATAAATAAGTGAAACAACAAATTGAAGTTTCTCTCTCTCCCCTCCTTTCTCTCTAAAAATAGACAAATAAATAAAAAGAGAGATGAAAATAGGGTACACATGTTCATTGAGAATAAAAAGGTGTGAAGGATTTAAGAAGAATCTTCAGTTTATTCACAAAGGCAACTTTATTGCCAAAACAATGAAGGAGTACAGGATGCCCCTGCTATCGAAGAGTAAAGCATACTTATGAAATATTTTGGAAGCCAAAATGTCATAAAATGAAGCACATCCACTGCTTCTCGAAAGTTTGTGTTACGTCACTTCACTTTATAAAAGGCCTACATTATTATGGAAATGGCTCTTTTTATAAAAGTAAGTCATCTTTGGATTTCTTTGGTTAGAAAAACAGATTCTAATAAAGGTCTTTTATAAAACTGAAGTGGTATAACATGAACTTTTAGAACATGAGGGATACCTGTATAAGAAAGAAAGATTTGAGAGGAGTTAAATGGTCACTGAGTAGGTAATACAAAAATTATAAACATGGAAAATGTATTTAAGAAACGGAAAATACACGTGAAAATGAATGAATGATTCTGGTTCAAGGCGATGACAGAAGAGGACCCTGAACCCACCTCCTCCCGTGAACACACTGACTCTACAGCTGCATGTGGAAGCACATCCTGTGAAAAAACCTAAAAACTGGCTGTGTGACTTCTGTGCATGAGAGAGTGAGGGAAAACCCATATCAGATTGGTAGGAGAAACTAGGGGACAATCTTTCCATAAGCCCTACCTCTGATGTCGTGAACCACAGTTGGAAGGGAACTAGAAACACAGCTTTAGCCTGTGGAGCAAAAAATATGACCCCCTAAAAGCATGCACCCCAGCTTTTAAGAATGCCCCTGAGAAATGAGCCTGCAAACACATTTAGTTTTTGAAAGCCAATAGGTCTTGTGACCATGAGGCTTACTAGAGTATAGCAACCTGAGAAAAGTCTCATGTGCTAGGACTCACCTGTTCCAGGGCCAAATGCAGAAGTGTCTGATCAAGGGGTTGCCTTGACCTCGAGTGGGAGAAGCTCATTAGATTGTATTAGAGCATCAGCCTGAGGGGCATGCATCTGACCTGACACACAGGCAGAGGACTGCTTGGGTGCTCTCCTGGGATGGAGAATGGCAGAGGTCATCTTTGGGCTTTTCCTCTGCCCTGATCCAGCATGTGGAAGCCATCTTTAGAAACAAACAAACAACGGCAAAAAAACTTCTAAGTTTACTTCTCTTTCCCTTTGGGTGCCATCTCCAGCTGCTGAACACCGTCTATATGCTCTCCCTCTGTTATATTCTAGAGTGCCAGCATCCCCTGCAAGGGGAGCTTTTATACACATCTATTGCCCCAGTGAGTGAGGCTGCAGCCAAGGGACACCTTGACGTTGCCTGTTCTGGGGGCATGTAGGGCTCGGGTACCTGGGTCTCTTTGGACTGTAGATAATGTAGAAAGTCTTCCAGGGCACAGCAAGAGGTAACAAACCCAGGAGCTCAGCCTTTATGTGGAAGAGGCTTATGAGCTTACCACTGTAACTACAGCTGGAAGGACAAGTATCTAATTAAACACACATCTAAGCACTGACTATAATTATTTCCAGAAATCTCAGAAGGCAGTGTATTTCACTTTTCCCTGTACTGTGGCCCAGAACTCCAGTATCTCACAGAAAGGAGGTTTTACATGTATTTGGTGCCATGGTTTTTAGTTGTGGTTCTCCAGTCCTATGGCTGCCACACAGGGAATGTATCTTGATCTCATGGTTCTGGTAGTAAGGGGCTTGTGTTCCTGGATGCTGTAGAAGGCTACCATCCCCAGGACACTGCAAAGGTAGCATATTTAATTTACAGACCCAGTATTTCTATGAAAGTGGCCTATTCTCTTTACCTGGCGCTTCATCTATAGCAGCTATAGAAAAGCGTCAGGTCTGACAAACATCTTGACTCTCAGGGAACACAGTTCTGTGCCCGGCATCTTTGCTCTTTCCCTCTGCCTAACTACAGCCTGTCAGACTCTCACACAGGAGCTTATATATTTGTCTGGAGCTCTGATTTTGCAACTGCCACTGAGAGGACACCTATCAACCAACTGACATTGGTTATGAACAGGGCTTATGCTTGTAAACCCATGAGACTATAAGTTTTGCATGCTTTAAAAGATGTTGCATCAGAGTCTGGTTTCCAGAGTTTGGCTCCAATTGTCCTGAATGTAGATGCTGTTTAAGATTCTTCCCTCTGGGGTACTCACAGGTCTTGGCATACCCTCAACTACTGGGAGCCATTACAAATAAAATTACCTGCTTGGACAACCCCAAAGGTTTGAAATAGAGAAAAGCAATTTGCCTGTTAGGGAGTTCAGAGTAACAGTCATAAATATACTCACTATATTAGGGAGAAAAATGAACAAAGCAAAAATTCAGCAAAAAGATAGACAATTTAAGTACAAATAGAAGTTAGAGAGCTAAAGAATATGATAACTACATATAAAAATACAAAGGAAGGGCTCAACAACAGACTAGACGAAGCAGAAGGATAAGAAAACTCAAAGACAGGGAGTGGAACTCATCCAATCAGAGAACAAAAACAAAAACAAAAAAAAAAAAAAAGAAAGAAAGCTGAAGGAACATATGGGGAAACAGCAAGGGAACAAACATACGCAGCACAGGCGTCCCAGAAAGAGAAGATGTTGCAGAACAGGCTGGCGGGGGTTGGTCTACCACGGGCAATGACAGTCCAACCAGGGATGCCAAAAACTGCTACAGAACAGGGCAGGGGCGCCCAACGACATACTGTTACCAAAAGGAGCCCCTTTGTGCTCCTGGGGTCCCCCCCATTCTAGATTCATTCTGCTCTCCACCAAAGAAAAGACGTCTCTCAATGCCAGAGACTGGTGAAAAGGAAAGGAATTATTTATTTACAAGTTAGACAGCCTTGGAGTAATGACTTAATGTCTCCTTTAAAATACTAAAGTTCTTTAGAATACCCTCAAACACATACAGTCCTTCCTTCTCCCCTTTGCCCAGTCCAGGGTACCATATCTCAGGAAAAGTAGAAGTCTGTGATTCAGGCAGCCCCTTGGTTCCAACACCATCCACTGTGTTGCCACCACGATCTCCAGTTAATCCAAAACCATGTGGCACCTTCTCATGGCCCACCAGCAAGAGTCCTTTCACCCTTTTTCTTCCAGGCAAAGTCTCCTGCTTCCTAGGCTGCATGGCAAAAGAAGCAACCCCCAAGCCGCGTGGCCCTGCCCTCTGCCCAAGTGATGGGGTCATTCCTGCTACAGCCTTGTGGTCCTGACTTTCCTTTCTGCTGCATGTCTCCTGCATTCTTCTGAACCGCTAAGAGAGAGCTCTGCATCACTGCTACATCTTGCTTCCCAGCTTCCTAAGCTGTGTGGCAAAGGGAGCCCCAAAGCTGCGGGATTCTCCCCTCTCGCCAAAAGCCATGTGTTCCTCCCTTCCAATTACATCTTGTGTGTCAGTCACTTCCATTCCCCTGGCTCAACACATGGCCACAGGTATTTAACATATCTATGAAACCAGTTAAAGGTTATAGATATGTTAAATGACCATGCCAGAGGTTAGCTGCAAAGCTGCTGCTATACAAAACAGCTCTGAATGGCCCTGCTCCGTGTCCCATACCCCCCCCCCCCGAGTTCAGACTTGTGGGGGGGAGAACAACATATATATATATATATATATATATATATATATATATATATATATATAGATATATATTTCTAATATTTCTTGGACACCTTGAGTTCTGGACCCCATTACAAATCCCGATTTGGGGTCCACTTCTTGGCTGCACCCTGTTACAAAGAGAGAGAGAGAAAGGGGCAGAAGTTTATTTCACCCAGCAATTCCACTGCTGGGATTATATCCTAAGAGCCCTGAAACACCAATTCAAAAGAACCTATGCACCCCAATGTTCATAGCAGCACAATTTACAATAGCCAAGTGCTGGAAACAACCTAAGTGTCCATTAGTAAATGAGTGGATCAAAAAAAAACTATGGTACATTTATGTAACGGAATACTACACAGCAGAAAGAAAGAAGGAACTCCTACCCTTCACAACAGCATGGATGGATTTGGAAAGCATTATGCTAAGTGAAGTAAGCCAGGTTGTAAGAGACAAATACCATATGATCTCATCTGTAAGTGGAACCTAATCAACAAAACAAACAAGCAAGCAAAATATAACCAGAGACATTGACATAAAGAACAGACAGTAACCAGCCTGGCTGGTGTAGCTCAGTGGATTGAGCGCGGGTCTGGGAACCAGAGGGTCCTGGTTCGATTCCCAGTCGGGGCACATGCCTGGGTTGCTAGGCCAGTTCCTCAGTGAGGGCCATGTGAGAGACAACCATACATTGCTCTTTCTCCCTCCCTTCTCCTCTCTCTAAAAATAAAATAAATAAAATCTTAAAAAAAAAAAAGAACAGACAGTAACCAGAGAGGGTTGGGGAGGGAGGAGGGATAATAGGGAAAAATTGGGGAAGGGGTGTCAAGGAACATGTGCAAAGGACACATGGGCAAAGCCAAAGGGGGTAGGATTTAGAGCAGGAGATGGGGGTGGGTGGGGGGAGTGGTGGGGGAAAATGGAGATAATTGTACTTTAACAATAATTTTTTAAAAAATTTTAAAGTTTATTTGAAAAACATAATGACTATAAACTTCCTTAACCTGAGGAAGAAAACAGACATCAGGATTCAGGGATCCTGGAGAGTTTCAGTCAAATAAACCCAAAGAGACCCACAAATACACAATAGAATTAGAATATTAGAAGTTAAAGAAAAGTAGAGAATTTTATAAATAGAAATAGAAAAACAACTTGTTATGTATAAAGCTACCCAGTAAGATTTCAGCAGAATTTTGTAGGTTACAAATGAGTGGAGAGTAAAAACATTAAAAAAAAAAAAAAAAAAAAGGAGCTAAAAAAAAAAAAAAAAAAAAAAAAAAAAAAAAAAAAAAAAAAAAAAAAAAAAAAAAAAAAACAAAAAAAAAAACTACCAACTAATAATACTCTTTTCAGCAGTTATTCAGACTTGAAGAACAAATAAAGAGTTTTTCAGGCAAGCGAAAGATAAAGGAGTTTATCACCACTAAGAAGGCTTTATAAGAAATGTTAAAGGGACTTTTTTTAACCTGAAAAGAAAGGGCACTAATTGGAAAGAAGAAAACATGTGAAAGTATAAATCTCACTGGTAAAGGTTAATACATAGAAACAGTAGTGGATTAATCACTCACAACTAGTATGAAGGTTAAAAAAAGTAGTAAAAACTATAACTACAATAATTTGTTAAGAGATACACAAGGTTAAAAGAGGTAAAATGTAATATCAAAAACAGAAAACATGGGGAGAATAAAAATGTAGAGCCTTAGAATGTATTCAAACTTAAGTCGCTATCAACTTAAAGTAGACTTATAAATAAAAGTTGTTACAGGGTAACAACAAGGCTAAGACCTATAGTAGGTACACACAGTAGAAAGGGAAATAAATCTAAGCATATGACTAAAGAAAGTATTCAAACTACAAAGAAAGCAAACAAAGAAACAGAAAACTACAAAACAGTAAAAAATTAATAATAAGCATATATCATTAATTATTTTATTTATTTTATAGGTTTTTTATATTCTTTTTTTTTTAGATTTTTTTTATTTAATTATTTTTTTAGACAGAAGGGAATGGAGGGAGAAAGAGATGGGGAGAAACATCAATGTGTGGTTATATCTCACGTGGCCCCCCTGGGGACCTGGCCAGGTTTTTTTATATTCTTTTTTTTTTAGTTATTTTTATGTTTATATTTAGAGAGAGGGGAAGGGAGGAAGAAAGGGAGAGAAACATCAATGTGTGGTTGCCTCTCAGAAGCCCCCTACTGGGGACCTGCAACCCAGGCATGTGCCCTGACTGAGAATGGAACTGGCGACCCTTCGGTTTTCAGGCCAGCACTCAATCCACTGAGCTACACCAGCCAGGGCTCAAAAATTATTTTCAAAGTAAATGAACTAAGTTATCAAGTCAAACACTATAGAGTGATTTAACAGAAAATAACAACACATACCTATAAGAGTTTCTCTTCAGGTATATGAACGCACAGACTAAAAGTGAAGGAGCATAAAAAGATATTCCATAAAATTGGAAATTAAAAGAAAGTTAGGTAGCTTTACCTACAGTAGACAAAATAGATTTTAAAACAAAGACTGTAATGAGATAAAGAAGATCATTACATAATGATAAAGGAGTTAATCTAATAAGAGGATAAAACATTTGTAAATATTTATACACCCAACATAGGAACACCAAAATGCATAAAGCTAATATTAACCGATCTAAATGGAGAAATAGACAACTATAAAACAATAGTGGGCCCGGCTGGTGTAGCTCAGTGGATTGAGCGCGGGCTGGGAACCAGAGGGTCCCGGTTCGATTCCCAGTCGGGGCACGTGCCTGGGTTGCGGGCCACGTCCCCACTGAGGGCCATGTGAGAGGCAACCATACATTGCTCTTTCTCCTCTCCCTTCTCCTCTCTCTGAAAATAAATAAATAAAATCTTTAAAAAAAAAAAAAAAACAATAGTGGACTCTAAGATACACCTACAGTAATGGATAGATCATCAGACATAAAAACAATAAAAAATAGAGGCATTAAGCAACACGTTAGACCGGAGAGACTTAGAGACATTATATGTATATGGTCTGCCTGGAAAAAGTCTAGCCATTATTAATATAACAATGGCTGTGCGGCATCAATGTAAACTGGAAACCAAGGAGAGCGGGCCGGAGTGCTCATGTCTGCACAACGACGACTTCACTGTACTAGTCAGTGGGGGCGGTCGACACAATGGAGTGAGCATGTGCACTGTGTGGCTGCCCCATTCAAAATGACTGAGCAAGTAGAGCAATGAATATGCATCAAATTTTTCATCAGGCTCGAACATTCCTTCGTGGGAACTATTTGGATGATTCACAAGGCTAGAGCTACAGGCAACTGGTGATTCACAGATTCATTCATGAAAATGTGCCTGCTCGTATGTTACGTGCTGTGCAGAGGTTTTTTACAAAACGTCAACTCACCCAGGTGACTTGGCCCCCTACAGCCCAGATTTGGCACCTGTGACTTCTAGCTTTTCCCAAAACTAAAATCACTTTTGAATGGGAAGAGATTTCAGACCATCAGTGAGATTCAGGAAAATCCATGGTGCAGTGGATGGCAATTGGGAGAACTGTGTCAGGTCCTAAGGTGCCTTTGAAGGTGACAGAGACATCATTGTCCTATGTACAATGTTTCTTATATCTCGTATTTTCAATAAATGTCTCTATTTTTTGTATTACATGACTGGATACCTTCTGAACAGACCATATGTATATGGTCCATCCAAAACAACAGAATTACATTCATCTCAAGTAAGGCCAAAAACAAATCTAAGGAATTTAAAAAGAATGAAATCATATCAAGCATCTTTTCCAGCCACAACTGTATGAAAATAGAAATCAATTCCTATAAGAAAAGTGGAAAATTCACAAGTATGTGATTAAACAACATGTTTCTGAATAACCCATAGGTTAAAGAAGAATCAAAAGAGAAATTTAAAAAATACATTGAGACAAATGCAAATACAAATACAGCTTACCAAAACTTATGGGAGATAGTAAAAACATTTCTAATGAGTTCATAGCAAGAGCACCTTCTTACAACACACACGAAAATAAATTCAAAATGGATTAAAGACTTAAATATTAGACCTGAAACCATAAAAGTCCTAGAAGAAAACATAGGCAGTAAAATCTTGGACACTGCTCATAGCAATATTATATCTGATATATCTCCCCAAGCAAGGGAAACAAAAGAAAAAATAAACAAATGGGACTTCATCAAACTAAAAAGTTTTTGTACAACAAAGGAGATCATCAACAAAGTAAAAAAAAACAAGCTATGGAATAGGAGAACATATTTGCAAATATATTTGATAAGGGGTTAATATCCAAAATGTATAAAGAACTTACAAAAATGAATACCAAAAGAGCAAACAATCCAATTAAAAAATGGGAAAGGACCTGAATAGACACTTCTTCAAAGAGGACATACAGATGGCCAATAGACATGAAAAGATGCTCAATGTCAGCAATGTCAGGTTTCATAATCAGAGAAATGCAAATTAAAACTACACTGAGATTACCTCACCTGTCAGAATGATTATCATGAGTAAATCAACAGGCAACAAGTGCTGGCGAGGATGCGGGGCAAAGGGAACCCTTGTGCACTGTTGATGGGAATGCAGACGGGTGAAACTACGGTGGAAAGCAGTATGGAGATACGTCAAAAAAGTAAAAATGGGACTTCCTAAGATGGCAGCATAGGCGAATGCACCGTACCGCCTCGCACAACCAAACAAGGAAAAAAAATCAGAAATCTACACATCCAAAAACAGCCAGATCTGACAGAAAATCATATTGAGAGGAAGTCCGACAACCAAGGAATTTAAGAAGATACATTCATCTAGTTTGGTGAGCCGGAAGGTGCGGGCGGAGGGAGAGCGCTCAGCGACCGCGGGGCGAGCAGGTGACCAGGTCTGTGGTTGGAGGGGCGGTTCCTGCGGGGCTGCAGCACTCCCAGACAGGGCCCGACTGAAGCGCGGTCTGCCACCGGTGGGTGGACCGGGCAGGTCTGCATTCGCATGCAGAGAAACCGGGAAAGAAAGCAGGGCGCAACCCATTGGCACAGAGTGAGAGCGCCTGTGGGGGTGGAGTCCGCGGCCGGAGGAACTCCCGGCCTCACAGGAAAGTTCGCTGGGGAGACCCTCGGGGGATTGGAGCTGTGCAGCCCATCCAGCGACCCCAGAGTGACCCCCGGAGCCAGCGCAGAGGGGCCCGAAGTGCTTGCAGGAGGCGGTGTGGGTGCGGAGAGCAGAGAAGGCGCCATTGTGCGCTCAGGTCCCGCCCCCAGAGGCTATGTCCCAGCACAACTACCGGGAAATTCCCTGCACAGGGGAGCCCCAAGACTCCGCCCCCCTTACAGTGACAGGCACACCAAGGGGGGAAAAAATAAAATGACCCAAAGAAAGGAACAAATCAAAACCCCAGAGCTAACCGACCAAGAGATAGCCAACCTATCAGATGCACAGTTCAAATCCCTTGTAATAAGGATGCTTTCAGAATTCAATGAAAAATTAATGAACTTGCTTGAACAGATGAGGAGAGATTTGCAGGGAACCAATAGAGATAAGGAAACTGGGACTCAAATCAATGGAGTGGACCAGCAGAAAGAAAAAAAGCATCGAACCAGAAAAGAATGAAGCAACAAGAATTCAAAAAATGGAGGAGGGGCTCAGAAACCTCCAAGACATCTGTAAACGTCCCAACATACGGATCATAGGGCTGTCAGAAGGAGAAGAAGAAATCCAAGGAATTGAAAAAATATTGGAACACATAATGATGGAGAATTTCCCGAAGCTGGCGAAGGAAATAGACTTGCAGGAAGTCCAGGAAGCTCAGAGAGTCCCAAAGAAGTTGGATCTAAAGAGGAACATACCAAGACACATCATAATTACATTACCCAAGGTCAAAAATAAGGAAAGGATCCTGGGAGCAGCAAGAGGAAAGGAGACAGTTACCTACAAAGGAATCCCCATAAGACTGTCAGCTGATTTCTCAAAGGAGACCTTGCAGGCAAGAAGGGGCTGGACAGATGTGTTCCAAGTCATGAAAGGCAAGGACCTACATCCAAGAATACTCTATCCAGCAAAGATTTCATTTAGAATGGAAGGGCAGAGAAAGTGCTTTGCAGATAAGGTCAAGTTCAAGAAGTTCATCACCACCCAGCCTTTATTGTATGAAATGTTGAAGGGAGTTATATGAGGTATGGAGGAATATTAACAGGGGAGTGGTAGGGGGAGAGGGTGGGGATGGGGCACAGAACAAGTAGCATAAATGGGAGGTAGACAACAGACAGGGGGAGGTTAAGAATAGTATAGGAAGTGCAGGAGCAGAAGGACTTATGTGTATGACCTATGGACAAAACTAAAGGGAGGGGAAAGGGGGGGTAAGGGGGTGGGGGGAAAGAAGGGGGGGAAGTGGGGCAACTGTAACAGCATAATCAATAAAATATAGTTAAAAAAAAATTAAAAATGGATCTGCCTTTTGACCCAGCTATCTCACTTCTGGGAATGTATCTGAAGAAACCCAAAACACTAATTCAAAAGAACATGAGCACCCCTATGTTCATCACAGTGTTCTTTCAATTACTAAGATATGGAAGCAACCCAAGTGTTCATTGGTAGATGGTGGATAAAACAATTATGGGACATTTATACAATGGAATACTACTCAGCCATAAAAAGAAGAAAATGTTACCCTTTAAGACAGCATGGATAGACCAGGAGAATATTATGCTAAGTGAAATAAGCCAGTCAGAGAAAGATAGATACCATATGATTTCACTTATATGTGGAATCCGATGAACAGACTGAACTCACAAGCAATACAGAGACAGACTCAAAGACAGCCGGATGACAGCTATTGAGGCAGGGGAGGTTGGGGGTGGAGGGATTGAGCAAAACGGAAAATGCACTCGTGGTCATGGACAACAGTGTGGTGATTACAGGGGAGAGGAGAGGATAAGGGGGTTAAGTGTTCATGGAAAAATACAATTAGAAAAATAAATAAGAAAAATCTCAAACAATCTAACTTTACACTTAAAGGACCTGAGAAAAGAAAGAAAGAAAGGAAGCCCAAAGTTAGTAGAAGAAAGAAAATAATAAAGACCAGAGCAGAAATAGATGAAATAGGCACCGAAAAGGTAGTGGAATCAGAGCTATTTGAAAAGATAAACCTTTACATAGTCAAAAAGAGAGAGCATTAAATAAAACCAGAAAGGGAAGAGATGTTACAAGTGATGCCACAGAAATACAAGGATCAGAAGAGAGTACCAGTAACAATTACAGGCCAAAATTTGACAATCTAAAATAAATGGATACATTCCTAGAAACATACAATCTCTCTGAATCATGAATAGAAAGTTTGAATGAACTGATTACTAGTAGAATTTTGATAAATAATTAAAAACCTCTAAATTAACAAAAGTCCAAGATAAGACTACTTTACTGGTAAATTCAAGAAACTTGATACCAATCCTTCATAAATTATTTCTTTTTTTAAATTGCTTCCTTAGATTTCCTTAGAATACCATCAACATTTTAAGATTTTATTCATTTAGTTTTAGAGAGGGGGGAAGGAAGAAAGAAAGGGAGAAACACAACAATGTACAAGAGATATATAGAACAGTTGCGTCCCTAACGGTCCCAACCAGGTCTCCAGCCCATAACCCAGGCATGTGTCCAGACCAGGAATCGAACCATAAACCCTTTGGCTCAGAGGCTGGCACTCAATCCACTGAGCCACACCAGCCAGGGCCATAAACTATTTCAATATATAAATGGGGAGGGAATACTCCACACACTTTATGAGGCTAACATTACCCTGACACCCAAACCAGAAAAAGAGCACCGTAGTCCTCCTCCACCAAAACAAAAGAAAATTATGGTCTAATACCCCTGATAAACACAGATGAAAAAATCCTTAATACAATATTAGCAAACCAAATTTAATAATACATTATAAGGATTATAGACCATGATCAAGTGTGATTAATTTCAAGGATGCACAATGGTTCAACATTAGCAAAGTAACAAATGTAATACATCACATTAACAAAATGAAGGATAAAAATGTGATCATTTCAATAGATGCAGAAAAGTATCTAAAAGACCGTATTATTTATGATAAAAACTCTCAACAAAGTGGAATGTACCTCAACATAATAAAGGTCAGATATAAGAAGCCCACAGGTAAATCATAGTCAATTGTGAAAAACTGAAATGGTTTCTTCTAAGATCAGGAACAAGACAAGATGCCCTCTCTCAACATGTTTATGTAAGTGCACATTTATTGTAGCATTGGAAGTCACAGTCATAGGGATTAGGCTAAATAAATAAGCAAGCATCCATATTAGTAAAATTTAGCACAGATAAGTAAAATTTCCACTATCTGAAAATAACATTATATTACAAATAGAAAACCCTGACAACTCTGAAAAAAAAAAATAACTGTTAGAACTAAACAACTAATTCAGTAAAATAGAAGGACACAAAATCAATACATAAAAACCTGCTGTGTTTCTGTACTCTAGTAACAAACTAGCACAAAGAGTAATAAATAAAGCCATCCATTTACAATTGTATCAAAAAGAATAAAATACCTAGGAATAAATGTCAAAGAGTTGAAAGATCTGTACACTGAAAACAATAAGAAAATGAAAGAAACTGGAGGAGACAGAAATGAATAGAAATATATTCTTTGCTCATAGAATGAAATAATTAATACTGTTAAAATAGCCATGCTATCCAAAGTTATCTATAGATACAATGCAACCTCTCCCAAAATTCCAATGGCATTTTTCATTAAAATAGGACAAAATATCCTAAAATTTGTATGGAAACATTAAAGACCCAGAATTGCCAGCCAAAGCAATCTTAAGAGAGAAGAACAAAGCTAGAGGCATCATACTCCCTGATATCAAACTATATTACAAAGTTACAGGCATTAAAGTAGCATGGCATTAGCATAAAATCAGACACATAGATCAATGGAAGAGAATAGACAGCCCACAGATAAATGCACACATATATGGTCAGCTAATTTATGACAAAGGAGCCAAGAATATACAATGGACAGCTACTTCAATAAAAAGTTTTTGGAAATATGAACAGCAACGTCAAAACATGAAACTCAGCCACTCTGTACATCAAAGAGAAAAAATTACTCAAACTGAATTAAAGACATGGATATAAGACCTTCAACTATAAAACTCCTAGAAGAATCCATAAGGGGTAAACTCCTTGACATCAGTCTTGGTGGTGAGTTTTTGAGTCTGACACCAAAAGGAAGTACAATAAAAGCAAAAATAAGCAAGTGGAAACATATCAAACTAAAACTTCTGTGGAGCAAAGAAAACCATAAGCCAAATGTAAAAGCAACCTACTGAATGGGAGAAAATATTCACTAATCACATCTGATAAGGGGGTCAATCTCTATTATATAAAGAACTTATACAACTCAATAGCCAAAAAATAACAATGTGATTAAAAAGTAGGCAGAGGATCTGAAAGACTTTTACAAAAAAAATAATAGATGGCCAACAGATGCATGAGATGTTCAACATCACTAATTATTAGGAAAATGCGTATCAAAACCACAATGAGATGTAACTTCACACCTGTTACAATAGCTATTATCAAAAACACAATATATAACAAATGTTAGGGACTAAGTGCACAAAGGGAACCCTTGTGCATTCTTGGTGGGAGTGTAATTAATTCAGTCACTATGGGAAGACAATGTGAAGGTGCCTGAAAAAATTAAAAAAAATAAACAGTGACCAAAGGTGATGGGGGAGGGGATAAAAGGGAAAAGAAGGGAAAGAGCCAAGCAAAGGAACATGAATAGAGGACTCATGGGCATGAACAATGCCAGAGGATTGATTATAGAAGTTGGGGGAGGAGGAGGTTGGAGTAAGCAATAGGGAAAAAGGCAGGACAACTGTAACTGAACAACAATTAAAAAACACAAAAAAATAAAAAATAAAGAAAAAATAGAACTTCCACATAATCCAGCTATTTTACTTCTAGGTGTTTACCTAAAGAAAATGAAATACTAATTTGAATATAAGTATATGCATCCCCATGTTTATTATAGCATGATGTATAATAACTAAAACATGAAAATAGCTGAAGTGTCCAATAAATGAATGGATAAATAAAATGTCATCATATATGTGTGTGTTGTGTGTGTATATATGCTCATAATATATTTATATATACATATCCCTATGTATATATGAATGTGTATATATACATATACATATATGTGTGTTGTGTGCATATATGAATATATATATATATATATATATATACAATGCACACACATATATACACACATACATACACACATAATGGAATATTACTCAGCCATAAAACATAATGAAATCTTGCCATCTGCAACAACATGGATGACCTCGAGGGCATAATGTTAAGTTAAATAAGTCAACCAGAGAAAGGCTAATACTGTTTGATTTCATGTATATGTGTAATCTAAGCAAACGAACAAAATGAAACTCAGAGATGCAGGTAACAGATTACTAAAGGTGGGATTTAGGGGATGGATGAATGGGTGAAGGAGTCAAAATGTACAAGTTACTAAGATAGTAGATGTTCAAAGTTCTCATAATGAGAAAAACAATTTGTAAGTATGCATGGTGATGGCACTCACTAGATTTGTGATTATTTCTCCTATTATGAAATACACAGTATGTATTGTGAAGGAGGGAGGGAGGAGAGGGAGAGAGAGAGAGAGCAGAAAGCGGGAAACAGGGCAGAAACAGAGGTGATGGCCAGCATTCCACAATAAAGTTTCCACAATAAAAGTAAAACATGTTTTACTGGATTACCTTCAAGAATACCATCAACGAAAGTGAAATTTAATAATCAGTTGTCTAACCTGACCACAGACAACAAAAATACAATGCATCCTAGGGAAGTTATCGGCTGGTGAAGAAAAGTTTAAATAATAGATACTGGTTCTACTTTTGTCACCAGAGTTAACATCTGAAGATTTTCATATGCAATTTAAGTAGTGAATATGCTTTAAGTGCAGTGCTTAAAGGTATCTAAATGTCAATGATAATCGACATTTGTATTTGTTTATAACCAAGAGAATAATTAAGTTTGGATTACATTTTTTAAAATAATGTATCAAATAATAGATTTATTGTAAAAGAAATGTTTTAATACACAATGGATTTAAAAAAATGAGTATATTGAGTTAGAAGCAAGAAACAAATGTACGTTTCCTTTAAATATATTTCTTTACCTTATCTCTTATTGTCTTAGCATAAACATCTAGATAAGTCAGATCTTTCCAATTATTTAAATTAATACAATAAATGTTGAATGAGCTGGGTTATCTAAATTTCCACTTGTAATAAGCAGTAGTTCCATCATATAATTTAAAGTTATGACTCTATCCATTTAACACAGATTAATTTCGTTTTCTGTCCATGGCATTTAATATAAATCTCTGCCTCCAGGACTTGATGAATTTGTGCTTACCTACAAAGCACTGCCAAATATCACCTCATTTGCCACAGCACCAAACCGTTCCTTCCACCTTCTACTAAGCGATGGTGGTGGGAGAGAAGCTGCAACGGTTTTCCTTCTGCCTCTTTTTCTTACTCCCTCTATATTTGATCCAAAATATTCCTCTGAATACGGCTATTTCCTTTTCCTAAGATTATGCAACTTAATTCATTAAAATCTAAAAACCAACATTACAGTATGTAAGATTCAAATTTTAGTACTACTTTAAGAGCATGGAGGAAGCATTTATGAAGCTCTGACAGGAAGAATGGTTAGCTAAATCATTTTCTCTGTAAAATGGTTTGGGTCTGAGTCTATTTTCTGAGGATGACATAGTCCATTATACATATTTCGGAGAATGTTCTCATTAGACTTTCCTTTCACTGGCTTGAAGCTTAAACTATGCAGTAAGGCTTATGTCTGCCTGAATTCACCAGGCTTTTTCTTTGGCCTCATGTAAACACGAGATGGATTATATAGCTGAGGAACCCAGCAGAAGTGCAAAGAAAGGATTTTGCTCCCTTTTGTATTAGGAGATATATAAATATATATATATAAATATACACATATATGTATGCCCACATATGCTCTATATTTAGTTTTTCCCTGCACTTTATCTCTTATCTATTTTCGAGGGTTTCCAGAAATATAAGTATGAAATAGGCAATTGTGATTTATTGTGCTTTGTTAAAATCTTGTCATACTGTTTTCAATCACATAGACTTTCCTTCAACTTCTGCATACTTGGAAAATAAATTCATCTCACAGTCACAGTCTCAGTGAAAACTGGCCTAATAGTTTAAATGTTTCTCTGGGTTTTGCACGGTTATTTAAAAGCTAAAATTGTTCTTGTGTATTGCTCTCTATTTTATTGATTATCTTTTTCATTTTTATAGCACTCAATACATCAGAGATTGGTTTGACTTTTCCATAATTATTGATTCATTTATATGTGACTTTCTTCAGAATGCATACCCTTCTAAAATTAAAGAATGAATCATGTTAATCCATTAGTCGATGAAACCAAAATAATTTTTACTATTTTTTTTCTTTTTTTGTGGCTATGTTTTCAAAAACAATAGTATTACTAGTCATTATTTAATCTTACTATCAAATATGCAGTATTCTCAGAAATCTTTCAATACTCTTGTGAAATAGGTCAAAACAATTGTGATCAATTTATTTTTTGAGTGATAAAACTAGTTGAAGAGTTTGGCTCTTGTTTAAAAAACCTGTATGTGATTTTTTTCAGACCCGACATAATAGGCGATTACAAAGGCTTTATCTGTGAGGCCTGTCTAGGGAAAGCTGTCCTTCCCACACCACACTGGGTGCACGGCCAGTGCACTTGACGTCTCTGAGGGCGTCTCAGGACCCTCACGACCTTTGCATGTTCACATTCTTAGCCTGGATAGTTTCATCTCTAAGTCTCTTTATCCTTTCTCTGAAGACTCTGGCCACAGTCGTCTTCAGCTGCCTCTGCCGAGACTTCACTTGGGGAGTGGGCGGGGCATGAAGGCCAACACTGAACACACTGTCCCGACTCTGTGTCAGCAGCCAGTATTCCCCACTGCCACCTTACCCCTTTGCCCTTCCCACCCCAGAGTTCAGGGCTCCAGGGCCTGTAACACCGCCGGGGCCTTTTGCCCGTAGTGCCCCTCACAGTACAACACCCCCGCACCTGTGCTGATTCACCAGACACTCCACCCAACTGTCTTTCTTTGGGGGAAAACAGCAGCAATTCCTCCAGTTTTAGATTTTTGCTTATATCATCTGTAACCCATTAAAGGCCCAACTTTTTCATTTTTAGTCTGTTGCTTTAATCATCTACTCCCCTACCTGGCAATTGTGCTGCCTGTCTCCTAGCTCAGTGGAGCTCCCGACACTGGTAAATAAAGATATGCACTCCAAATCCCTGGTAGAGGCCTAAGGCTCTCCAGTGACTCAGGCAACTCAGCTATCTCTTGGAGGAAATGAATTGATTAACTTTGCCCATTCTTAATATAGCATTGCTAAGGTAGACCCTCTACAGAACTTCCATTAAAACATGGACAATACACGCCCTGGCTGGTGTAGCTCAGTGGATTGAGCGTGGGCTGGGAACCAGACGGTCCCGGTTCGATTCCCCGTCAGGGCACATGCCTGGGTTGCAGGCCTGGTCCCCAGTGAGGGCCATGTGAGGAGCAACCATACATTGCTGTTTCTCTCCCTCTCTGTCTCCCTCCCTTCCCCTCTCTCTAAAATAAATAAATAAAACCTTTAAAAAAAAAAAAAAAAAACATGGACAATACAATTTTTACCTCCAATCCACAATATCTCGAAGTCAAAGCACAGCAAAGCCTGTCTTAGCCCCCTCAACTTCTATAACACAAACATACCATACACTGAGTAGCTTAAAACAACAGAAATGTCTTTCTTATAGTTTTGGAGGAAGGGAAGTCCAAAGTCAGGGTGCTAGCACGGCCGGGTTCTGGTGAGAACCCTCTTTCAGGCTTCACGTTTCAGACTGACGACTTCTCTCAGCATCCTCACAGGGCGGGCGGGAGAAAGGCCGCAGCCTCCCACCTGGCTCCTATCAGGGCACTGGTCCCTTCCTGCGGGCTCCACCCTCATGACCTAATCTAATTCTAACAACCTGCCAAAGACAGCGCTGCCCTACAACATCGCATTTGGGAGTAGGGTTTTAACTTATGAATTTTAGGAGAACACAAACATTTAGTTTATCACAGAGGCTAAAAAAATCCTTTAACGAAACTCCCTCAGTATGAAGCTTCTTCTCCATCCCCATTCCTTCCCCACACACTTATCATAGTTCCCTATTTTTTAAGGATGGAGAAAGCACACCGAATACCTTGATTTCATTTGCCTTTCTTAATATTACAATGCAAAAATATGTGCCTTAGGTAAAAATGTATTTTACTCTTCTGTTTTTGTTGTCTAAATCTGTTTTCCCCTTCACAATTTGCCAATGAGGACTCATTCAAAATTATAAACTACAACTGACATACGGATGGAGTATTCTGTTTTCCAGTATGTTCTGTTGACTCTAGGGTGGATTTTATTATTTTAAATTAAACATATTTTTTGATCTCTTACTCTTCTCAAGAAACTTAAAATCATTTGGGATCAAATAAAAGGCAGTTTTTTGTTTGTTTGTTTGTTTTAAGTACAAATAGAAAGGTAGAGTTGTAAAGGCCTGTCAGGACTCAAACCCTGCACCTGCTCGGCTGAGGTGGGAAATCCATTCCCAGAATCAGTCACTCCATATCCGTGGTTTATACGTGTCTGGCGAGATGAGGTGCTTCCCAGTGCAGAGTGTGGCTGGAGCTGTCTTACCTTGGGGCATTCCAGTCCTTAATTCAGATACGGTATCTCTGTAAATGTTTTGTGAACACATTTTCCTGAAGATTCAGGGTCAAGGGGTGTATGGTAGCTTATGAACTCAATTTTCTACCACCCCACTTTAATTTCTACTTTGTCACTATTTTGTTCACTTGTATGGGGAATTCAGAATATTTGGGTTTTTGTTCCATCAAAGAGCTGACCCCACAGGTCCATCCCCAGCTCACTGTACACCTGTGAAATGTTGGAACTAGCCCATTAGAATGGGCTTTTTCTTTGGATTATAGATATTTCCAGTGTTATACAGTACTCCTCTATTGGTGTGGCAATGGAAATCAAAGGGCAAAGAAACTATCTTGTGTGTAGCTGCTTAAATTTGGGTCCACTCAAGTGATTTAAATGGGAAGGAAAAACAAAGTAAGGGATATTCCTGGTTCCTAACTTAATAAAAGTTAAAGAATCCATATATTCCAACTCTTTAAATTGGGATGTACATGGGGGAACAGGACAGGAGAGGAGAGATATCAATAGCATCAGGTATCCAGAATACAGTTAAAACAAATTTCATTTTATAATCCAATTTATGCTCTGTTTCAAGAATAGTAGTTTCCTCTACAGACTGGTCAAAAAAGTGAAAATATTTGTGTCTTCAGTAGAAAATTTGAATACAACTTAACATGACTTTCACCTTTAGGAAATACCTATGCAAAGAAAGATCCTTAAGTGGAAACTCCTGTGGTGCCTGTGTTTAATTCGGAATATTCCACCTGGTTTGGTAAAAGTATTACTTACCGTAAAAAATATAGTTCATCAGCATCTACAAGACTCAAAGTGCTTTTTTCAAAATTATTTTAAAAATTATTATAATTATTACACAGCAACTCCTGTGATTGCTTGGCTTGGGTAATGCAGGGACAGGTGTTCACTGGATCCGTCTTTCAAACATGCATGATACAGGGTATAGCACAAATAACACCCTTTTTTATCATAAAATCTTTTATTATAAAATCATAACCGTGTAATTCTATAACATAAAAATATCACACTCAAACATACCATATGGTATTTTAAGTGAAATGTTCAAATTGCTGTCCATCTCAAGTGAGACCTTCACATTCCCACCAACCACACTCACGTAGGCATTATTTCGGTTGGACCCTGGACAGTCCAACTTTTTCCATGACTTAGTAATGCACTGATTTTTCCCTTATTCAACTCAGAGTGTGTATTAGTTTGTTTATAATCTGCCCCCCCCTCTATTTTATATCCAGCGCTGTCTAAGTGTCCTTCTTGCATTGCTGATCGTGTGGTCTTACGTATCTCCTGGAGACTCGATTCTGTTATTAGCCGCCAGAGGGAGAATCAGTTCCTGTGACTGGTCACTACTAGGAGGAAACACAGTGTTCAGCAATTCTCATTGGCAGTTGCTTATAAAATGAAAGATAGTAATTTAAATCTATTTAGAAATAATTTTTCCAAATAAAACACTTCGTTAATATTATTTCATAATAAACATTTTTCAGGTAAACCAATTACTATCATGTGATTTCTCTCTATATTATATATATGTGTGTGTGTATAGATATATATATACACACACAAACACGCATATAATAAGGTCTAGAAAAAAGAATGATTTTCTTATTTCCACTTCTTATAGATCACTATTTAGAGAAAGGTAGGTAGAAATTGATATCAGGACTTACTGTGCCTTTTCATGTTACTCATACATAGTGTCTCAAGTTGATTGTGGCGTTTGTCATTCTCTTACCCATGTATCTGATGCACGTGGGGACACATCTCCAGGTAACATTCTGAAAACAAGTGTGCCTTGTGTGAATTCTATCATAAAATGATACATAGTTAACACTTACTGAACATTATTACCATGATCCCAATATTGTTCAAAGTATCGTACTTGTATTAAATAATGTATTTTTATGTTTCTGGCGATGAAACAAAGACTGGAATGAAAGCCTTTAAACCAAGGCCTGTTTAAATACTATGATTGAGATAATACACACACACACACACACACACACACACACATACACACACACACTAGTGATAGATTTGAGAAAGAGAGAGGAAGGTGGGAGAGGAGAGACAGAAAGAGGAAGAAACATCCATTTTTTATTCCACTTAAGTATATATTCACTGATTGATTCTTTTATGTGTCTCGAACAGGGGTTGAACCCACAACCTTGGCATATCAGGACAATACTCTGTGCTGCGCTACCGAGACAGGGCCAGTGCTATGATCTGTTTGATTGTTTCTTTTTAGATACAGATTCTCAGAGTAGGAAACACACACATGCACACATTTACACACACACTTGTTTTAAACTATTGCTTTGTCTGGATTTCTACCATTCGTTAATAGGTTATTTTAAATCATTTTTAAATGCTGAAATGTAAGCTTGCTTCTCTCAGAGTCATCAGATGTTCAGAGCTGATGTTCTCTCCTTAACCCTGACATTATACCAACCATATGACCCATTTCTCTTGTCGTTCTCCTCTTTGTCCATACACAGGAAAGTTTTGAAATCACTGTGAATCTAAACATTCAAATGCAACAGAGCTAATACAAATATTTGAATGCTTTGTATTATTATGTAAAGATCATGTGACCTGATTTTATTTTTGGACAGCTTTTCTTATGAGGGCTATTCTGGAGAATTGAACACTGATAGACTCATCTCCTAAAGGCAAAATGCTTCTTGAATTGCATGCTAAAAGTCTGGCCAAAACCAATAGTATTTTGTCTATCTCTAATTCCCTCTGTTCTAATTAATTAATGCTCTTTTTATAATAAAAAAATCTGTTCATGTCAGTTTTCCACTCCAAATCTTCAGTAAAATCCCCACTGCCTGCAGACAGAAATGTTACTTAATAAACTGGATATTCTAGGCTTCCGTGTTCTGACCCTTGTCTGGCTTTACAACCTCTGGTCTTCATCTAGACCGGAGGTGTCCAACCCATGGCCTGTGGGCTGCTTGTGGGAGCACAGGATGGGTATGAGCGCAGCACAACACAAAATTGTAAACTTACTGAAAACATTACTTAGTTTTATTACTAAGTTTTATACTGTTTTATTACTTAGATATGTACATTTTCTGTATTAGTGATCACAAACTTGGGAGCTTCTCCACAATTTTAAAAGATTGTCTAAAGGGCCTCTGCACCATTAGGGTTATTATATGAGGACTTTTTGCTTCTATGTGGTGGCGGATATCACGAAAATTATGCACAGACCTCTGTGCTGCTTATCAGTTTTCGGTAGTGTTTGTGTATTTAACGTGTAGCCCAAGGTAACCCTCCTTCCGGTGTGGCCCAGAGACAAAAATTTGCGCATCCTGATCTAAACCGAACTGCTCAGTCCTGCTGTTTCACCCAGTATTCCTCATTTGAGCTTTTCACAGGCCAGCCCTTAAATTAAAGATTATCTTTTCTCCAACATACGTTGACCATGATGCCTTTTAAAACTTACACTTAGAGGCAATCTTCTATAAATGTGATGCTTCCATTGTATCTGTCTTGACTTATGAAAATTCACCCATCCCTTCCCCGCCCCCATTAGCAAATGAACTCCTTGCCAGCAGGGAGCACATTTTGTATTCCCAAAATGCCTGAGAGTAGATATCAGTAATTGCACAATATTTTAACCCAAATCCATTATTAAGTGTTCTTTATTTGGAGACACATAATAAAATCACAGGTATAGATTTTCAAAAATATATGTTCAATATTTTCAGACAAAATTTATAATTTAGTTTGAGACTAAATCAAAGCCCTTTATTAAAAACAAACAAAAAATTACAGGTAATTTTGAAAGTCATTTTAGTATTATGAGCATGGATATAAAAATTCAAATGTGCTTTGAGTAAGGAGTTATATTTTACATTATTTGCAAAGTTTTATCTTAATTATGTGAGTAAATCATGGTTATTATTTTATAAATAAAATGACTGATGAGAAAAGAAAATATGGGAAGTAATTTTCGGAATCCAAACTATAAATGCACTTTAAAAAAATGCAAGATCAAATTATTCACACCATATATATTCAAATACATTTATTTTATTAAAGAAAATCCTTTCATATCTTGTAAGCATATACACATTATTTTAGAGGTTGCATCACATCTCTATATAGATGCATTATAATCAGTGTAATGTTAATATTTAGATTGCTTCCATTGTTTCAATATTATAAATAAGGGAGCAAAAATATTATTATACATTTATCTTATCATAGGAATAGAAGAACCAAAAACACTGCCTGGCAGATAGTTTAAGCTTCATAAGTGAATGAGAATGTAGTGGTGATTAATAGATTAATTTTAAAAATAAATTTTACATACTTGGATTTTTTAAGGTAAGTGGCTGAGCAAAATTTATGTATATTTTGTAAAGAAATTAATTTTTTTTTTCAAATCTTACTATTTCTCCTTTTCTTTTGGGAAATAGGTAAATATTGGCATGTATTTGCACACTTGCATTTCAAACATTCTATAACAAGCAGTTAAAGGGAATTCATGCATCTCACCTTGGGAAATGTAGCCCTAATGTTTCATGTCTAAGAGAGAAAAAACTCCCGTGGGACATGGGACGGCAAGCAGGCCCCATGTGTGTGACAGCAGAATTTCTTGTGTGGGAATCAGGATAGTCTATTTCTTAGAATTAAAACTTGCTCTTGCTAAAAATCTCTCTCTCCCTGGATCAAAAGAACAAATGCTAATGCTTATCTAGCTTCCTTAGAGGATGCTAATCCTTTCAAAGTTCAGCCACACCTCTTGTCTTTGCATAATCCTTTTGATGTACCTTCCGGACTGTCTACCACCTAAAGCAAATCTACAATCTATGCATGGTTAATGAATACCATTCTGATGTAATGTCCCCTAGAACAGCAATAAAAAGCCGGTGGATACTCGGGGCCTCTCCCATAAGATAAGGGAGGGGTTGTGTGGTCCTGGATTTTCTAGTCCAGTATACTCCTTGTGAATTTATTTACGTGCCTGCCATGACATACGAATTCCATGGGCCAGAATTTGTGACAAGCAGTGTTTGACGGTACTCCCTTTCCTCTGCTATAGACTGAATGTTTGCATCCCCCTAACAAGTCATGTGTTGGTGCCTAATACTCAGTGTGGGATATGGAAGTGGGCCTTTGGGAGCTGGTAGGTCCTGAAGGTGGAGCTCTCATGAATGCCATCAGTGCTCTCATTAAATGATCCCACAGAGATGCCTAGCTCCTTTTGCTTTATGAGGTTACAGTGAGAAGATGGCCATCGATGAGGAAGGGGTCTCTTACCAGACACCAAACCTGCCGCCCCTATAATCTTGGACTTCCCAGCTTCCTGAACTATAAAAATAAATATTTGTTGTTTATAAGCCATCCAGTTTATAGTATTTTTGTTAATCACAGCTTGAACAGACTGACACCCACATCTTCAACAAAATATACATTGTTATTCACTTTAATCTTTGCCAATCTGAAAAATCAAAATATCTCATTACTTTTTAAATTTGCATTACTTTGATTCCACAGATATTTGAGTTTTTAATATTTTTACATATTTTTCTTTTATAATTTGTGCTCTTTACCCAATTTTCGGTCAGGGACCTAATCTCACTGACTTAAAAGTTTTATTCAAGAAAATATTGACATTTTACTTTGTAAGTGCATTTTTCCAAATTGTCCATTTCCTTTTATTTTATATATATATTTTTGGATGTACTATTTATTACTTGGTATATTTCAAAGTTTGTAGCTCTGGGATCACACTTACAATTTTAGTGTTCCATTATAATCTTACTATACACAAACTTCACTTAAAATTGCATAAATACATTAATCATCCATTTTCTTTTAATTCTTAAGTTAACTTATTCTTTGGAGTTATAATTGTATCTCATCCATGCACATCCTCCCACCTCTTTCAAATTTATATAGTTAATAAATCTCATCCATTTTATATTCTATACCAATAGCTGTTTTTGATATTAAAGAATTCCAACTTATCATTTTTGCTCAGTCTTTCCTTAGTTTCTTGCCAATCTTCTTTAAAGAACAATCATACTAATCCCCGATCACTGAAACAGTTTACGGAAAAAGTGGAATACTCATTGTGTGGGTTGGGTGCTGAATTGGGAGCTGAATACATAGTGGTGAGCCTAGGAGACTTGTTCCTGGGCCATGGAGCCTACAACCTCTGATATGTGAAAGGAAATTGACAAGGCAGGATCATGTATGTGTTGGGTACTAAAATGGAACCAGGAGGCCATGAAGAAGTTTGTTTTACAAACTTTCCACCTAGGACATTTTTCAGAAAATCTGAACCTTTGAGCTGTGCCTGGATTTTAATCTCCTCCTCACTATGACAACCAGGTAATCTACATTTTTTTTTTTTTTAAGAAGCCACCCATTTTGACTTATCAGCATCCTTTATTTGCAAATTGGGCTGAACTACTCACTACCAAGTAGCCAGAATATTTCATTTACATAAAGATGGTTTCTTTAAGAACAGCACTGCTTAGTCCAAGCCTTTACAAGCCCTGGCTTTCTTTGTTCTCCCTAGAGCACAGTTTAGGTTGCTACCTGCATCTGTGGGCCCATTTCAAACTCCATTGCTCAAATAAACTTCCTTTATTTTTTATAGAGCCTAAATAAATTAATATATATATATATATATATATATATATATATATATATATGTTAGCAGATAAATATATATATGTTAGCAGATGCATCATTCTTTAGTTTATTAATTTCACAATTCCATACATAGTTTTCTATATATATCTATAACATCTATCTATGTATCGATCTATCTATCATCTATCTTTGTCAAAGGCTTTTTATATGTTCTACCCCAAATTTAATAGGAGAGATAACATAAAATTACCTCACATTATTTGTTAATGTAACATAAAAGTACACAGCTGGAATTATACTTTAAGAATCCTGAAAACTCAATCCAAAAGAACCTATGCACCCCGATGCTGATAACAGCACAATATTCAATAGCCAAGTGCTGGAAGCAACCTGAGTGCCCATCAGTAAATGAGTGGATCAAAAAATTATGGTAGGTTTACACAATGGAATACTATATAGCAGAAAGAAAGAAGGAGCTCCTACTCTTTGCAACAGCATGAATGGAAATGGAGAGTATTATGCTAAATGAAATAAGCCAGGCAGTGAAAGACAAATACCCTATGATGTCACCTATAAGTGGAACCTAATCAACAAAACAAACAAGAGAGCAAAATAGAACCAAGGTCATGGAAATAAAGAATGAAATGATAGTGACCAGAGAGGAGAGGGGAAAGAAGGGGAAAGAGCAAGTCAAGGAAAATGTATACAGACCCAAGGACAAAGACAATGAGGGTGGGATCGAGGGTGGAGTGAATGTGGGAGGTGGAGGAGGGGAGGGCAGGGAAGAGTAATGGGAAAAATGGGGACAAGTGTTATTGAACAATAAAAAAAAATAGAAAAACAAATACAAAATACAATCCATCAGAGTTTTTCATAGTATATGTATATTTTACAATAATTAAAGGCATATAAATCTGAGCTTATTGTTAAATATGGCAAAGTGAAATATATTATGTATAATATCAATGTATACATGAGAAAATGTAACACCATTTATATGACAATATTACCTTCTTTGATATTTTTAGGAGTCAGGGTAGAAATAGTATTGTGTGTTTGGATCTTTTTATTCTTCCTAGATTTTTTCTCCATTTATTTACTTTGTAATTACTGAGAGGAGAGTGTTGAAATCTTTATTATAATTGTGGATTTGTTATTTCTCCGTAATTTTCATATGTTGAAAATTAGGGGTTTTTGCTTGTTTTATTTTGGATTTTCTGTTAATGAGTAGATACACATTTAACATTTGTATGTCTTCTTGATTAATAGTTCTTTTCATCATCACAGAATTATCTACCTCTATTGATACTTTTCTCCCTCAGGTCAAATTTATCTAATATTATTATGTATACTCTGGCTTTTTCATGATTAGTGCTTACATGGTATAATTTTTTAATTAAAAAAATCTTCTGGAACTTTATATTATATGTGCATCTTTTATAAATAGCATATAATTGAGTCTTGCTTTTTAACCAGTATAATAATTACTACTTTTGAGAAGAATATTTACTCCTTTTATATTTTTGCTTATTAATTTTTCCATCATGATATTTTTCTTTAATAGAAGAGAAAATATTAGAGCATGTCGCTTACGGTAAAGGTACATAATATTTTGTGAAACTTTTTAATCTTTTAATTTATTTTTGTATTGAATTTATTGGAATGCCATTGGCTAATAAAATTATATAGGTTTCATGTGTACAGTTCTATAATGCAACATCTGTATATTACATTGAGAATTCATCATCCCGAATCAAGTCTCCTTCCATCACCACTTATCTCCCCGTTACCCTCTCTTATTGGTAATTGTCATACTGTATAGTCTGTATCTATGAGTTGTGCACTTTGTTGGCTTAATCCCTTCACCTTTTTCACCCAGCCATCCATGACATTTGTTTTATTATTTATCTCCGCTATTCTTTCTCCTATTTTCATTCTGATCAATTAATTATGCTTTAGTATTCCACTGTATCTCCTCTATTGACTTAGTACCTATACATTTTTAATAAATGTGTATATAGCTACACTAGAGTTTATATCTTTGGCTTATCATTGTTTACCTTGAGTAATATCATAGTTAACCTAAGAATGTAACAATAGATTGTTTAAATGAATTGCTGAAGTTCCCTCAATTAGCTTATGGAGTGGTGAAGAATAAAACTCAGAATTTATGACTGCAATTTTTAAGTTATATTTTAAGAGATTGCCACTACATGTGCCACATATAATAAAATAAAAGAGCACTCACTGATTATCAGGTATCTAATATATAGATGATCAACTTGTCCAAGATATGAATCAACAAAACATTTGGAACACATTCTTTGTTTTAAAAGAGGCATGGTTTTAAAACTAGACTAAACCAGTTGCTACTTGTTAATTACTAAGTTGCAAAGTTTATCTTTGACTTTCATTTTCCTCATCAAGAATCAGAGATCAGTGAATTCACTTCATGTAAAAATTAACTTAAAAAGAAATATTGTGAACCATATATAGGTATATAAATATTCACTCCTTTCCTGGACTTGGGATTTTTTTTTTCTTTTCTGCTAGAGTATTTAAGTGTAAGAGAAAAGAAATGCAATTGTGTGATTTTGTTTTTTACATGTTTATTTGTAGCCTGTTGTGAGATTTTGTAAACAAGGCTTAAACCTCCTTCCTGAAAGGTGGAATTTGATTTGTATACGGACTAATTATCTTTTTGCAAGATATATAATTAAAATGTTGTGATTGTTAGAAGAACATGCCAAATCTGGGTTGATTTATATTTAGCACTATAATGTCATGATAAACAGGTATTGAATTAGACTGCCTCTATTTTATTTAAATAATTTTGATTATTTTAATTTTAAAATAGCATAGGAACCAATAACAAATCTATACTGTTTTAGTCAGAAAATTAGAAATATCACAAATAACTAATGCCAGCTGTATGTTGCTTGATTTTTTGTGAAAAATTTAAATATTCCTTTTAAATTTCAGTAGCATGCTCAAAGTGGTAAAGCTCTAGCCAGTCACTTAGCTAATTGTTTATCAAATCCATCAATCTTCTGAACATCCACATTTTTCACTTGAATTAAAAGTAGAGGTTCTTTGAATCATTTTATGGATTTTCTGGCAATGAGCTAACAGAGAATATCCTAAGTAATTGGCTCTGCTTAATATTACTTTGTGTATACTATTGTCTGGTTTTCATTCCAAATGGTTCATTTTCTCAACCAGACAAGGTCCAATTCATGGAAATAACCAGCTATTTAGTACTAAATCTTAGAAATTCTTGCATCAATGAGAATGACATGTGGAAAACCAAAGTTACTCTAAGATTCTCTCTTCTTAATGTATTTTATCACATTAAGGCAACCAGGTCAGCAGTGAGTAAAATTCTCTGTATACTACTCTATGTACTTTTGACATTTTTGAATACTGATAATTTTGAAAATCACTATTTATCTTTTCCAAATCCACAGAAGTTTGCAGCATCAAAATTCCAAATATAGCCCTGGCTGGTGTGGCTCAGTGGATTGAGCATTGGCCTCTGAACCAAAGGGCTGCCGGTCTGACACCCAGTCAGGGCACATGCCTGGGTTGTGGGCCAGGTCACCAGTAGGCAGTGTGCGAGAGGCAACCTCACATTGATGTTTCTTTCCCTCTCTTTCTCCTTCCCTCCCCCTCTCTCTAAAATTAAATAAATTAAATCTTTTTAAAATTTTTCAAATATCTTTGGCACAGTTGGACATGTCATGCAAAGAGTTGAAAAAGTACTTTTCTGGAAGAATAAGTGTGGGATCCTAGGCTTATAATTGACTCGTGAAAAATATGGGGTTATGGACATTGACCGCACGTGAATCAAAAATTCACGTATAACTTTTGACCTTCTGAAAATTTAACTAACAGCCTACCATTGACTAAAAGCCTTACTGATAGCATAAAGTTGATTAATACATTTGCATGTTATATGTAATATATATTGTATCCTTACAATAAAAAAGCTAGGGGAAATAAAATGTTATTAGAAAAATCACAAGGAAGAAAAAATATAGAGTACTATGTTATGTTTGACAATACTGTGTTTACATTGTCTGTTTCCAAAATGAATCTTTTGTCAGTGCTTACATCAATATTGTCTTATATAATACAAAAGACTGTAAAATATACATTTACTAACACTACATATCAAAAATTTAAAAAATGAAAAAATTCACATGAATCAGTATAATGATTCATGTATTCATGAAGAAGCAGCAATATCATTTTTTTATGGTAGTCTACTGTAATTGATATGATTGCTTTGTGGTAGCCAAGCCCATACAGTAATGGATAAATTGTTATGCCATTTTATGACATAGAGTATTAGAGTCATATTCATAATACAGTATTTTTAGAGCATTATTATATTCACTTACCTCTGATGATAGGCTGATATGTGGTTTCTCTAATTATGAGAGACAGGCATACTGTAATCTGTAAAAAGTAAAGTCTAAAACAGTACAAAACCTAACACATTGTTAATTTTATATTTGATATCACCCAGCTTATACCTATGTAAGGATAGGCTAGCCCTTTCAATACCAGTTTTGCACATGACATTCCACACAACGGATATTTAGGCAATGATGATGCTGCTGCCACAAAAACATCTCTCACCGTTCTTGCTACACGTTAGATTTTCACCTGAAGACACTCACACACATACAAAACAGATCAGCTTGTTGATGGTACAGCATGACTATTTCCTATTCATTAAGTGGAAGTGGATCACCATAAAGGTCTCCATCCTGTTTTGTTTCCACGCTGAGTAGATCGAGGAAGTGGAAGAAGAAGAGGTCTTGTGGTCTCGCTGTCTTGCTGTCTCGGCGGTTACAGATGTGGAAGAGGTGGAGAGGGTGCAAGGGGAGGCAGGACGGGCAGGCACACTTGGTGTTAACTATATGGACATTACATCATAATTTCTGTCTCAATATTATGCCTTTTCATTTCTCTAAACTGTTTCTATATGGTATCAGTTTTTCTTCCACCATTCACTCTAGTTGCAGTGCTGGTATTATAGAAGGTTTATGTCATAAAAGTCAAAGGCAGTCTTGAATAAGCAGAACCCATCTCTCAGATTGTCTAATGTCGGTTTGTTCTCTAGCCTGTCTCTGCGACATCTGCTTCCTCAACATCTGGCCCAGGTTCAGAAGTGCTCATCTCCATCGCGTCGTCTTCTGTCAGTTCCTCTGTTGTGGTGTCTCTTAGGTCTACGTAAATTTGATTAAATTTTAACTTTTTATAATGGATTCATGTATATCTCACAGCAGTAAGTATTAATATACACTAGTATCCACATATATCTTATGCATTCATGGCATACCTAAATTTTCTTATTTTTGATATTTCTGGTCTTATGTAGTTTGTCATATTTTCAAATTGTCACAAATCTCAAAAAACTTCGAATATATTTATTTTTAAAAATGTGCATATAAGTGAAGACAAATGATTCAAACTTGTGTCATTCAAAGTTCAACTGTACTTCCTGTTGTGTGTATCCTTTCCTTTGTATTAAAAAAAAAACGTTTCCTCTTTGACCTCTGGAGGTGTTTGTGGAGTACTGTAGACATTTACACAATAAAGGTCTTTACTGGAGCCTTTTCAGATTTCCACACAGAGAGATGTGAGTCATACAGGAGGTACTCTGAGATTATCATAGTCACTATTTAGTATAAATGTCAACATTTTGTCTGAAGTTCTATTCCGTTCTCTCTTTAGAAGGCATGGTGCAACTACAAATGACAAAATATTTGGAAGCAGAAGTGTCAGACTGTGACAAGAGATAAGAAGTCCACAAATATACTTCTTAGTATATTCCAGACACCGCATTCCTTGTCTCTCAAATATTTAAAACAGTGTAGAAATAAGTTTTCTTTTGGATGAAAAATTCATATTCAGAAGAGCTTTAAGTACTATGTGAAATAATAGTAAATAATCATAGTATATCATAAGTCATTACATACTTGTAGAAAGTCTTATAGTTTTAAGAGATCTTTCACCTGCAGGCTCCAATGAGTAAACATAGGAGAAGTGAGGTAGTGGAATGAATTGACATTGTCTTGATGTTTACACTGCTATTTACATATTTTCTTACTATTTTTGTAACCTAATTTTTAAAAAAAATTAATAAAACACATTTATTGCATTCCAATATGCTGTAGTGTCACACTATTTTTTTAAACAAGTTTCTACCTACGATTAGACCAATTTAGAAAAAAGGGCAAAATTACATGAACCGGCTTTACTGCAGAATAATAGTTTTCAGCGAATTGCAGCCGTGGTGTTTCTGTTTCTATTCTTCACTCATCAAATAAACAAATAAAAAAGTGTTTTGCATTTAAGGATACCCCAGGGATCAGAATGTTTAAAAATGCATTTGACCTAACAGTCATTCAATGCCATTTAGCCCGCGTGAATACTTGAGTTCAACAGTTAAAAGAGAGAATCGGGTGTGATGGGAATGATTCCCTTGGGAAAAAAGAAGAAATTAATTTTCCTCAAATATAAGAAGCTAGAAGAAAGCAAATGAGGTCATTTAATATGGAAGCAAAATAAATTACTTTAAAAGAAAAATTAAATCTAAAGATTGAGGAAGTAGCCCTTTATGTGAAATGTTTATTAAATACAAAGAGAATTCCAGATTTTTTACCTTTATTTTATATTTACTGCTGATTACATTTACTTTTTAAAATTTTACTTCTATATTTTTAATATTTAGGTATTCACATTGATATAAAACTACATTACTATAAGATATGAAATTAAAAATATGGTAATATACCTAACAAATATCTTGGTACCTAGGCATTTGGTTAAGATGAAGACTTGGTTAGATTCCTCTTTAGTATTAATTGCACTGAATCTTTATTAAAGTGACATTCACATTTAATGTCACTTTAATGAATGTATGAATATAGTTATTCTCCATGTTTTACTTATCGGTACTTCATATAATTTTAATGAGATACTTTACTCTATATGCTTATCATTTATATGAATCTCCAGATATACAATAATATTCATAATATGGAAATAAAGAGTAAGAAACATGTGGAAATATGCTTTTTGAAAGTTTATTTCACCACCCGAGGACATGCAAGGTTGACATTTTCTAACATTTCACATATACATTCCTCTAATCTACTTGCCTTCATCACCTGGCTCTAAAAAAAGGGTAGACATTACTCGGCTTTATTATATATAAAGATAGCACATGCTAATCAACTCAGTGTCATTTTCCGCAAGACTGTTGTAACTCTTTTGGGGGTAATTGTTGAAAATATTACAATTAGTTTATATGATAGAAGTGAGTTTTCACATCATTATGACATTTTCATTTCGGTAACTATCAGGAATTTAGATAAAATTAATACATATAGTCTATGTAGATATATAAATTACACTAACCTGACAAGTTTGAAGATGATTTTCAAAAAAACTGACATTAAATATGATTATGGATTTAGAGTACAAAAGATGGAAGCATTCATATGTCAGGGCATATGTTCAAATTTAATATTCAGGTTGGAACTTGGAGCTTCCAGACCCATCCAGGTTTTTTTTTTCCTTCCAAATCTAATTATTGAAATACTGGGAAATCATGTCAGTACTAAAATTTCACATAACACATTTGTGAAGAAAATAGAAAAACTACCTTTTTCAATATATAAGTATGAATATATATAAAATATGAATGACTATGAAGCCAATGATTAAAATTTTACTTTCACATAATGTTTAACTCTATGGCAGGTGTGGGCACAGTAGGACTGCATATGGCACCAATTCAGCCTCTTTTTGTAAATAAACTTTTATTAGAGGGCAAGAATATTTGTTGATTAACATCTTATCTATGGTTCCTTTCACCATTAACAGTAAAGTTACAGACTGTATGGCCTGCAAAGGCAAAAATATTTACTACCTGTCTCTCTCTCCTTTTAAGATTTTAAATCAATGTGAAAGAGAGACAACTGATGGTTGCCTCTCACACTCCAACCAGGAACCAAACTGGAGACCTTTCAATTTGAGAACTAAATTGGAGTCTCAATTGGAGACCTCAGGCCACTCAATCCACTGAGCCACAAAAGCCAGGACTACCGCTTATCTCTTAAGATAAAGTCTGTAGACTGAATAGGTCTTGAATTGCTTTCTTCTTTTGAAAAATCTAGATAACTGACTCGGAGCTTAGCATTAGTATAATGAAAATTAGTTACAATAATATCATAAAATGGAAAACAAATGTGGGTTAAAAATAGCATGCATTCATCAGGGATTTTCCACTTAAAGAAAATGCAACTATTTTGATGAGTTCATGATTAAATAGAATTGCATAAAAAATCAGTATTGCATTGATTACATTGATTTGAGTATCTGAAAAGACTTACTGTACTCCACAGTGTATACCACATAAGTCTTTCAGAACGTTAAGAAGTGAAGCAAGAGAAATAAAGCACAGGAGAGCATGGGAACTCACCAGACTTCCAGGTCAGCTTTCATGGGTCTTTTCTTGGCCAGCCTGGGCATGTTTGTTGGGGGGAACTTGATGATTTATATAAGCAACTTAGTGCTTTCTCTCAGGTAAACAAAGCATAAAGTTAATAGTTTCTTCCAAACACTAGAGAAAATGTGTCTGACATAAGAAATTTTCATTATAAAAATATTCAAAGCTCCAGAGATTCAAACCTATAGTTGCAAGATCACTATACCATAAAATCTCTTCTAATTCTCAAAAAAAAAAAATCAAGGTGATGTCAAACTTTTAGCTACTTATATCTCAGAGAAAGCCTAGTAGTTGTTTAAGCAGTGATAATAATATGTTAAGTTGTAACCAAGAAGAATAAATTAATTTAAATAATTTAAATAAATAAATTATAAAATTAAGAATTTTATAATCTCTATGAATAGCCTTAAAGTCTCTTCCAGTTTTGGAAATTTGTTTTAACTTACAAAAACATAATGGTTTACCTGTGTGTGTGTGTGTGTGTGTGTGTGTGTGTGTGTGTGTGTGTGTGTTCCCACTACTTGGCAGCTAAATTACTTAGAAATCATTTGATTTTTTCAATTTTTACTCAGAAGCTTTGTTACATAAGCCCCGAGTTGTGTTTTTATCCAGGAATAATTCATTTCACCCCCATCACTTGGGCAACATCTTTCCAGGTAGCCTAACTAATTCAGGATTAATTATGACTGTCTTCACTTGAATTTATGGGAAAAGAACTATTCCTGGTCCTACAGGAACCCTTGAGATTGTTCTTTCTGCTTCTTTAGTGTGATTCTTCCCTGGCCACTTCTGGTTTCCTGACAGGTATGCCCCGTGCTGAAGACTTGAGGGGAACCCTCTGCAGATCGCCTAGGTTCTCTTTCCAGTCAGCTCTCACCTCTCCCTGACTCTGTCCTCTTTCCAGACCTTTAGCCCCACCTCCTCAAATCAATGAGAGTCAATGCTTCGCCTGGGTTTTTCTGCCATTTGGTGATCAGAAACTCTCTCTGGGATTTGAAATAAGACCACCACAGGGCCCACCTTATTTACTGCATGCCCCCCAGCAATCACCTATCATTGGTCTTTGCTTCTTGATATCTGAGTTATTTAAAACATATGTTTCATATATTTTCCTTTTTTAAAGTTATTTCAGGTGGGACATTGATTGAGTCCTTGTTACTGAATATTTACTGAAAGAAGAAATAGACAGTTCTACCTGTGCCCCAAAGATAACTGAAGGCAGACACATACGGATTTTCAAAAGGACTTCTTTTTTGCTTTTAGGTCTAAGTAGGCAAGCTTACTTGTTGCTTCCACATGCTATTGTATCAACTGTTTTCTTCCATTAGTTTCCAGAGGAAGAAAACCATTAGAATAATGGTTAGAACCATTTTGTGTTCTCAGTTTTACAGTGAAGTCTCAGTTTCAACTGTCAGCTTTGTCTGCATTTAAATCACAACCAGCAAGCTTTTTTGTAAGGGACCAGACAGTACCTATTTTAGGCTTTGTGTGAAGGTCACCTAAGTTATTGGTAGCCTGTTTGGTTCTTTTTTTTGTCCTTGTTTTCTCTTCTCTTAGTAGATATAGCTTTACTGAATGACCACCAGAGGTTTAATCATTCTTCAGACATATTTTGTTGAGCGTAAAAATCTTCACGTTTGTTTGTTGGGGCAACATGTATACATCAGAATATGTCTCACAAAAATTTTGATTTCCAACTTTCTTAGAGTATATGGCAATGTTTCAGCCACATTTCTTCATGGTAACACTTGCTAGAAATGAAATATTTTATCACGTATAAATGGAGCACCAATGCCACTGTGTGCATACATGCCTCTTCATTTTTTTTTAACATACCCGGATTCTCTAGACACTCCAGTGGTTAACACAGCCTACCCACTCATTCTGGGCTATCTCAACCAAACTCGCAGGTGCAAGAGCCAGACCAGTGACCACCGATGCTGTCAAGTCTCTGCATTTAGAGCTTCGTTCTCCTTTCTGTGCTCCAGATCCACATATTCTTCAATTTAGATGATATTTTTAATAAAATGATGAAACTCAGCATTTATAACCAAACTCCAAGTGTCCAAACCTTTTGCTCTTCTCTCTTTCCTAGTTTACTAAAAGTCATCATGATCTATACATTTCTTCAAGTCCATAATTCGAAAATCCCATTAAGTATTAATATTTCCCCTTATTCCTTATATACGATTAGATATCAGTCTTTATTGATTTTGCATGTTGAAATTCTTTCATTTTTTTCCTTTCCAATACAACCTTAGCACTTGAAAAACATGATGGACTAAATATTTCTTTCTTATAGCTTGCAATACGTTCCCTAACCTGTTATTCATTTCTTAAAACCACTCAATACTTCCTCCATTGCCTTAGAATTATTTCATAGTTCTCTGAGACAGTGATTAGCTATTTAATATTTCAGGGTTATTAGTATTTATCACATCTCCTACAGTCACCTTATGTTGGTGTCAGAATAAAAACAACATAGAGTTCTGTGTAAACCACATGTCCTTCCACCTCTATGCTTAATTGAAGAGTATTATCATTGTGTACAGTGCTATTCCTTACCTCCATGATTTAGCAGAAAATATCTTAATTTAGTTTTCTGTTCTTTTGCAGTTTTTTTGTATCACCAGCCCTTTTCATTTTGTGCAAGGTGTCTTTCCTCCTCTGTTCCTTAATACACTACATATTCCTCTCTCTTTGTGCCCATGGAGCTAAGTTGCCTTTTTGTTTCATAGCTGCCTTTCCTGCCATGAACTGAAGTTTATAAAAACTGTTTCTAGAATAGAAACTGTGCGTTCTCTTCCTCTACTTCAGAGCAACTATGTCTTCTCTTTTTCTACTTCAGAATAGTAATTGGCTCAAGCAAATGTTCATTCTGAGTGAATGAATTCTATTGAATGTATAGTGTGATGGAAAAATAATCGTTGCCTGTGTTTAATCCATATAACTTTATAATAAGTATATGACTTTACAAAATGAACTTTTGAAAACCACACAGTTTTCACACTCTGTAACTTTATAATATCACCACTGCAAAAGGTGGGGTGGGGGTAGAAAAGTGTTAAACAACACAACGGCACGGCACCCGTCCTTCCGAATGATGGCATAAACAGCCAGCGTGGTCAAAGTGGTGTGTGCTGGTAGGATGAGGGCACTGGTCACTACAGGTGAGAACTCCTATTCCAATGTGACTTGGGCATGTGATGGTCTATTTCTGACGGTGCCATCAGAGGAAACTGAAGAAAACAGATGGAGCCAATACAATATTCCTTGCCATAGGAGAGAAACTCAAACTTCGGTAAACAGTCAGTGTTGATGTTGCTAACTGCATACATTAAAATTCTCCTGTGTTACCTTTATAAGTTTGAAAATATGTATACTATTTTCTGGCCAACACATACAATGAAATTCTGTTTCTTAAAACTAAATGGTACCCTTTATAATTAAAAACTAAGTACTTGAGAATATCATGCTAAGCGAAAAAAGTCAGGCAGAAAAAGTTAAGAACCATATGATTTCATTCATATGTGGTACATAAAACTGAAATCAACAAATGAATAAACAAGAAAAGCAAACAAGCAAAAACTCATACACAAAGAACACTAAGTATGGTGGCTACCAGAGGAAAGAGGGTGGGGGGGTAGTAACTTAAAGGGGGTCCAATATATGGTAAAGGAAGATGATGTGAATTTGAGTGGCGGGCACATGATGTAATATACAGATCATGTATCACAGAAGTGTACACTTGAAACCTATATAATTTTATTAACCAATGTCACACCAATAAATTTAATAAAAACAAAACTAAGTACTACATACTTGATAAATGTAGGACATAATCTTGAAAGAGTTTTATGAGAAGAAAACCTCTTATATTTTTAATGCACATGCTTTACATAATCTTCTGTAGTAACTAAAAAGTCCAAATGTTGATTTTGATACAATGTGTTTGTGGTTTTTACAACAATATTCTTCCTAATTCTCTCTAATGATCCAGCACTACTGAATAGACATTATTCAGTAATGTTCATGCCACTGGCAATGTCAAAATATGAGGTTTACTGTGAATATTCTAATAAGAAAATGTTCAGCATCTTGCTGTTGACCTGGCACATTTGTTGTAAATTCATCTCTGTTCCCTGATTTGGGTGTTTTGCCCTCTGTGATGGTTGACTATCTAAATACCATTTTCCCGAGATGAGTATGCTCTGGATATGCCTGTCTCTTTTCAGTTCAAAAACTCTCAGGATCAGAAAATGTTCACCTTTCACATTTGGAAAAGGGAAGAACTAAGTGGCAAGTTTTGCAGAAATCCAAGAGAAGTCAATGGGTTAGAGTGAAACTAAAAGTTTATAAGATAATAAGACATTTATTCATTCAGGAAAAAGATTTACTTTTGGAAACTATAAATTGCATTCCACTAGAAACTATAAAATATTGATATTTCAAATTTATTCTACACTTCAATCCCGTTCCTTGCATTGTACCTCTCCCTCCCTTTCTTTTCTTTCCCTTTCCACCAGCTCATCTTAACTTGTTTTTTCTCCACTGTCTCATTTATTCCAAGTGCACTTGATCCTTGAACAACATCTGTTTGAACTGCGTGAATCCACTGACGTGGGTTTTTTTTTCATCTTGCAAATAGAGAGTATAAACTTATGGTGTTGATAAATGAAGTACTATAAATGTATTTTCTCTTCCTTATGATTTTCATGTAAAAATACAGTATATAATACATATAACATGCAAAATATGTGTTAATGAACTGCTAATCATCAGGAAGGCTTCCAGTCAATGTGTAGACTATTAATAGTTAAATTTTTATTGAGTCAAAGTTATATTCTGATTTTAGACTACGTGGGTGGTAGGGATGGCACTCCATACCCTCCATTGTCCAGGGTCAACTATACTATTAATATTGCATGTGAAGTTTCCAAGAACATATTTGGAAACAGTGAATAAAATACTGTTAAAATAGGTACCTAGTATTTTTTTAATGTGGAGTGTAAAAAATAAACTAAGTTGGAATATTGGTTCAAGGAAAAAGTGGAAAGGTAAGTGGACAGTAAAAATCTCTTATGAATAGATTAGTGACCTTTTAGCAAAAAAAAAAAATCTAGTTTTATTTCTAATCTGCTTTTAATAGTATAATGTGATGCTCTTCTACTGCTTGAAATTGTTTGTAAAACTCTTTCATATCTGGTCATCTGCAGGTAGTCTTTCGAAAAGTTAAAAGTATAGTATTGCCCAGATCAGTGTTTTTCAACACTTCTTCATTATCGCATTGTTAAAGTCAAAAAGTAAATTTAATTTAAATTTCACAAAAAAAGGTAAACAAAAAGATTTTGTGGGGTGGAGTTGAGTGTGAGAGGTCCAGGACCCACCACATTGTCCAGGACTTTCGGGCCCGTGGGGGCAATTTTCGTCCATTTGGAAGAGCCGCCACCACATTAAGGATGCATAGTGTGTGTGGTGATGACTGAAGTGTGAAGCAAACACTACATAGGAGACAATAGGTGATCCATAAATGGACTATATTTACCAAAAGCAAGTATTCAACTAAAGTGATTAAATGCATTATGCCAAATGTTTTGGCTCTTATAAATAAAAGTTAAAAGCAATTATTATGCCTTGCTGATAGTTTCATCTCTGAACCTATTTTATTTCTTTAATCAAATACTTATTGAGTACGTTTTTACGTTTCAAATATAGTTCTAAATGTTGGGGACACAATGGTTAGTAGGATAGAAAGTGATTGTCCCACAAGGACTCCGGAAAAAATCAGGTAACTAAGTAAGCAATTAAAAGGTTTTAAGAATTTTGATAATAAAGCAAATTGTTGGGTCAATGCTAAATTCATTTTGGGTGGAAAGGAAAGATTGTAACATACAGGAAGAAATGTCATTAATGCCAAAAGGAAAGAGTTGCAACACTTGGAAGCATATTAGGTCGGGGAAATAGAATCTGCTTTGCATGTGGGGGGCAGACCTAAAGTGGGGGCTCAAATGGGGTCTATTTTAAGAAGTGCAAATGCTGATGTGAAAGAGACAGTTAAGAATGTCCAGAATATTCGATTGGACAAGAAAAAGAAAGATGCAGAAAATAGAAGGGAATCACATTACATGTGTATGTGCATGAATGCGCTTTCATGCATATGAGTGTGTACATGTATATATATGATTTACAGAATATATAGAATATGTGCTATGATTCTAAGATCTTAAGACAACAAATTCAGAATTTGTTTAGCAAAATTACCTTTATAAAAAATTTTCTGTTCCTGAGTTTTACTCTTAAAATAATTATTTACTTCTTGCTATTTTCCCATTTTCTTTGATATTACTTTATGCAGAGTATTTGTTTATTTTCTCTTTAAAAGCAAATTAAAAAAATTAACGTACAAGTCAAAGTCTTCTGTTTAAAAAAATTTACATTGCTTTCCTACTTTGAAGTAGGACTATAAAGAAGAGAATATATTTATATGTATAAGATCTAAATAAATGCATTGTGCAGCCAAAACAATAGAAGTGATTTTTCCTTAAAAAGTCTATGATATTTTGAATCATATGAAAACTGTATGAACTTTAAATATAATCCTCTCTCTAGGTTTGTATTCTCTAACATTTAAAGAAAACATTTGCTATCAAATTTAAAAAGGTATCTTCTTACATATACACACACACAAATTAAACCTTCAGTTTCTCTTTAATTATAGAACATAGGGTGATTATATTAAATGATTCAAATAAACATCTGTATCACTACTCATAATTGTGAAATGGTGGGAACAAACCAAACATCTGTTATTTGGTAAAAGGGTAAACAAAATGTAGTTTGTCCATACAATGGGATATTTTCCAGTCCATCAGAGGAAATGAAATAGCTTTTATATGCTATACTGCACCCAAACTTTGAATATCATGCTTCGTGAAAGAGGACAGGCCCAAAAGTCATATATTATGTGATTCCATTCATATAAAGTGTCCAGAATAGGCAGTTCCATAGAGACAAAAAAGTAGATTAGTAGTTGCCAGGAGATCAGGGAAGGGGGCAAAAGGAAGTAACTGCTTGTAGACAGGCTTTCTTTTGGGGATGATGAGAAAGTTATAAAATTAGTAGTCACCTTCGCACAACATTGTAAATGCTAAAAACTATTGAATGTTACATTTTACAATGGCAAGTTTTATAGTTTTTGAGTTATATCTCAATTTTTAAAACTTGAAAAACAAATAAAACACCTGTTTTTAATAAATGTGCAATTGTTTATTTAGATCTTTTAAAAATTTAAAGGGTATATTGTATAGTTTTATAGGCATTATTTCCTGAAAACAAGTATTAGTAAAGAAAATAGAAATTATAAACATATAATCATCTCCTATCTATCTATCTATATCTATGTATCTATGTATCTATCTATCTATCATCTATCTAATGGATTTATCCATCCATCCATCCATCCCTCTATCTCTCTATCATCTGCATGAACAAAATGTGAGGAGCCACAACCAGGTGTTCAGTAACTCTGAGAACACATGATCTCTCTACTTTCACATCTATAGTCTATGTAATAACTTTACCTGTATATGTGCTTTTGTTTTATGTATTGTTCATCTTTAGCGACTTCTTGTTCCCACTTTTTAGAATTGTATAATCTGCAATGTCATGTGCTATTATCTTGTTAGCTGAAAAGAAAAAAGCTTCATGCAAATGGAAGTTCACCAGGTTTGTCTTTAGGGATCCAATCTTGTAATATATACTAAATATAGACTTGTAGTATAATGACATTTAGGAACACTCATGCATATATCTATTTCAAGTAATCAGTCAAGTTTTACTTGTGTAATGCATTCCAATCACATGAAAGTCATAAAAGTTAGTATGATTTCAGAAATGACTGCTATTATAATAAAATACTCTGCAATAAAACAATACACAGCAAAAATATAAAAACATAAAAAGTATCATGCTCTTGATGCCTAATTTAACAACATTTCAGGTCAGCAGAATCTTTGAAGATTTATTTTTTTAGATTTCCTTTTAACAAATGCTGTTTAGAATACACTCAAACAAATGATACACTATTGTCTTCATGGCCATAGATTGAGAAAATAGAGAAAAGGATAGAATAAGAAATGAATAAATAATCTGCAACACAGTTTAATGAAAACCTTTATGCACATTTTTAAATTTCCTGTATCACCCACACTCCTTTTCTGATATAAGTAATATTGTGGAATTTTTTTTTCATACATTGTTTTTTTCCTCATATAATCTGGAATTATAAAGGAAACAAAGAGAGTTAAAGTACAAGACCTATTATCCTTTTACTCCCTGCATCAGGGGACAAGAAAGAAAGCAAGTCATCTGGTTTAATCTTGTCTGTGTGGTAACTGGACTTCTGACTAAATAGGCTACTTTTGTTCCTGCTACAAAGACAGTACTTATCAATTGAATATTCTTAACAGCATGATCTTTGTTAAGAATTGCTTGAATGAAACAAACCCAGAAGCTTAGGATTTGTGGGCATGGCTCCCTGGGAAATGCCATGTAAGCTGAAGTATAAATAGGCATGTTCTATAATATAAATGTTTCCCGATACCGGGGGTAAGACATCATTTGCCTTATATAGACACCTTTTATTTGGAGATAGTTCATGTCCAAGGCAGGACAGAAGGACATGGAGAGCCACTCTCAATGTCCTAACCTTACCCTGCTTTGTTTGTTCCACCTAATTGTCTAAATCCTTGAAGTTATTAATGCATGTTCATAACCAGCTGAGATCTTTGAATTTTATGAGTCTGAACTGACAACCTAATTTTTAGTATGAACTCAATATGAAATATGCATAATTAATGATGAATGCAAATTCTCCATCCTAATTAGGAAGTTCTGTAAGGACAGGCCCAAAGTCAGACTTGTTCAAATATCATCATCATTCACAATAAATAAATAAAACCCAATAACCATTTAAATTAACTAATACAATAAATGTCTATAAAATCTATTGAAATGCACCATGTGAAGAGTCATTACTCTATAAATAAATAAATAAATAAATAAATTATATATATATATATATAGTACAGCAACTGAATAAATTTGATAACAATTTATGGTTAGATTTTAAATGGTTACAAAGTTTTTGTAATGTTTTCAGTTGTTTTGCAATCATCTAACTTTACTAAAACGGTAGAACATAATGGCTCTCCAATGTACACTTTCCCTAAAGTCAGGTCTAATGTATGATTGATAGCTTATGTAATGCTAGTTTTTCAGTAGTTTGTTACAAAATATATGAACTAAAATGTTGCTAGAGAAAATAACAGAGATAAACCTGGAAGGAGGGTTAGAGCAGAAGAAAGAAATCAAAGTTTATCAGATAATAAAATAATTTACTATTATTATATTTCTTTGATAAATACTTTAAAATGATATAGGGAGAGCAGATAAAGGGCATTTAGAGCTTAGTCCTGTGCTACGAAAGTACTGTCATGGGTACCCGCTGAGATACTTGTCAGGTGCACTGACAATGAACGTAAGAGTGACAGAAGGAACCCGGAAAGCTGTCTGTAAGTAAAAGAAGCAACAGGTAACGTTATTGGGTGCTTCCCATATTTTTTTCTTTTAATAATTACTTTATTGGTCCTGGATGGTGTAGCTCAGTGAATTGAGCGCGGGCTGGGAACCAGAGGGTCCTGGTTCGATTCCCAGTCAGGGCACATGCCTGGGTTGCGGGCCAGGTCCCCATGAGGGCCACGTGAGAGGCAACCATACATTGCTGTTTCTCCCTCCCTTCTCCTCTCTCTAAAAATAAATAAATAAAATCCTAAAAGAAATAATTATTTTATTGTTCTTCAATTACAGTTGTCTGCATCCTCTCCCCTCCCCTCCCCCCACCTTCTCTAACCCCACCTCCCTTCCCTGCCTCCCTCCTCCCCCTTGGTTCTGTCCATGTGTCCTCTATTGTGGTTCCTGAAGACCCTTCTCCCCATTGTCCCCTCCCCCTCCTCTCTGGCCAAGGTCAAACTGTTGTTAATTTCAATGTCCCTTGTTAAGTTTTTCTTGCTTTTTTCTTTTGTTGATTATGTTCCAGTTAAAGGTGAGATCATATGGTATTTGTCCCTCACCGCCTGGCCTACTTCACTTAGCATAATGCTCTCCAGTTCCATTCATGCTGTTGCTTCCAATATTTTAACTCATTTTGTTCTCACACAAGTCAATAAGGTAAATTATGGTCACCCCTTCTAAAAAACAAAAGGATTATGTTAAACGAAGTTAAATGACTTGCCTAAATTCACACAGCCAAGAAATGTGATATAGCTGTTTAACGTACCTCTAAAACTACTTGGCACTGAAATATGATGAACTGAGACTAACAGTTAAAGAAAAGATTTTAAAAATTACAAACAATGGGTGGAGTATCTAATAAAAAAGATACAACTAAGCCAGGAGTGTTTAGTTGGTGTAGCTCAGTGGATTGAGCATGGGCTGGGAATCAGAGAGTCGCCAGTTCAATTCCTAGTCGGGGCACATGCCTGGGTTGTGGGCCAGGTCCCCAGTGAGGGCCACGTGTGAGGCAACCATACATTGCTGTTTCTCTCCCCCTCTTTCTCCCTCCCTTCCCCTCTCTATAAAAATAAAATCTTAAAAAAAAAAAAAGAGAGAGAATTTAGGAGAAAAAAAAGATACAACTAAGAAAATATATTAAAAGTTTAAAACACAGTTACTAACTTTGGGAAAAATAGATATAAGTACTAATTATTTGTTGCTGATGACTTCTATTATATGAAATTATGATTTTCCTTCATTACACAGAGTTTATTTCAATAAATGTACAACTTTCAAACATTCATCAATGCCCTCATTATCTGTAGTGTAACGAGCTTGGCACACAGTAAAGCATTAGGCTATCTAATAGTATGCATTTATATACTAAAAGAAATTAAGTTTACTTACTTAGAAATTAGAGGGTTATTTACATATAAAATTAGAAGCAGATGTATATTACATTTATTTTACATTATAATAGTTAAATAAAATATTTGGTATATTAAGGTAGGATATTTCCTCAAAACGGAAAATAATACAGATATTTTAGTGGCATCTGTTTTACTAGAAGAATATTTTATATATATACATATATATCTTCATATTAAACAATAATTCACATAGTTTAAAATCCATTTATTTAAAGTTTACAGTAAGGTAGTTTTCAGTGTATTCACATAGTCTTGTAAGCTGCACCACAATATAATTCTGGGATACATTCATTATCCCTAAAATAAGACACGTTTCCATTAGCAGTCCCTACCCTTCTGCCTCTCCTATGCACAATTCATCTTTCTGTCCTATACATGTGTCTCTATTGTATCACATTATTGAAATAGTAATCATATATTTATTCTATATATTTAATAACAATTTAATACTTTTAAAATAATAATTATATAGTGTTTGCTTTTTCTCACTGGTTTCTTTAACTCAACAATGTTTTTCAGAGTTCATCCATGTTACAGCATGTACTATTATTTCATACTTTTCTATAGCTAAATAATATTCAGAGTTTGAGTGTACTGCATCTTGTTTCTTCATTATGACTTGATGGACACATGGGTTTTTTACAACTTTTGATTATTATGAATATAGTGTTTTTAAACATTTGTATGAAAGTTTTTGCATTAGCATATGGTTTTATCCCTTTGAATACGTAGAGATGCATTGTTGGACTATATGGCTACTCAGTGTTTTATATTTTGAGGAACTGACAAACTCTTTTCCAAAGCAACTGCATGATTTTGCATTCTAACCACCAATGTAAGAGGATTTTAATTTCTCAGCATCCTTGTCAACACTTATAATTATCTCTTTTTTTTTATACCATCATAATAAGTATGTGGTATCTCAGTATGGTTTAGTTTCATTTTTCCCTAATAACTAGCGATATTGAGCATCTCTGTGTGTGCTTATTGGCCATTTGTATATCTTATTTGAAGACATTTCTATTCTAATTTCTCCTCATTTCTAATTGGGTTATTTGTCTTTTTGTAGTTGACTTTTAGAGTTCCTTATGAATTTTGGATACAAGTTCCTTATATGTCATTTGCAAACATTTTGTTCTATTCTGTGAGTTGTCTTTTCTCTTTTTTGAAGCTATTCGTTGAAGCACAAAAACATTTAATTTTGATAAAAACTAGTTTTTATTTTGTATATTGTAGTTTTGGTGTCCTATGTAAGAAACTGATACAGAGAGATCTGATCAGATCACTGGAGAATAGTAGAGAGAGGCATTAGGAGGAGGTTGCCCAAGGCAATGGAAAACAGCCTAAGACAGAATTGGCTGAAAAGCTGAATGCCTCCAGAGCTCATGGAATTATGGGCCTGATGATTTAAAACAAAAGAAGGGCTCACTGGCTCTCTTCCTCAAGGATGCCTGGATCATCGTGCTGCAGCTGCCGTGTTTCCCGATGGATGGTACTTTGGATGGGAAGCAACTCCGGGTGTAGCCTAGGATCAGGCTGGTCTGACAGAGGATGGCAGGGTTTTTCTCCTTTGGGTGCTCTAGAAAGGACAGGCTCTGAGGCAGAAGCCTTCCATTCTTCCAAAACTGTGTAGCTTTTGTATCTCATCTCGTTTTAGTTTGTAAACTAACCCTATAGAAATAAGATAATTAAAAAACTAATGGGGGAATGACAGGAGAATTCACATACATAAGAGTTTAGCCTTAATTGATGGGCTTAAGTGACTAATGCAGATGGAAAGCTATTTTTCAAAATTGTGTAATTTTTGAATCAGGTCTCCTTCCCTTTATCACCAAACCTTTGCCTTCGGAATTTTGCCTAGAGGGTGGCAGTAGGCACCAGGACCCCACTTGCTGTTTGGTAACAAAACTGTTCCCAAATCCAATAAAGACTTACTCTTATGATATATTCTAAGGATTTTATAGATTTATCTCTTACATTTATGTCTGTTTTCCACCTTGAATTTCCTTGGGCACTGTCACTGTTTTCTTCTTCCTTATTTCTATCTTTCAGAATGAAAATGGCCACTCTGCCTTTCCTAACTTTGTATTTAGAAGTACATAATTTGTGTGATTTCTCAGTTTTGCAGCTGAAGATCACTTTGCCTTACATGAATCATAACTTGAGTATTCTTATTTAAATGATATTTGGATCAGACAAACTTTAGACTTTTGAGTTGATGCTGGAACAAGTTAAGGGGGGATGTTGGGATAGAACGAACATATTTTACATGCAAAAAGGACTTTTGAGGTGCCAAAGGTGGAATGCTATAGACTAAATAATTGTCTTCCCCCAGCTAAAATTTATAATTTTGAAATCTCATCCCTGCTATGATGGTGTTTGGAAGTGGGGTCTTTGGATGGTGCTCAGGTTATGAGTATGGAACACTCACCAGTCTGGGTTAGTGCCCTCATCACTAAGATCCCAGAGATACCCTTCACTTTCCTGCCACGTGAGGATAGAAGAAGAAGGTAGATGACCAGCTATGAAACAGGGAGTAGGCTCTCACCAGACACTAAATCTGCTGGTGTCTTGACTTTGGAATTCTCAGACTCCAGAACTGCGAGAAACAAACCTTTGTTGTTTATAAGCCATCTAGTATTTCTGTTCTTGCAGTTGAAGCAAACTAAAACAGTTACCATAAAGATTGCATTTGCTGTAAAAATGTCCAAACCTGTAGAGAATTTTTATGAGTTTACTTGAGCCAAACTGATATGACAATAAGCAAGATATTGGACGCTCTGTAGTTTTGCAGTTTTTATACATTTAGCATTAAGGGGGAAACATATGAAAGATTACATGAAAGTGGGGAATGCAAGGCTGGGAAATCTCTGTGATTGGATCACAGGACAGTTTACAAGATTATGCGCTGCCTTGAGGGTGGTTATGCCTCACAGGAGTCTGAAAAAGAGAAACACTCTGGCATTTCAAAGGTGTGTTAACATAGATGCACAAGAATGAAGATAAACTTCTTGCAAAAGACCTTATATGCCTCTGGCATGGCTACCCACTATGACCTGCCCAGTTAGTTATTTATAATCAATCACCCTGTGAGGTTACTTTCAGTTATTGAACTCGTCAGATTTATTGCAGAGCGCCTTTTTATCCATGTTTGTTCTATCCTGTGCTTTTGTGGTATTACCATGCAAATTACATTTTTATACATCATCAACAAGGACTCATATGTATTGCTTGAAATGGTTGCTTTAATTATTAAATAATTTTATTAAATAAATTGTAATTTATGTTATAAAACATAAATAATACATTATTAAAATATTAAATAATTGTATAAAATAAAATTATTGCTCTAATTTTCAATTAGATGGAACACTTGATTAACCAACAAAATTATGTTTGTAGTGTCCATTATACTATGTAATTACCTTATTGGTACTTCTGCTCTTTATTTCTTCCTTTGGTTTCTAATTACTGTGGGTGCTCTGATCTTGTCAGCATATTGCTATCATTGTTGTCAATATCTTGAAAATAGAGCTTTTCTCATTGAACTGATCACTGAGTCAAATCAAATAGCCACACCACCTTGGAGTTGGAGATCAGCCAGATTGTCACTGGTTTGAATGAAATATTGACTGGGATCTGGGGATAGAGCTTTTAATGGAGCTCTGAATGAGACTGATTCTCTCATTTGGCTGTGAGTGCTGATTTTCATGGCTACAGTGACAAAGAGCTAAGAATGAAGTGTATGGGGACTCGTCACAAGGTAAAATGCCATAGATGTAGCTATCCTATTGAGGTTTAATAGTTTCTCTGGATGGGCACTTGTCAGTTCACTGTTGGATTTGGTTAATTTCCAGAGTTCTAAAATGGTTGATTTTAGCTCTTTTGTCAGAGTTTTCATCATTTTTATGGGAGAGTAGTTCACCAGAGCTTCATTTGGCCATTTTGGAAGTCAATTTTTTTATGTATAGATGTTTTTACTTTTTATTAATTAGAGAAAATATTAATGTTGTCACTTTGTCATTTTTAGGAAACATTGATCCATCAATTCACTAGAGGTTGCAGAATGATATTCTAACTATCCAATTCCTTCCTCAGTTATAAGCTGGTATACATAATATATAGAGATAGATTTTATATATACATATCTTCTGTTATTTGCCACTTTATAAAACAGTTATTTCCCTAGCACTGATCAAATAGGATTATGAGATTTTTGTTTATTTTGTTTTGCTCACTTTTTTATGTTTTTGCTTTTGAATATATTATGGATTCTTGAATTAAACATAGTTTCTGTCTTTTCACCAAATATCCTTACGCTTAAGTTGCTTCACCATTGGCCAGTAGTGAGGCCCCTTTAACTTGGTTCTTAAGAAAGTCTGAGTGTCTTAATCTTAGTGTCTTTAATAGTTTTAATACTTTTCTTTGTGGTGTTTACTTTGATGTATGCCATTTTTTCCAAGGGTCTCCCTGTTCCTTTGTTTACAAAAATGATAATTAGAGACTACAGTATGCATATTAGGATTACTCATTGCCATCAGACTGGACATTGTGTCAAAGAGAAAAAAACTGAATCTCTGTACATTTAAGTAAGAGTTTTATTTGGGTCTTACTCATGATGACTATAGCCTGGGGACATAAATTCAAGAAATTTTAAATGAATATTTCAACATTGAAAAAGTGAGTAGCACTTACATAACAGAGGGAGGATAAAACTAAGAAGTCAAGTGTAGATTATTTCCGGCACAGAGGACTTCTCTAAGGGGAAGGCAGGGGGTCTTATTAGGCAAATTACTTTGCTAGTGGAGGTCAGAAAATTCCAAAGAGATTGTTTAAAAATTCCACTCCTGGGAGAGGCTTAAGCCACATTTGTGTTAGGTATTAAATCTAACTATGTTATAGCCCGCTTGTAGCAAAAGTGACCCCATTTGGGGTCTGTGGTTTTCTCTTTTCAAGCATTTTAGAGATAGGACATAAAAATATTTCAAACATGTTTTTACATGTGTGTCTGTGTGTGTATGTATTGTCAAAGAAAAATTGCAGAAGTTCAACACACAGAAAGACTTTACTCAGAATTATTACAATAAGACAAAGATTGAACACAAGTCCCCTGAATAAAAAAGGCAAGAGTGTTTTTAAGTGCTAGGGTGGGCTAGTGGAAGGCAATTGGAGGACATTGACCTTAATTCATATCACATCAGGGTGTGCAGTTAAATTACTGTATTTCAAAGTTACTTCAAAGATATTTTCTCTGTGGTATACAAAGTTAAGTTGGTTTGTTTTAGTTTATTGTTTTCATTTTTGAAGATAACCGTCAATGTAAACATATTCTCTTGGTTTCAAAATCAAAAGTATAAAATGCTCTATTCAGAAAAGAATATTCTATTCCTTCATTTATCCTCTCCCTTTCTATAGATAATATTTCCCCATATGGTTTATTGTTCCATTGTTTTTAATATGCATAACTACAATTTTACATATATAAAATATATATATTTATACACATTTCAAATTTTTAGCCCCCTCCCTTCCACAATCTGAACATTTGGGCCCCCTCAAAAACCAACTCCCCAATATGATGGTACAGGAAGTGGGGCCATTGGGAGGTGATTAGGTCACGAGAGGGGAGCCCTTGTGAACTGGATTAGTCATTTTATGAGACCCCACAGAGCTCCTTTTGCCTTCTGCCATGTGAGATTACAGTGAGAAAATGGGAGTCCATGAGGAATCGGGCTCTCGCCAGACAAAACATCTGTGGGCACCCTGAATTTGGACTTCAGAACTGTTAGCAATAAATGTATGTCGCTTATAAGTTACCCAATATAGTCTTTTCGTTAAAGCAGCCATAGTGGATGAAGACGCTCCCTTTTCCACATTGTGTTAGCTATGCACCCTTCTCTCCACATTGATCTTAAAAAGAATGCTAAATGTAGCTTTCTTCATAGTGGTATATAGACATAGAATTCATCCATTTTTTTAAAGTCAAAATAATATTTGCATAGTATTCTCTTAGGTGAATATGTTATATTCAATCAGTTTCCTTGCTAATGATTATTTGGTCATTTCTATACATGTGAGATTATTATTCTCACAATATCCTTGAGAAAATTTTCTTGAACTTTTAGAAGAGGAGGGTGGGCTAAATCAATTTTCTCATTTTTGTAATATAGAGGTATTTTTCCTATAGTTTTCCCCAAGTGTTAAAAATGTTGGTTCACCTCCTCCCTAACTTTTACCTAGTTAGTCTCTCTTTTCTTTTGTTCCTATTGTTCCTGTCAGTTCAATTTAGATTTTACTCTCAATATTCTTCCTCAGGTCAGGGCTTTGTACTTTCTGGACAAAAGGAGTTAGAGTTCATTCATTTTAATAGTTCTCAGAACCCCAAACAGTTCCTGCTGTGGTCTTGTTGCATCCTAGAAAACTGCCTCCCCATTTTATGTGCTGTTCTGAAACTGAGTATCACACTTGGGGTTTTTCTGCACCTTTTAACAGTTGCTTTCCTATTCTTTGAGGTTTTCTTTTAATTATAAAAATAACAAAGTCATACCCTTACAATAGTCATGGGATGTTTATGTAACTATGATATTAACTATATCGGTATGGCATTGAGTAATTTACAAAATTGTTCAGTTTGCTTCATTTTTACGATCCTAATGGTCCCAATTGTATATTCATATTGTTTAAGATATCTACCATCAATGTCAAAAGGACTTTGTATGTGGTAGAGCCATAATTAAACCCAGCTTCCAAGAGGAAGCCGCAAGCATGCTCTACACCGTCATGACTGACAGCTAAATCTCTGGTAGATTGAATGTAGACAAGTCTATCAATCTGATAGAGTTTCCAATGTTTTTGAGACTTAAAGGAAATAGCTAAAAAATATCCTAAACCAGTAATATTTATTTTCTCAAAGTATAGCTCCAAGAAACTCAGAAGAGCGCATATATGAGGGACAGAGCAAGTCACTATCACCACTGAGAAGATATGATGGATTAAGTCTCCTGTCTCCTAATTTAGAATCCTATACACTAATTAAATTGAAAACATTCCCTGAAGGGAACAGTGAATTCTCTGCTGTTATACCTCACTCATTAAAACATTCTTCTTTTAGATGAAAAAAAGCCAGTTGCCTTCAGGAAAGACTGTCGTTTGAATTTCAAAAAATTTTCCCTGCACTCTTTACTACCTGACATAATATAGAGAGAATAAAAATATATAAACCTCACCAACTCATTCATTAGTTTGCAGCGATACTGAAGTAAAAGTAATTGCACTATTCCTAAGTATCCAATGGCAGGTTCTGGGCAAGATGTTTATCTAAATTTTCTCACTGTTAGAGAATCGTGGATTGTTATGAGATGCTTTCATTATTCTAGTGTTTAACCTGTTAACTTCTGCCCCTAGATCCTTGAATTGTGAGGTAGAAGGCAACATTGTCAAATATAAATGATTTCATATAATATAAAAATAAGGGTTACATAACGAGAATCTGGTAAAATTTGGGGTCATGTATCTATCAACAAAACTGTTACACTGAGGGACCATGTATTGGCTGACATGACATATATTTTCTATTGCCAACAATTGAAACTGTAGTAGTCTTGATGCAATCAAGAGATAGTAAGTTAAAAGTGAAAATTTAAAATAAAATTATTAGATTTAATAAAATATAAGAAATCTATATGGTATCCTAAGACTAAGAGAGAGTGCTCGAGAATGATTAAGGTTTCTGACCTCATTGAAGATAATAGAATACATTTGGAGCTATAAATTGATGACTGACAGAGTAACTAAGCAAATTGTTAGGTCACATGAGTAGCAAATAACAAGATGTTGAGGCCATAATGGCTGGCAACAATCTTTCATGTAGGTTATGACAATCATTGTGTATTTGTGGTCTTTTTCTTGCATACTCTGCAAGTTGCTTAATATCTTATCCAAAGTCTTTCATACTGCATTATTTTCCACTGTGGCCCAGCCATTTTTCCCAATAATAAATGCTACATGGGTAAATAAATTATGTATAACTAACTAATGACTAAAGATAATAAATAAAGTTAAATTCAGAAAGAGAGACTCAGATATAGTACATTGACTTAATTCAAATTATTTGTGGTGAATGTATAAAATATTAGTTAAGAGTTAGGCTTCAGCAACATGTTTGGTAAGTTGAATCCCTAGATTTCCACTAATAGCTTTGTGGTTTGGGCAAATAAACTAAGTTCTCTATCCCTCAGGTTACTAAATTAAAAACATGGGGACAATAATAAAATCTGCCTTACAAGGTGTGATGTAACCAATTTAATTAACTATAAAAATACAGAACTAAGCAGAAAAATAATAAATACAGCCCTGGCTCGTGTAGCTCAGTGGATTGAGCGCAGGCTGGGAACCAAAGGGTCCCGGTTCGATTCCCAGTCAGGGCACATGCCTGGGTTGCTAGGCCAGGTCCCCAGTGAGGACCATGTGAGAGGCAACCATACATTGCTGTTTCTCTCCCTCTCTATCTCCCTCCCTTCCCCTCTCTCTAAAAATAAATAAAATCTTAAAAAAAAAGAAAAATAATAAATACTCAACATAACTATGATTACAACTATCAGTACTGTAGGTTGACTAGGTAGAATTCGTTTAATGACTCACAGTGTATTGATGAAAATAGTGAGCTGAAGTCTTGTCACAGTAAGAAATATCTAAACTATAATTTTTTCTTAATATCAGATATTAAAATGCAGCTGTCTAGAAAGCAAGAAGTATTTTAGCAGTATTATTGAATCATATTTTCCTCTGGGTGACACTCAGAAGAAAGTGAATCCCATAAATAGATACACCAGTGGGGAGGAAGAGGTCACATCATGGGTACAGGAAAGCCCTGAGCCACAGACGGAGGGTTGGACCATGGGAGCATGTATTCAACAAAAGCAGATTATGCTGGGAGAGCCAATGTAGTTATTGTTTATCTTCAAACAAAAGACACAGAGATAGAGCATCCAGAAGGAAATTCAAATAACGATATACTTCAGATAGTGATATATGCCACAATAAAATACCATTTCACATTCATTAGGATGGCTATTATTAAAGAGAAAATAGAAAGAAAAATAAAAGTGTTGGCAAGGATGTGGAGACATCAGAACCCTCATGCATTGGTGGTAGAAAAGTAAAATGATATAGTTGCTGTCAAAAACAGTATGGCATTTCCTCAAAAAATTGAATGTAAAATCAGCATACGATCTAGCAAATCCAACCAAGGATTTTGCAGTGTTTTGAACAGTGGAAGAGACATTGGGAGAACTGTGTGAGGTCCAAGGTGCCTACTTTAAAAGAGACTGAGGTGTCATTGTCTTATGCACAATGTTTCTTGTATCTTCTTCAGTAAACATCTCTATCTTTCACGGTACATGGCTGAATACTTTCCAGACAGACTCAGTCCCCAGATGACTACTATTCTGAGTCAAAGACCAAAGGAGATGTTGGGTGTGAGAGAGTCAGTTATGAAAGGTTGCCAGAAAAAAAAAAAATCAAAATAGGGGCTCAAACAGATATGTGTATACCAATGCTTATAGTCACATTATTCACAATAGCCAACAAATGGAAAAAAAGTGTTCATAGAAAGATGAATGGATGAACAAAATATATTGCCTTTGCATGAATTCAAATGACCTACAATTTACTTTGATCCTGCATTTGTCATGGCTGCCCATTGCAAACGGAATAGGTTCTAATTGAAATGTAAGTTTAATGTCTGTATTAAGAATAAAAAAAAAGAGAACAGAGGAAAATAAGTGGCATCAGTGACATCTTAATATTTCCATATGGAAAATTTCCAGACTTACATAAGGACCAAGAGCATGAATAACCAAAGTAGCAGTATATTAGTTTTTTAAATGAATAGGGCTTAAGCCCTGGCTGGTGTGGCTCAGTGAATTGAGTACTGGCTTGTGAACCAAAAGGTCACCAGTTTGATTCCTAGTCAGGGCACGTGCCTGAATTGTGGGCTGGGTCCCCTTGTAGGGGGTGTGCGAGGGGCAACAGCACAGTGATATTTCTCTCCCTCTCTTTCTCCCTCCCTTCCCTTCTGTCTAAAAATAAATAAATAAATTCCTCAAAAAGAAATAAATGAACAGGGTTTAGTAGAATTCCATTATTTTTTAGTATTGCTAATATTAAATTCTTGAGCTAGAAAGTTTCCAAGAGGTTTGGAATTTACTAAAAGTCAGTCATAGAAAAACTGTCAGAAGACCCATACCTGAAATATAAAGCACTTTTCTGGGGAAGCACCATTAGTATCTTATTGGAGACTCTACTTTGGAACCTCAAGGTACTTTAAACAGGTTAGAGGAGGGATGGGGATGTTTTTTTGTGCAATATGACATTACGCATAAGAGAAAAGAGTTGCTAAAAACTGTCCATTAAACATACCAAATGAAATAGCTCTTCTAAAAAATACAAGAATCCTCTTTGTGGACAGCAATGGACAGGAAATAAAGAAGCAGTGAAGGTTGAAAAATCAGACATGCTAAACTCCAAATTCAAACACATGATAATGATGAGGAAAATGTACCAAAGTCACTGCACTCTTAATGGAGGAATTCTGTCAGAAAACGACCATGACATCTAGAAATTTACTTCTGCTCCCATGACACATTTCATGTTAAGATCCTGCATCAAAATCTTGAACACACTAATTTTTGAAATCCCCAGATCAGCTTCTAGTTCTCACACTGACAGTCACTGATCTTTGTGGATTGCAGCCCGTACACATTCAACATTCTCAAGTGCTCTGCTTGTTGCAGGCCTTCCAGGATGTGGATCGCTTTCAACAGATTCTTGACCACTTTTGAAGCATTTGTGCCACACTTCTATTTGCACTGCACTCCTTGCACCATCCCTGAAAGCCTTCTGGATCATCTGAATAGTTTCCAGAGAGGAATGTTCAGGCTTAATGCAAAATTTGATGCACATTCATTGCTCTACTTGCTCTGTCAATTTGAATGCAGCCACACAGTACACATGCTCACTCAGCAGTGGGTACCACCCCCACTGACGAGTACAGTGAAGCCGTCATTGTTCACACATGCACATTGCAGTCCACTCTCCTCGGCTTCCAGGTTACATTGATGTCATGCAAACCACTCATGTTATAATAACAATGGATAAACTTTTTCCAGATAGATTTTGTATGTTTATGTTACTAAACTTTTCTTTATTTTTCCCTTGTTAATTTGTCTTATGTCAATTTAATTATTAGGCCAACAACTTAGAAAGAGAATATAAGTTTTTTCCTTCCCTATGTTGTTTTGTGTCTTTAACAGCATATATGGCATAGGTAAGTAGTGTTTAATTTCCAACAGTCAACCTGAATAAATATACATGGAAACCCCTGGTTTCATTTAAGTTTCCTTGCCGTTTGCATCTAGAGCACTACAAGAAGCACAAGAGAAGGCTGACCCAGTTTTTGCAGAAACTACATTCATTTAACATAGACTTTCTCTCCTAGTTTTTAATGTTAATTACAATGACTTTTATAAAATGATTTTTTCTTTTTAATTACAATATCAGAGATCCCATGAAATAAATAGAGGAAGAAATAGGTACCTGTCTCTTATATTCTACCTGATGTAAACTTAAGCATTCAAACCTGCAAGGAATTTTTATGAGATTATTTGAGCCAAACTGATGCCAGGAGGCAAGATCTCCAATGCTCCCAAGAATAACACTTTGCCACTTCTTTTATGCATTTGAAATTAAGGAGGAAATGTAAGAAAGACTATATAAAGGCAGAGAAAAATCAAGGCAGAGATTAAATTACAAAATAGTTAATAAGATCATGTGTTCTCTCGAGGGTGGTTTAGTTTCAAGGGAATTTTTCAAAAAAATGCCTTTTAAAGGTGCTAACCTAAATGCACAGAATCAATGGACAAGGCTTGCTTAAGTCAAAGATAAACCTTTACTAAAGGAGTTATGTGCCGGGGGAGTGACTACTCACTATGATGTTCTCAGTTAAGTATTTGTGATCAGATCACACTGTGAGGTTACTTTTAGTTAGATTTATTACAACACCGTTTTTCATTCACATTGATCAAATTGGGAAAATTTGATCCCCATCAATTTGATAGATTAGATATCAGGTAATTCCTATGTCTTTAAGCAGATGTTGGGGATTCTCTGTGTGATACAATACATAGAAGATGCTAATTTTGAGTGAACTTTAACTTAATGGATTTTTAAATTGTAAAGGTACTGTTTCTCTACTCTTTTATGCTTATATGCCTAGTAGTCCTCCCTACTCCGGTAATTAATTATGTTTTGTGAGGTCTCTCCTTCTGACCTTTAAGTAGAGTTGTTGCCAGTGAAAAATGAGTTCTTACAGTGTCACAAAGAAAAGAATTTCCTGAGACCCAGAGGATGGGATTTTATAGTAAACTTTATTGATAATGTAAAATTAAGAGGGGCTCCGTTCCTAACTTCCCCATGTTCCATTTCTGTTTATCTTGCCACTGAAAAAGTCTAATTGTGTCCTCAGTAAGGCCAAGACAAAAGCCAGTGTCCAGAGTCTGTGCTCCATATTAAAGTCCATTCCAGTCTGGCATCTGGTTAGTTTAGTGTGTGTTCTCAGCTGCAGTCCATAGCTGTGCTGTGGTATTCAAACTCCTGCCTGGAGTCTGCATGTGGAGTCCATGTGACAATTGGCCACATGGCTGCTAAGGCTACATTGCTATAGAGAGAGAACAAGATAGTGCATGGGGTGAATGTGGGTCACCCAGGTGAGAAAGAGAAAGAGAGAGTGCTTCTGTGTTCTCCTGGGATTATATTAGTTTGTGTTTGGGATAGACCAGGTGCTTTTTCAAAATGACCAATTAATTTCCCAGGATTTTGTGGACTTTGGATGGGTCCACATTGCCTAGTTAGACTGATAGGTCTCTATGGCTCACCACCTCCCCCTTTGCCTACCAGCAATCTAGTCCCAGAAGGAGGAAGACATTCTCTTGGTAGAGCAATGCTGTAATCCTCTAGAGTATGAAAAGCTGTAGCAAGCTAGCTCATGCTTTCCATTTTATTAAGCTCAATGTCTAAGTCCCCTTGCTCCTTTTTTTAAATTAATAATCTGCGAGGACTTCCGGTCAAAATGGAGACATAGGTAAACATGGCTCACTTCCTCACACAACCACTGCAAACATTACAACTAAAATATAAAACAACTATCACCAGAACAATCAGAATATCAACCTGTGTGGAAGTCCAACATATAAATAATTTCAAAAGTCATTCATTCAGACTGGTAAGATAGGCAGAGATGCAGAACAAGGGCCCCCCCCACACACATGTGGTGGGTCAAAATCAGGAGGGATACCTGGGGACTAAGGGATCCCAGCCCCACACCAGAGCAGGCAGAGCAGAGTTCTAGTGCTACTAAGATAAATCTCCAAACTACTGAGTACAAAATCCAGTGGGGTTTGGGTGGCAGAAGAACCTGTGAGATTCTCAGGAGTCTCCTCTTAAAGGGTCTGCAACAGACTTAGGGCTACTCAGACTCACTCCCTCTGGGCTCCAGCATGGGGGCAGCAGCTGGAAGAGCACTAGTGGCATATGAGGAGACACTGAAGGGTCTGGCATCAAAGTGAGTGCGGGGGGACAGCTTTTTCCCAGATAAAATTACAGAGGCCAGGCAGTGGCCATTGTTCCTCTTTTAAGGCCACCCCTACACAGAGAAAAAGAGTGGCAGCACCATACATATCTGAGACTCCATCAACCTGGTTCACATGGGTTGCCTCACCCTGTTGATATCCTAAGTCTCTGCCTAATCCAATTTATGGATGGACTTTTAAACATTAGGCCATGATTCTAAAACAGGGAGTCAAAGAAGTTGTACCTACTACATAGAAACAAACACAGGGAAGCTGCCAAGCTGAGGAGACAAAGAAATATGGGCCAAATGAAAGAAGAGAACAAACCCCACCAAAAACGACTAAATGAAAGAGAGATATCCAAACTATCAGATGCAGAGATCAAAACACTGGTGATCAAGGTGCTCAAAGAACTCACTGAGTATGGAAACAACATAAAGGAAGAAACTAAAGTTACACTAAGTGAAATGAAGAAAAATCTACAAGAAATTAAAGTGAAGGGAAGGAAGCTGGGATTCATGTCAATGATCTGGAACATAGGGGAGAAATAAGCATTCAACCAGAACACAGTGAAGAAACAAGAATTCAAAAAATGAGGAGAGGCTTAGGAAATTCCAGGACAACTTTAAACATTCCAACATTTGAATCATAGGGATGCCAGAAGGAGAAGAGAAAAAGCAAGAAATTGATAACTTATTTGAAAAAATGATGAAAGAAAATTTCCCTAATTTGGTGAAGGAAATGGACATATAAGTCCAGGAAGCAGAGAGCCCCACACAAGTTGGACTTAAAGAGAGCCATGCAAGACACATCATAATTAAAATATCAAAGGTCAGAAATAAAGAGAGAATCTTAAAAGCAGCATAAGAAAAGAAGAGAGTTACCTACAAAGGAGTACTCATAAGATTACAGTTGATTTCTAAAAAAAAAAAAAAAAGCTTTTCAGACAAGAAGGGACTGGCAAAAAATATTCAAAGTGAAGAAAAGCAAGGACTTGCAGCCTAGATTACTCTATCTAGCAAAGATATCATATAGAATGGAATTCTGATAAAGTGCTTCCCAGACAAGATAAAGCTAGAGTTCATCATCACCAAGCCATAATTACATGAAATGTCAAAGGGACTTATTTTAGAACATTAAGAAGGTCAAAACTATGAACATTAAAAAGGAACAAATTCACAACTATCAACAACTGATTCTAAAAAAAAAAAAGAAAAACTTAATCAAACAAGAAGAACAGAAACAGAATCATGGGTACAGAGAACCCAATTATGGTTGCCAGATGGAGGGGGAAGGGGGAAAATGGGGAAAGAGTGCAGGGATTAAGAAATACAGACTAGTAGGTACAGAGTAAGCAGCGGGGTATTAAGAACAGTATAGGAAATTGGAGTAGCCAAAGAACTTGTATGCATGACCCATGGTCATGGACAATGGTGTGGGGATTGCTGGAGGGAATGGGGTGTGCTGAGTGAGTGGGGAAGCAAAGGGTGAAACATTGGGACAACTAGAATAGCATAATCAGTAAAATATATTTTAAAATAAGAAAATGTAGTAAGTTAATAATTAGTTAAATACCTACAGTAACAGTGGGTCACTCAAGATTCTCTTTTTATCTCCTAGTCTAGTCGCATTGTATTTAAGTTCCTCAAAAGCATTTGAAACACTCTTTTCTGTCCTTGACCCTGGGTCATTTCAGTTTAACATTTGGGCTAGACTTTAATATGATATTATCCAGATATCTTCCATATCCTCTCTGTTTACTTTCTTCTCTCACTTTTGTTTTTATGTTGACTGACAGTGAAACTTTATAGGGCAAAAAGTAATAGAAATCATGTCCTTTGGTTAAAACCAATATCACGCAGCAGTGAAGAGAAAAAACTTGTTTTTTTAAAAATCATACTTAAAAGTCAGGATATATAAGTCTTGATTTATACAGCAAATTTCACTCTTAGTGCACAGGTCTGCAAGTCTGGACAAATGTATAGAGTCCTCATATTACATCTATAATCAAGACAAATAGTTCTATCCACTGCTCTTATTGTAAACAGTTCCACCAGACAGAGTTAAACAGGCAAAAAAAAAAAAACAAAAACAAAAACAAACAAACAAAAAAACGCTTATTTAAGACAATTACAACAGAGGACAACACTATTGCAGTAGGGAAATGATTGAACATAATTTTGCTGAAACAAAAAGCAGGAGAGTGTTTAGGAGCTGGTGTGAAGTAGTGGAAAAGAACAAAAGAACATTGGAGGTGAGGTAGGTCAGCATGAATAGACCATCTGAGTTTGCTAACTGGTGCCTATCAAAGTTATTCTCCTACCCTCTCAGATAACTGGAAATAGGGCTCTTTCTTGATGATTACATTTCAAATGGATGGCTCCCAGATCCTTGAGAAATGCATCATTTGGGTTGTAAAACTGGCAAGAAGCTGGGAGAAGATTTACATCTCTGAGTCAGAGAAAGGATTTACAACTAAAAGTTTTCTGAAGTAAGTACTCTAAGAAAAGGGAAGTCAGGGGTATACAGTCTGGAAGAAACCTTGTTAATTTTAATTAGGCTGAGGGGAATGTTAAGGCCTTAGTCACCCGTTTGTAATCAAACAGTTCCTTTACTCCAGGCATTTAGAAATGACTCAGCTTTTTTCTGCTTTGATAGTTTTGCAACAGCAAAAACTATTATATAATAAAATTATGTAGTTTATATTTGTTTAAGTCTGGTTTATTAAACTCTGTATAAATAATTTCAGATTCATCTATTGTCATGAACAAGAGAACAATCCAGAAAGGATTAACTCATTCATATTTGTGTCTTTCCACATTGCTATGTTTATGCCAGGAGACACCCGATAAGCCAATAAAGTCACACACAGGCAACACACAGAGAGGGATAGCTTACGCAATAGAGGGCAGCAAAACCAGCATCCAGGGTGAAGCACCTGCAGGTGGAGGGGCAGGCGTTGGTCTTAAGCCAGGTGGCTAGAATGGCAGCATGCATCACATGAAATGGGCTCTGAGTGTGACCCATGCATGGGACAGCCAAGCTCCAGTACTGGGTGATTGGAACTCTGAGTTCCGATAGCCCACAAGAGTCAGAGTTTGTACTGATATTGATGTCCAGTTGGAGTCCTTATCCATGTGTTCAGACTTGTGGTTTTGGGTGTTCTGGGGCTCTCTTAAGGGTATTCCTGTTATACCCATTACCTCAGTCTTGACATAGCACTTGACTGCTTGAGGTGCATCAAGGCTGAGACAGGGACTCCATACTGGATCTGCTCTGCTCTTGCTCTACATATTCATGCTCTTGGGTCTATCAGTAGTTCATTCTTTTTTATTCTTGGGTAGAATTCCATTGCACAGGTTAAGTGCATTGTATTTTCTCATTTCCCCAGTTGAGAGACATTTGAATTATCTTTAGAGGTAAACAACTATAAATAAAGCTGTTTTTAAAAATTGCATATATATTTTTATAAGAACATACATTTTCAGTTTGATTGGGCAAGTATCTTGTAGTGGCATTGTTGAATCACGTAAAGCCTATGTTTATCTAAATAAGAAACAATAAACTATTTTCCAAAATATGTTTTGTATTTCTACCAGTGATATATCAGAGTTCCAGTTGCCATACAATCTTGGTAGAACTTAGTATTGTCAGCTTTTCAGAATATTGATTTAATTAGTTAATTTATTTCAGCCACTTTAATAACTGTGTGGTAATGATAGATTGTGGTATAAGCATGCAATTCTCCAATGATTAATGATGTTCAGCATAATTTCATTTGTTTAATAACCATCTGTGTTTCTTCTTTTGTGAAATGTCTCTTGAAGTCTTTTGTTAGTTTGTTTATTGGGTTGTTTGTTTTCTTACTAAAGATTTTTTTTTTGAGAATTCTTTATAAAATCTAAAAATGTTCTTTTTTGGATATGTGATTTGCAAGTATTTTCTCTTTGGGTAATGATAAATTTTAAGATCTGTCCTCTGAACAACTTTCAATACGTAATATAATATTGTTAGTTATAGTCACCATGCTCTACATTAGATTTACACAATTTATTCATCTGATGGATGACATTTGTACTCTTTGGCCAACATCTCCCTATTTCCTTGTCCCCTCAGCCTCTGGCAACCACCACTGAACTCTCTATTTTAAGAATTTGGCTTTTTTTAGATAGTGTATAAGTGAGGTTGTATAATATTTGTCTTTCTGTCTAATTTATCTCACTTAGCATAACACCCTTAAGGTCTAGTCATGTTGTTGCAAAAATCAAGATTTCCTACCTTTTTATGGATGAATACTATTCCATTGTGTGTATGTTGTGTGGTGAAATGTTATCCATTCATGTGTTAATGAAAATTTTTGTTTTCATGCCTTGACTGTTATGAGCAATGCTGCCGTGAAAACAGGGGTACAGATATCTCTTCCAGATAGTATTTAACTTCCTTGGCATATAAGCAGAAGTGGGATTGCTGGATCATAAGTTAGTTCTATTTTTAAATTTTTGAGAATCCTCCATACTGGTTTCCATAGTAGCTGTACCAATTTATATCTCACCAACAGAGTACAAGGGTCTCTTTTCTCTACAGTATCATCAGCAGTGCTGTTTCTTGTCTTTCTGATGATAGCTAACCAGGCGTGTGAGAGGTGATATCTCAGTGTGATTTTGATTTGCATTTCCCTGATGACTAGTCATGTTGAACATCTTTTCATATGCCTGTTGGCCATTTGTATGTCTTATTTTAAAAAAAAAGTTTGCTTAAGTTCTTTGCCCATTTTTAATAAGACTGTTGTTTTGTTTTATTTTGTTTGCTATTGAGTTGTATAAGTTCCTTATATATTTTGGATTTTAACCCCTTATCAGGTAAAATGGTTTGTCAATTTTTTCTTCCATTCATTAGATCATCTTTTTATTGTACTGATTATTTTTGTGTGTGTGCTGAAGATTTTCATTTGACGCAATACTGTTTCTTTATTTTCACTTCATTTCTTGTGCTTTTGAAGTCATATCCAAAAAATCATTGCCTATACCAATGTCAAGGAGGATTTTTCCTATGTTTGCTTCTAGTAGTTTTGTAACTTCACATCTTACAGAAGTCTTTAATCCATTTGATTTAGTTTTTCTGAGTGATATAAGATAGTGATCCAGTTTCATTATTTTGGATGTGAATATCTAGTTTTCCAAATACCACTTCTTGAAGAGAAATAATGAGTCTTTAAAACAGGTAGTGAAACTCTCCCCACTTTGTTCTTCCTTTTCAAAGCGTATTTCATGAATATTTCAGTTCTCTCATGTTCTGTATAAATGTTAGAATCATCTTGGGAATATCTATAGAATTCCCGATAGCACACTAACTCAAATTTTGTTGACTATAAAGATTTGTTTGAGTAAAATCAACATGTAAATAATATTGAATTTTTCAATCCATAATTATAGTATATTTATTAGTTTGTTAGGGCTGCCTTACCCTAGTATCACAGCCTGGGTGTCTTAAACAACAAAATTTACTTTTTCACAATTATGGGGTCTCGACTCTAAGACCAAGGTGTCAACATCATTGGTTTCTTCTGGAGCCTTTCTCTCTCGCTCTTGCAGATGGCTGTCTTTCCACTGTATCTTCACACGATCTTGCTTCTGTTTGTGTCTGTGCCCTAATCTCCTCTTCTTTTGTTTTTAAAGATTTATTTATTCATTTATTTTTAGAGAGAGGGGAAGGGAGAGAGAAAGAGAGGGAGAGAAACATCAATGTGTGGTTGCCTCTCACACATCTCCTACCAGGGACCTGGCCTACAACCCAGACATGTGCCCTGAATCGAACCAGTGACCCCTTGGTTTGCAGGCTGGTACTCAATCCACTGAGCCACACCAGCCAGGGCTCATCTCATCTTCTTATAAAGACACCATCATATTGTATTAGGACCCAACTTCAAGACCTTATTTTAACTAATTTACACCTTTAAAGACTCCTCCAAATATGATCACATTCTGAGGTACTGGGGTTAGTTTATGAGGTATGTGAAGGAAAGTCTGAGAGTGGCTGCAAAATCCCAATGTGTCTGTAACTTCAGAGTTCCATGTACTCTCAGTATTTCACACTCATCCCCCATTTGGCTGAACTCATCTTACCAGTGCCATCTATCATATGTACTTAACTAACTTGAAGATGGCCATCTTTGTTTACATTTGGGTCAGTTGACTGCCTTTCGGTAATCTGATAGATTAAAGTGAATTAATGTTATTTGTAAATTGCTCAGGGAGTTTGCATTTTTACTGGTGTAAATATGGGAGTGATGTTCTTTCCAGGTTTCTACATTGTGAGCAAAACCTGCAGTCTCAAGATGAACAATTTTTGAGTCGAACACTTCAAGGTGACATTATTATAGTAGTAGCTATTTATTTTAAGGGAGGCTATTTAATTTCCTGTCTCAGTTTTTTCAACAAGCAGAGAAAATATATATAAGAATTACATTCAAAAGTTACGTTCATATGGTTAAAATGGAGAAGTAGGTAAACTCCGTGCTTGCCTTCTCCCATGACCATTTCAAAATTACAACTAAATAATAAAACATCCTGAAAACTAGTTGAGCAGATTTCTTATAACTGAAGATATAAGGAAGAAGCCACAGTGAGACCGATAGGAGGGTGGGGATGCAGAATGGGCAAGCCCCACACATGTGGAGCGGTTATTAGGAATCACAAAGGATATTTGAGGTGTGAAGTTTCCCTCTGAGAAGGGAGGGGTCTCAGCTCCACACTGGGCTCCCTATCCCAGAGCATCAGTGCTGGGAATAAGGGTCCCCATAACATTCAGCTGTGAAAACCAGGGGAATTTTGTCCCAGGGAGACAAAGGGCTGCAGAGGACCTAGGTGATGCAAGTTTTAAGGAGCTCGTGCACAGACACTCGCTCACAAACTCACTCCCTCTAAGCTCAAGTGAAGGGATAGCAGCTCAAAAGGTACAAGGGATGAAAAGGGAGCCACAAAATTGACTAACTTCAGGGAAAGAGCTAGAGGGGAAGCGTCAGGACAACTTTCTTCAGGGAGGAAAGCACTGGCTGTTGCCATTGTGATTTTGTTGAGGTCTCTCTCCCCCACTTAGCTAGTTTGACACAGGTGGATGTCAAATCTGTGTTCTCCACTAACTTAACACTATTTGCTGTGCTCTGATGATTCCCTAAGATCTCAGCCCACCCAACTTGCCCACCCAGTCCAAGCCTCTACAGGGCTCTTTCATAAAATCAACTTAACTAGGCTCATGCTGCAGACTTTTGCACAATGTCTCAAAGGTCTATGTTCCCTAAACAGGCGTCAGACAATCTCTATATGCCTTGTTGTTCTTGCTAATCAGCCCCAAGACCAGAACTGGTGACTGTTCTCAACTTGCATTGTAACTCCCATCAGGAGGACCTAACCTGGCATAAGTAGCAGCCAGTCTTGTCCTGAAACAACTAAACTGTCACAAGTCTGGGACGAGTGGTGACTGGCCTTGGCTCATGCTGTGGTGCCCATCAAAGAGTGCCACACCCAGCACAAAAGGCAGTCAGCCTCAGTTTGCAGTACAGACTCCCCCAAGCACTCTTCCAAGCCTATTGCAAGTGACAACCAACTGTAGATCACTTTAAAGCTTTTATCAAGATGCCCCAAGCATAGTACAAGTGTCAGCTGACCTTGGCCTGTACTGAAGCAGCTCTTAAGAGGCCCTGGACCAATACACCCATTGCTCAGCTTCAGTCCACATCTGAGCACCACCCAGCCAGCTGCACAATTGACATACCAGAAGGGATGGCTCTTTTGGCTGATACAGAACCCCACTAAAGTGACACTCACTCCATAGAGTAACCCCCCAGGCAGCACCTCATCCACTGACTTCAAAGCCAGCCCTCACAAGTAGTCAGTATAAGAGTCAACCTAACCCACTTATGAGCCAACAGCAATCAAGGCCCAACTACATCACAATGACACATACAACCCACACAAGAAACACCCCTGGAGCACTTGGCTCAGGTGATCAGGAGAGTGCATCACTGCACCTAACACAACACCATCTACGCAAGGTGGGGAAATGTAGCAGATCCACCTAAGACATAGAAACAAACACAGGGAGCCAGCCAAAGTGAGACCACAAACAAAAATGTCCAAAATGAAAAAACAAAACGTTAGAGACAGCACTAAATGAAATGTAGAAGGGCAATCTACCAGATACAATGTTTAAAACAGTGATTTTAAGGATGCGCAAAGAACCGAAGGAAATAATAAATGAACTAACTTCATGGGAGCTTCAACAAAGAGATAACAAACATACAAAGTGAGAGTGAAGACATAAAAAACGTAAAAAGAATATAATAACGGAAATGCATGTTACATCAGAGGGCATCCATATTAAATTAGATGAAGCAGAGGATCAATTGGCAATGCAAAGACAACGAGTCAAAAACCCAAACAGAAAAGCACAATTGTTTTTTTAATTAGGAGCATTTAATAGACCTCTGGGATAACACCAAGGTACCAATATTCACATTGTAGGGGAACCAGAAGGAGAAGAGAGAGAGCAAGGGATTGAAAATATATTTGAAGTAATGACTAAAAACTTCCCTGACTTGGTGAAAGAAATAGACATACAAACCCAGGAAGCACAGAGATTCCCAAACGAGAGGAACCCAAACAGGCCCACGCCAAGACACATCATAATTAAAACACCAAAGTTTAAAGATAAAGAGATAACTTAAAAATAGCAACAGAAAAACATTTAGTTACATACAGGGATACTCTCATAAGACTATAAGCTAATTTTTCAATAAAAACTTACTAGGCAAGAAGTAGCACAAACTATTCTAAGTGATAAACCGCAAAGGGATATAACCAAGATTACTATACCTAGCAAAGCAAATATTTAAAATCAAAAAAGAGGAAATGAGTTTCCCTGAGAAGACAAAGCTAAAGCAGTTCCCCACAACTATAACAGTATTTTAAGAAATATTAAATCTTTAAGTAGAAAAAATATCAAAAATATAAATTAATATAGAAAAGAAAAAAATTCTCACTGACAAAAGCAAACGGTAAAAGTAATGGATCAACCAAGTATAAAGCTTGCACAAAAGTAAAAAGAAAAAGAAAAACAATCATGTGTACTCACAACATTGAATTAAGGTATACACACAAACACACACAAAATAAGTAAAAAATATGAGGAAAACAGAAATGTGGAGGGGGAGAAGAAAGAGGTAGTGATTTTAGAATGTGTTAAAATATCAGTAACCATTAACTTGAAATAGATTGCTATAAACATAGTTTGGTATATATGAAGCTCATGGTAACGACACCAAAAATCTACAAGAGATATACAAGAAATAAAGAGAAAAGAATCCAAACATGCCAGGATAGAAAGTCATCAACTATGAGAGAGCATGAGAATAAGAAACAAAGAACTCCCACAAATAAAAAAAAAAATAATAAAATGGCCATAACTACATACCTACTAATAATTTCTAATAATATAATAGTTAATAATCATTTTAAATATAACCTGACTAAATACTCCAATAAAAAGACATAGTGTGGTTGAATGGATTAAGAAAAAAAAAAAAAAGGACCTGTACAGATACTGCTTACAAGGGACACACGTCAGCTCGAAAGACATACACAAAGTGTAAATAAAAGGATAGAAAAATATATTTTGTGCAAATCAAAATAAAAAAATAAGCTAGGGTAGCAATACTTAGACAATATAGACTTTAAAGCAAGGGCTTTAACAAGAGACAATGGCATTTCAAATGATAAAGGGATAATTCAATAACAAGATGTAACTCTTGTAAACACAATTGAAACACAATGACCTGAAATCTATGGTACACAGCAGAAGTGGCTCTACCAGAGAAATTTATACCAATAAAAGCCCACCTCAAGAAAAATGAAAAACTCAAATAAACAATCTAACTTTTCATTTCAAGGAACTGGATAAGAAAAACAAGAAAACCCAAAGTGATTAGAAGAAAGGACATAATAAATATCAAAGTGAAAATAAACAAAATAGAGTCTAAAAAACGATAGAAAGGGTCAATGAAACCAAGAGCTGGTTCTTTGAAAAGGTAAACAAAATTGATAAACCTTTAGCCAGACTCATAAAAAACAACAGACAGAGGTGCCAAATAAATATAATCAGCAATAAAATAGCGGAAGTGACAACTGACAACAGAAAAATACAAAGAATTCTAGGAAATACTACAAACAATTATACACCAATAAATCTGAAACCTGGAAAAATGGATAAATTCCAAGTAACATATAATCTTACAAGTCTGAATCAAGAAGAAACAGAAAATCTGCCCCGGCCGGTGTAGCTCAGTGGATTGAGCGCGGGCTGGGAACCAAAGTGTCCAAGTTCGATTCCCAATCGGGGCACATGCCTGGGTTGCAGGCCAGATCCCCAGTGAGGGCCATGTGAGAGGCAACCATACATTGCTATTTCTCCCTGTCTTTCTCCCTCCCTTCTCCTTTCTCTAAAAAATAAATAAATAAGTAAGTAAGTAAATAAATAAATAAATAAATAAATAAATAAATAAATAAAAGAAACAGAAAATCTGAACAGACCAATAACTTATAACAAGATCGAATGAGTAATAAAAAAATGGGACAACTGTAATAGCATACTCAATAAAATATATTTAAAAATAAAATAAAATAGTAAATTAAAAAAAAATAACTCCCAACAAACAAAACCTCTGGATCAAATGGATTCACAGGTGAATTTTACCAAATATTCAAAGAATAATGAATACCCATCCTTTCAAAAGATTTCAATAAATTAAAGAGGAGGGAAGGCTCCCAAACTCATTTTACTAGGCTAGCAGTACAGTGATACTGAAAGCAGACGACACTACAAAAAACCATAAGTTTGGCCCAATATCCCTGCTGCACACAGATGGAAAAAAATCTTCAATAAAATATTTTCAACGTGAATCTAGTAATACATGAAAAGGATCACACACCATAATGATGCGGGATATATCCCAGGATGCAAGGTTGTTTCAGTATCTGCAAATCAATTAATACGATATACCATAATAACAAAGTGAAGGATAAGATCATATGCTTCTATAAATGGATCCAGAACAAGTGTTTGACAAAATTGAATATTCATTTATAATAAAAACTCTCATCAAAGTGGGAATGGAGAGAATATAATATCAACATAATAAAGATAACTTACGACAAATTTAAGATATAACATCTTACTCAAGAGTGGAAAGCTAAAAGCTTTTTCTTTAATATCAGGAACAAGACAAGGATGTCCATTTTTGCCACTTTTATTCAATGCAGTATTGGAAGTCCTATCCCCAGTAATCAGACAATATATAAAAAAAAAAAAAAAAAAGAAAGAAAGAAAGAAAGAAAAGGAAGCACATAATTTAGAAAGCAAAAAGTAAGACTGTCATTATTTGCAGATTACATAATACAGAGAACCCAAATGATTCCACAAAAAAACTCTACAGCTAATAAGTGAATCCATAAAGTAGTGGGATACAAAATTAATATTCAGATATCAGTTGTATATACAACAATAATAAACTATCAGAAAATATCAAGGAAACAATTGCATTTAAAATTGCATCAAAAATAATAAATTACCTTGAAATAAATTTAAAATAAAATAAATATACCAATGACATTATTTCACAGAACTAGACAAATAATTCTAAAATTTACATGGAACCACAGAAGACACTGAGTATCTGAAGCAAGCTTGAGAAAGAAGATCAAAGTTGGATGTGTTATACCACCTTATACAAAACTGTATATTACAAGACTATTTAATCAAGAAAGCATGGTAGTGGGATAAAAACAGATATAAATTAATGGAACAGAATAGAGAGACCTGAAATAAACTCATGTCTATGACACTACTCTATGACAAAAGAGGCAAAAATATACAATAGGGTAAAGACAGTCTCTTCAATAAATTATGTTGGGAAAGCAGGACAATGCATTAAAATAATGAAATTGAATAATTTCTTATACCATATACAAGAATAAGCTCAAAATGAATTAAAAAATTAAATGTTTAACTGGAAGCCATAAAACTCATGGAAGAAATAGTCAGTAAACTCTTTGGCATGGCTTAATAATACCTTTTAGCATGTATCTCCTTGCGCGTAGGAACAAAAGCAAAAATAAACAAATGGGACTACATCTAACTAGAGTTTTTGCACAGCACAGGAAATCATCAAAAACAAAACAAAACAAACCTACTGAATGGAAGAAAATGTTTTCCAATGACACATTTGACATGGGGTAAATATCCAAAACATATAAGGAACTCATACAAAAGTAATAAAAAACTCCCAGCACACAAAAGCCCTGGAGTGGATGGACAGGTGAAATTTAGCAAACATTCAAAGAAGAACTAACTCCTACCCTTCTCAAACTATTCCAAAAAATTAAAAAAGAGGGAATACTCCCAACTCTTTTTACAAGACCAGTATAATCTTAATTCCACAAGCAGGTAAAGACACAAGCAAGAAACAAAATCACAGGCCAATCAATATCTTTGATGAACATAGATGCTAAAATCATCAACAAAACATTGGCAATCCAGATCCAGGAATACATTTAAAAAATCATACATGATGATCAAGTGGGATTTATCCCAGGGATTCAAGAATGTTATAACATTCACAAATCAATAAAAGTAATACATCACATAAACCAAATGAAAGACAAAAATCACATGATTATATCAATAGATGTAGAACAAGCATTAGATAAAGTACAGCACCCGTTATTATAAAAACATTCAAGAAAGTGGGAATAGAGGGAGCATTCCTTAACAAAATAAAAGCTATATATGAGAAAGCCACTGCCAACATCATATTCAATGGGCAGAAATTAAAAGTGTTTCCTTTAAGATCAGGAGCAAGACAAGGGTGTCTGCTTTCACCACTTTTATTCAATATAGTACTGGAAGTTCTAGACATAATGATTAGACAAGGAAAAGAAATAAAATGCATCCATATTGAAAGGAGGAAGTAAAACTGTCATTTTTACTGATGACATGATAGTGTACATAGAAAACCCTAGAGTCTCCACAAAAAAAAAAAAATTACTAATAAGTGAATTTAGCAAAGTAGTGGGATGCAAGTCAATATTCAGAAATTGATGGCATTCTTGTATGCCAACAATGCATTACAGAAAGTGAAACTAAGAAAAAATTCTATTTATGATAGCAACAAGAAATATAAAGTACCTAGGAATAAATTTAACCAAGGATGCAAAAGATTTGTACTCAGAAAACTATAGAACGCTGAAGAGAGAAATTGATGATGATACATATAGATGGAAGTATATACCATGTTCGTGGATTGGAAGAATTAACACCATTAAAATTTCCATACTACCCAAAATAATCCACAGATTCAACGTGATCCCTATTAAAACAACAATGGCATATTTCACACATCTAGAAAAAATACTCCAAAAATTTAATTGGAACTAAAAAAGACTCTGCATAGCCTCAGCAATTTTGAGAAAGAGGAACAAAGTTGGAGGAATCACAACCTGATATTAAACTATATTACAAATCCACAGTAATCAAAACAGTCTGGTACTGGCTTAAGAACAGACACATAGATCAATGGAACAGAATAGAGAGCCCAGGAATAAACCCATGTCTCTATGGTCAATTAATATTCAACATTCAATGAGCAAGAGCATATAATGGAGTAAAAACAGACTCTTTAATAAATGATGTTGGGAGAAGTGGACTGGTACTTGCAAAAAAATTAAATTAGACCACCAACTTATGCCATACACCAGAATAAATTCAAAATGGATAAAGGACTTAAATATAATCATGATACCATAAAAGTCCTAGAGGAAAATATAGACATAAAATTTCAAAAATTCCATGTAGCAATATGTTTGCCAATATATCTCCCAAGCAAGGAAAAAATAAACAAATGGGACTACAAAAATTTTAAAGTTTCTGCATAGCTAAAGAGACATTTCATCAAAATGAAAAGGGAACTGACTTCATAGGATTACATATTTGCCAATGATATATCAGATAAGGGATTAACTCCATAATACATAAATAATTCACATGACTCGACACCAGGAAGACAAACAACCCAATTAAAAAATGGGCCAAGGACCTGAACAGACAATTCTCCATGGAGTACAGATAATTTGCCCATAGACATGTGAAAAAATGCTCAACATCACTCTCAAATAGTAATATTATATCTGGCAATAATAATCTTGAATCTCCAGCTGCATAATGGCTAGAAACTTAGCATAATAATGCAAAGGGCTAGACTGTGGTATGGGATCAATAATAAGAAATTTATAGTCCAATTTGAGACTTACTCAAGAATTAAAAGAATACTAAAATTATGAAATGTATCATTTTTAAATATGAATTGATATCATATTTAATTTTAAGTACATGTCCAACATAAAATTATGTTCTACAAAATAAAAATATGCTGCGATGTGTATTAAAGCAAGAAAACATCTTTGTACTGATCACTGGGACATTAAAAACAACATAATGATTTCACATACATATTACATAGTTTAATAAATCTCTAGGTCATATCTGTCCTTAATAACAGTGATTGTAAAGGGGAGAATTGAGCATTTCTTTAAGCTTTTGGTACATTGATTGAAGTCAATCGTGTAAACAAAAACAGTAAAAAGGGCAGAACAGGTACCAAACTTGGTTTAACACATGTTAGGCTGCTTGTCTCAAATAGATGTCCAGTGCGCATTTGCATAATAAATATTAGCCTGTGGCCATATTGTTTAGCCATTCAAATAGGGTTCTAGATTTTTATTTCTTGTGTATTTTCTTAAACTTGTAAACACAGGATATGAGCTGTTACTGGGGGAATCTCAGGCTATAGAAATTCCATTGTAACTTTTTCAATTATTGCTAATATGATTAGTGTCAAACTCTATATTATGAAAACTCTTGATTTTAATAAAAAGAAAAAAAAACTGAAAATATGTAAACACTGCTTCAGAATAAATATTTTTGCTATATGATTCAGCTATATGAATAAATATTTTTGCTATATTTTTAAAAATATATGTTTACTCAATTTGGGGAAAGATGAAACACAAATAAAGAAATTAATCCTTTCTCCAACTGAAAATTTCTTTAACTCCTCATTGCAATTTAGCAAAATAAACATTCAACTCTTCTGGTCCTAAGTATTTTTATTGTTTTTTTTTTCTTATTTTTGTCACTACTAATCAAAATGAAAACTAGTTCTATGTTTTGGTTACCAGTTACTTGCTGCAATTTACATTATGTGACCATTTTTTGATTAAAATTAAATTCAAAGTATGCATATAAAATGAACAGGGCCAGAGTTTCTTTAACAGCTCTTTGTATTTTTATTTCCTTTATTTTAGTATTTTTTTCCTTTGCAATCAATTCTCACAGAATTTGGCAAGAGCTAAAAGCTCTTATTTTATTTTAATAAAAGCATTATTAAAATGCTCTGGGTACAGATTAATTTACTTTGCAAATATTTATTGTTGTTACAACAGACTTGAAAAGGGAGCTGCAGGCACTTTGATAAATGAATAGGAAGGTTGTCTAACTTCCCTACACCTTCTGGAATTATTTTTATCCCTTACTGAAATGATATCTTGCATTTTTTTCTCATAGTGTGTCCCTAGGAAAGTTGCAACTGATATTCCTATGAATTCTATTGCTGCATCAACAGCCCAATTTTCCTTTGCTCTCTGTCAGTGGGGTACATCGCTGTGAAAAAAAAAGTAACCCTTTGATTCGTGCGTGTGTGTGTCAGGGCTTTTGCATGTGTATTACAGATGAGAATGCATGAGGTTGGGCTGTGAATGGTGAGGAGAACGGTCTTTTCTCTAATCAATGGGATATCATCACTGGACAGGCCTTTTGCAGGTACCATGATTCTAGCCACTTGTGATTGGGATACACCATTTATCACAGCACTTCCTTAGCTGTGTGTGACTCTGACAATTACATGGACCTGTTTTGCTGTAAAGATACTGGTTTTACAGGCAAAGCTCTCTCTTTTTGTAAGCATAAAAATTTTCATTCATCTTCAAATCATACTTGAAAAAATACAAATGCAGTGGATTACATATGCCACTGTTAGGTCAGGTGACACAATTACTAGGTGAAGCTTTCTGTGGGACAATATGTGACACAATCACTGGATGAAGCTTTCTATGAGATAATACAGAGCCAAGGTAAAGGTAAGAATGTTAGTTGACTGGGTGAGGTCATGAATTTTTTTTTTTTATCCACCAAATCCACTGTTTAGCTTTAATATCGAGGGAAATTTTGTCCAACAACTGAATGCTTCTCTCCATTAGAAATTCTACCACATTATTTTATTCTTTTATATAACAAATATTTATTGATTGTATTAAAACTTATTTTTTTGCTCTTATATTTAAACAATTGGCACAACACAATCAATGAACACCAGAGAGGGAGAGCACACAATATTTGAAAAGTTCATATAAAATTTCCATAGTGGACATCCTTGTTCATATTTTATGTTTTTATAAAATGGTAAGAAAATTTTTCCTTGAGGTTCAATTGAGGGTTTAAAGTTATTACATGTGTTTTTATGGCTTAAAATCTCTATCATGGGATAAGTCATATAAAAGGATGAAACTGGCATCTCTTGCTCTCTTACTTAAAACCAACCCCGTTTCCTCTCAGCTGAAGTGAACAGTAAATATTTCCACAACGGTTTGGTTCTGAGCTGCTGGTAAAACCTCAAGGTGTCATCTAATTATCGAGTGTCAGAAACTTTGAATTATCGAGAAGCACCACCTTCAATACAATGTGACAATAGTTGTGGGAGAAACTGTTACTTTTCACTCAGTATCTGTCACCCTGATTCTCTGCAGAAAATAGAAATTGCAGCTTGGCATATAGCAGTGGATGGGAAGACTGCATTCTTGAGCCTTCCTTGCAGCTAAGTATAGCCATGTAAACTGCTGGCCACTGAAATATGAGAGGTCCTGCTGAGTAGAAATTTCAGGTTTTGTTCCTAAGAGAACAGCTTCACCAGCCTTTCCCTTCCTCCTCTCTCTTTCTTTGAGAGTGCAGGTTTGACAAACAGCAGCCTTGGACCACAAAAGGGGGCTGTGCCCTAGAGAAGGCAGAGCCACAAAACCCCTGCACCTGCATTTATAACAAGACAATGTTAGCCTGTTATTCTTGTATAGTTTACTCTCATATCATTGCATTAGAGAAACATCAACTTGCTTCATAACTGAGCTACATTTACTTCAGATCATGGTTATAACAGAATGTGTATAATATATTAAAAGTAAAAACTACTGAAGTTTATTTTTAAAGTCATTTAATCATCTATTTATTATACTTTATTTCATTAGCCAGTATTCTAAACTATATTTAAATAAACAGGGCAATAGAACAAATCACATAACATTAAGTTTAGTGGGGTTTTAAATAAATGCATCTATCCTTTCAATAAAAATAACTACTACCGTAAACAAGAAGACTTTATGTCTGAGAAGCTCAGAACACTACTGCAACTTTAAAATCCAGATGAAGACAAGTTTATTGTCTTCAGAGTATTGTAAAATCACCTTTCCAAGGTGAAAAGTCTTCTCGGTTTCCTAAGGTGCAGCTACATTCTATATTTAAGGAAAATAAGAGGCATATGTAGACATCATCTTCTATAAACTCCATATGTCAGTGAACCCCAACCAATCACATCTTTTTTCTCACTAATCTGTATTTAGAATTGTAATTGTGTTAGAGACGGGGCTCTGGTCTGACTCAAAACTGTAAAGATTTTGTCTGGTCAAGTCTTTGATGAAGGAAGAGTTCTTGTTGTTGTTTTTTTCCCTCCCTTTTAATCTTTTAAGTATAGTTCTAACTTTTAGCGGGGTCAATAGAACTTTAAAAAATACTAATTTTCAAAATGTTTTTGAACTTTCTGAAAGTAATGCTATTATTCCAGCTTAGTGAGCATGATTCTGTTCTCCTGTGGTTGCCGCCAATGACAAAACTATGTGATGTGCCTTATTGATCTCAATCTCATCTTCAGTTATTTGGGCCTGTCAGCAATTTATAACCTCTGGTTTTCTTTCTTTGCCTAATCAATACTCTCTCTCACACACACACACACACTTATTTTATCTCGCCCTGCTTTGTATAGTATGCATATGTGGGTATGCATTGGCGACTGTGAGAATCTGGATGCTACATACTGGGTTTTTTGGTCTTTTTTTTTTTTTTTTCTATGCCCTAGTTCTGTAGTTCTAGACAGAGAAAATTCTAGTAAACATTTATTAAATTTAATTGCAATTAGATTGGCAAGACTTCAGTAAAATAATACCACACTATTTTGACTGAATTTTGGAGCAATGTTCAGGCAGATGAAGTCATTTTGTGTACCAAAATGCAATCTTTCAGATGCAAAATTCCTAAAGGTCAATTTATTCATATATGAAGATGCTATCATCTAGTATTACTTTTTTGAATTAATTATCTTTAAAATATGTTATTCAGGTACAGATAAATGCCAAATGTGCTAAGTAGTGTGCCTTTAGGGAATGTGAAGTTTACTTTATATGATAACTAATTATTTTGAGTCATGTCTAATTTAAAAATATTTACCATAAAATGCTTATGTATTACATATACAGATTAAGGAGCATTGCCATGGCTAAATTCATTAATAAATTTCAGCCCTGGCTGGTGTGGCTTAGTGGATTGAGCACCGGCCTATGTACCGGTTGCTGGCTCGATTCCTAGTCAGGGCATGTGCCTGGTTTGTGGGCCAGGCCCCAGTGGGAGGTGTGCAAGAGGAAATCACACATTGATATTTCTCTCTCTCTGTTTCTCTCTCCCTTCCCTACTCTCTAAAAATAAGTAAATGAAATATTTTTAAAAATTCAAATTACCTTTATTCTCATAATTATCCACAATATAATGGTGTCATCATAGAATTTATTATTTATTTTTTTAAAGATTTTATTTATTTATTTTCAGAGAGAGGAGAAGGGAGGGAGAAGAACAATGTATAGTTGCCTCTCACATGGCCCTCACCAGGACCCGGCCCGCAACCCAGGCATGTGCCCCAACTGGGAATTGAACCGGGACCCTCTGGTTCCCAGCCCGCGCTCAATCCACTGAGCTACACCAGCCAGGCAGAATTTATTATTTAAAAGGAAACAATGAGATTCACTCTTTTAATTATATCAATGAAAAAATTAAGACTTAGAAAGTATTACTAATTGTCCAAAGGTGAATATATACATGAATGAGAGCCAAAAATGTTTAGAAATCATCTATCATTAATTGAGCATTAATTAATATTCCAGGTACCATATTAGATATATTAGGGATAGGGTTTACTATAGTAATTGGTATTAAACTATTAAGTTATTAAGCAAGGGCTCTGGGAAAAAATTGCTTGTCTTAATCCTGGCTCTTTCATCCAATAACTGTGTGACATTGGACACGTAACTTTCCACTTTATGTCTCAGTTGCCTCCCCTGTAAAATCAGGTATATTTAGTATTTCACTCACTGAGACATTTAGGGGATTAAATAAGTGACTATAGCTGAAACACTTAGAATAAAGTACTAAAAATTTAGTAAGTTAGAAATATCTAGAGGAAATTTGTAAAATGATGAGGTGTTATTGTAAAAGGGATCTTCAGGACAAAATAGATTGAGGAATCATATTTCATGTGCTTGAGTGTAAATTACTTCAGGTTTAAGGTCATTTATAAAGCCGTCTCAGTTTTTCATCCAGTTTAACTGCTTCCCTTTTCTCAATAAACCTCCTTTAGTCGCTTATTTAGCTCAACCTCATTTCTGTCTCATAGAATTGTCTGCCAGGTTAGGCTGAAAAACGGCCCTCAAATTCTGCAGATTTGACTTTCAATCCCCGGAACCTCTAAACGGTATATGGAAAAAAAAAAAAAAATGGATCTTTGCAGATGTGACTGAGGACGTTGAGATGGAGAGGTTATTCTGGATTATCCGGGTGGGCCCTAAATGCAATCACAGGTGCCCTTATAAGAGAAGGGCAGAGGGAGATTGAACACAGACAGAAGAGTAGGCAATGCGGCCATGGAGTCAGAGACTGTAGTGATTGGGCCACAAACCAAGGATGCCAGCAGCACCAGGACTGGATGACAATCCATTAGTCAGAAGGGAAGGCAGCTCTGCACCTTTTGGTCCAGCAACACTAATTTTGGACTTCCGGCAGCAAGAAAGATGAGAGAATAAATTTCTGGTGTTCCAAGTCATCTGGTTAGTGATAATTTGTTACAGCAGCTGTAGGAACCAAAATGGCAAACTTTTTGTTTTTATAAAGATATTTTTGTGAATTTTGAATGCCATAATCATGTTTGGATTCAAATTCTCAATATCGGCAATATTTGCATTGTATCAAAAATGCAAAAGAGGTAACACACATTCAGGAGAACACAGATTTGGATGGGCACCCGGTCTGTTTTGATCACCAACATATAGCTGGCATTTAGAAGGTTGTCTGAAGCTGTGGTCACATAACAGCATTACTTGTAAGTGAACTATAGGCTTTATCCCAATTGGCTCTTTTGTGTAGGAAGACGTGGCTAGAGACTAGAGGATGGTTGGAGTACAGCCCCATACACGTGCTCTCACTGGTTCAGCCACGGTGGAATCCATCATCCTGACTATTTTGAAGCTTCAGTTTCTAAGATAAATAGACTGAAGGAAATTAAATGTGGATATTTGTGAAATATAATGACTCCAGACAAAGGAAGCTAACGCTGTTTTAAGGGGGGGGACTACTAATTAATCAGATCTTTGAGATAGAAACAGAGCCCTTTGAATAAATTTAATGGTCCCAGCAGGCCAATCGATCAGAACGAAGGAAAAAACTGATTTGCCTGGTTAACATCATTTTGACAAGAGACAGAAGTTTGGTCGCTAGATATCACATAGCAAACTTACTTGGCAGCTGTTCTTCATATCTTAACCATAGAGCAAACACATATGTATGTGCACATGCATACACACGCCTTCCCCACACATGACATGCCTGTCATGCAGCTTGTAAAGAAACGATCACATAACCAACTGTAAAAAACTTAACCATTTCCTGATAGGAAAGAAGGGTTTACCTCTCTCTTCCTTAATAATTCCTCATTTCTCAATAGTAATGGAAAGCATTTATTAACGTAAGTAAAACGGAAAAGAAGGTAGGAAAGAAATCCTGTAAACGGGCCAGGGAAAGCAGTGAGGCAGAGGTTCTTGTTGCAGAGTTGGGCACTTGATGGAGGATATAAGTAAAAACCTTGAGGGAAAGAGTTACACTTCTTCAGAATTTGCATTTAACCTACAGGAAATGGCATGCGTGCAGCATCATTTTAAATCGAAAGAGTCAAAGATTTAGAAAGAAATACTTCAAATACCACAAACACGAAAGATACACATGCTGCAAAATTAATGTTTCTATCCACAAAAGTTATTTTGATACTTCCCTACGAAAACCCTTGCACCTTCTTTTTATCAGGTTTTCTGAATGTCTCATCTGTTCTTCTCCATTTCTAAATCATTTGCAATTTTCTGCTACAATAGCTTTATTCACAATGTTAAAAAGTAAAATACATTTACTGAAAATTTCATATTTAAGTGCACACTAGAACTATTGATTTACAATTCATTACACAGCCACCAGAAAAGATAATTTAGCACAGTATGGCATTCTGACTTCAGAAATAGTTTTCCTCTTATTAGCCTCTCTGTCTTTTTCTATTTGTTTTCATCATTGCTGCAAATGCATATACACTTCTTGTTTATTTAGTTCAGAAGTTCGGTGTTCTGGTTGTCAGTAGCTGATCCATCTCTTCCACTTTTATAAATGAGAGGCTCAGCCACAGGCCTGCTCATATCATCAACGATGTTTCCGAACGCGCTGTCGAGTCTCACAAACCCTGGGTTCTTGCTGCTTTTGCTAAGCAGTGCGTATGTCACCTCTCCTGTTTCAGACCCCTTGGTCTAGAAATCATCTTATCTGAGAAGTCAACAAGAAAGTTGAAAGTGAACTTTTAAGAGTAGGGAGAACACAATTTTCATTTCATTTTATTTTTTTAAAAGATTTTATTTATTTATTTTTAGAGAGAGAGGGAGAGAAACATCAGTGTACAGGAGAAATATTATCAGTTAACTTTCACACATCCTCATCTGGGACCTGGCCTGCAACTTAGGCATGTGCCCTGACTGGGAACTGAACTAGCGACCTTGTAGTTTGCTTGACAAGGCCCAACTCGCTGAGCCACACCAGTCAGGGCACAATTTTCATTTTGCATGAAATTCATGAGGATGGCCTTGCTAGCCATAAAATTCTTAAATCTGTTTTTTTATTCATATTACATATCTGCAAGTAAGATATCTTGAGTAATATTTCACATGTGTGAACTTCCTAAATTGAAGGAGAACTTTGAGGTGTTAGATGAGGTGGAGGAAGTTACATGAAGTTCTGATAATGATTCCTACCCTTTCAAGAATAAGTCACCCTTCCATTTCTATAGATTTTCAGATGGTGAATGAAGCAACAAAGGAGAAAGAATTTCCTGCTATCACTGTTTTTTGTTTGTTTGTTGTGGCGAAGCCAGAATGCAATTCAAAATATCCTCTTTCTGCAGCAATTGCTCAGCTTTCTAATGTATCTGAACTTTATATACAAACATAAAATCGAGTCTGCAGCAGGAAGACTAAGATATTCATGTACTTCACATTATTTTCTGGGATATTCACAAGTTTGCTTCTCCTCCTGTGTGAAGCCCTGCCTGTTACTTTAGGGTGCAGTGTTTATAACTAGATGTTGTTTTTCCACCACAAATTAAATATTAAACAAATTACTGTTTTGTTTTAGCTACCTCCACAACTAGGTAGGGAGAGTGAGGGAGGGGAAAAAGGAGAATGCAGTGGGTAATTACCCACCGATAGTCAGCTTCTCCTCCTATTAACCTAGGGAAGACCGAAAAGAGATTTTTAATTGCACATCATTTCACTGTGAATTTCTTTATCGTATATCCCTTCTTGAGTTTTAATCCTTGGCTGCTCGTGTCTGTGGATAGTCTTTCAATCTCGTCAAACACCTCCAGGTCACCTCTGTAGACCTCAGACCACATTCTAGGTTCCAGGAAGATTTTTTTCCTCTCCCATTACATGCAGTTACTTATTTGTGGTCAGATAGTTCCATTTTACAAATTCCGAACTATGACCTAATTTTGTCTTTAATAATGCAAAGAGATTTGTCCTCATGACTTCTACATCATTCAGGTATTATTAGAGTGTATTTTCCCCATTAAAAGTGGTAACATTTTATTGTTATTGTTGCTGTTTTATCAATGTCAATAACGGTTGGTAAGAGGGAATGGAAATTGAATATAAACATATTCCTAGTAATGTGACCTTGGGGAAAAGGACATGAGTCCAGATTCACTGGGCCTTTGGGGTTTTGTTTTCCCCAGCGGAAATAAAGGGCCTGAGGTGCGTGAGACGAGGAGACAGATAAAGTTAGGTAACATGTGCGTTGTGGGATAAGCTGGCCAAGCAACCCCAGTGAATATTTAATTTTCTTGTTTAACTAAACCTTCCTACATATTTTGTGTAAAAGTAATTTGAAGCTTGTCCTATTAAAATCTTAAAATATTTAAGTATCTACAAAGGTGGAAGGAATTGAAAACTGAGACTAGTAAATCTGTGACAAGGTTACCCAATGTGGATAAATTCGCCCAGTAGAAGAAATAAGCATGAAGTGTATAACAAGTCCTCACCTGGATAGTGCATCCTAAAGCTAATATCGCATATCCTAATTTTAGAGAACTATGTCAATCCAGTCATCTTCCTATTCATGATAATGGAGACAGTTAAATGTATGTTAATTCCTATTTTAAGTTAATAATTCAGGTTTTCTCATTTATTATTCATGATTATGAAAATATTTTAAAATTCAATTCTTATCTTCCTACTAGAAAAATATTAATCATACATATGGTTCAGTTCCTAGTTGGAATGAATAGACTTCAATTAGCACATGACATGTTTCACTTTTGTGAAATCTCCTATTATTGAATAACACTGTTGAAGACTCCACAAATTGACATTTTAATGTATGTACTATTGTATGGCTACAGAATGCACTGTTTGTAAATTATCTGATTATGCATCTTTGTGCCATATGGGTCTGCGGGTGTACACACACGGACCTACAATCACATCCTCCATGCCTCAGTAAGAATGTGGAATAAATTACCAACTAAAATTAAAAGCATCTGTATTTTAAAAATCCTAAATGAGGCACCCATGCATTTAAATATTGTTCTTAAAAGCCTTCTCTCAGTATTAGAACAATAAAAATCTTTGGACAGAAACACAATGAAAAAGCAAATCTGGAACTGACATTCCCCAGATTTCTTTCAATCAGATTTTTTACGTACAAATAAAAGTTTAAAAGAGATGTAGGTTTTGTTTCCATTCATGGAGACCCTGGCTTCTTGTTTGTAATTTTCAGTATAACATTTTATATTATGAGCATGTGCTGCTTAGCATCTCCGTGCCCCCCCTGCCTGCCCCCGCCACTGCTGATGGCAGTGCACGAGGTGACTCTGGCAGTGTGCAGTTTACCATGTTCTTTGGAATGATCTTTTAAATGAAATTGTGTTGTGCTCAGTCACCTTCTTATTAACCTATTAATTTAAGAATCTCCACTGTCAAAATGTATACAGCTTTTCAGAATTTCCTACAATCTAATTGAGACCTATGAAGATATTTGCAATGTCACTATTCTTCATATGGTACTCTTATATAAATTTTCATATTTTTATATTCAGTTATAAGTTAATGAAGGATTTATATATCCCCTATTACTGCCATTTAATTTTCTGATTTGCAAAGAACATCCAGTTATTTTTTCCATGAAAGAGAAAATAGACTTTCCTAAGTTTGTCTTGAGTCTTTTATTATCATTTTGTCTTCTAAAACTGTGTGACATAATTAGAAATTTAACTGTCATGTATATCTCACTGACTGATATGCAAGAAAATTAGGTAGAGTGAAAATATGGCATGAAAATAGTTATGCTTGCAAATGAAAACATATTTTAAGATGTTCAAAATAGTCTCTTTTAGTGACTATTAAAGATGACAGAGTCCATGGGATTTTAAATCAATGTTCTTATAAAGTACCTAAGATAAACTGGATATATTTAAAGCAAGTAGTTTATAAATTCTGGAATATATATGTTTGTCATCCTAATCAAGATTTAAAATGTATTAAAAATTATAATCAGTGCTCCAATCACCCCAGAAAGTTCTGTGGTGCCCACATACTGTCAATTCATCACTCTCTTCCACCCTTAAACCATTAGCATAATTTCTATTACCTTAGCTTAATTTTGCTGTTCTAGAACTTCCTGTAAATGAACTGTAAGGTATACACTTATTTGATTTGGTTCCTTATACTCAATGTAATTCAAAATTCAGCCATGTTCATTCAGCAATTCTGTCATATGTTGTTTCTTCTTTTTTATTGTGAATAGTGTTGGGGACCATGCTGCATCTGATCCATGAATGCTGACTTGCGGGGAATTAACCCACACCCATTTCTTGGCACGGTCAGATATGGGTGGGATGCCACTGCACGGCGAGAGGCGACCACGGGCAGTTCACCCGCAAGTCCCACTCTGTGCCAGCTTGCTTTAGCACTTCTGAGAGTTAGAACAATTCTAATGGATTGTAAAATATTGGAAGCTGGATCATCTTGGTCATCCCCACACAGGAAAGGGTTAAGAAGCGATTAACCATTTAGCAAGCCAAGCCACCTCAATGCTAAAAGCAAAGCAGTCTATTAATTGATGAGAAGGCCTGGGAGAAGTCATTACTAAAAATACTTTAAACCATTCTCCCTGAAATTCAGCAATTTATTGTTCTTCTTTAGACCAGAGATACAGGACAAGATTTTAATAGCTAGGAATTTTAGTGAGTAGCCATAAACGTTAGTTAGGATTTATACTTCAGAAAGTTTGTAGATAAGGACCATCTGTTGCTTAGGATTCCAAGGACACTGGCAAATGTTTATACTTCAAAGAACAGCTAATTTGGTTAGAAGCACCTTGAATTAGATGACATCTCTCTCTCAAATTTCCTAAACACAAAGACTTACCTCTACGTATATTTCTAATTACTAATTTAGAGTTATCTAGGAACTAAGAAAAAATATATATATGTCTAGCCAATTATTAGTGCTTAAAATAGTTAGTACCGATATTGTTTCTAGCTGTTTGATGATGATTCCTTATCAGAATACCCATTTGTTTGACATGAGTAGAATTTATAGTCTTTTTAATTGCTCAATGTGTTATTTATTGGTGATTTGTGACTTGCAGCTGTCCTTTACTAATTGCACCAAAAAGAAGAGTGTCTACTCCATCATCCCGCCTTACCGTCACCTCCTTCGGACCCACCCCTTAAGAATTTGCAGTAAGCTGGACTTCTGCAGAATAGTTTTCCACATTTAGAATATGCCATAGTTTGTTTATATTTTCACCTCTTAATAGACATCTGTATTGTTCTAGGTTTGAGCTATTAGAAATAAAAGTTCTGTAAACACATTTCTACAAATCTTTTCATTAACATATATGTTCATCTCTCATGAGTAAATATCTGAGTATGGAATTTTTGGGTCACAAAGCAGGTATATATAGAACTCGATTATAAGAAACTGCTTTCCAATGTGTTTTTACTATTTTAAACTCCCACAAGCTATATATAAATGTTATAATTTCTCAACCTCCTTATAGATGATTCTTATTTTTAGCCATTTTAGTGGATATGAAATACATTTCATGGTGGATATAGTTTGTAACTAAGAATACTGAGCAACATTTGCTATGCATATTGGCCATCTTATGCATTCTTTTATGAAGAACTTGCCCAAGTCGTTGTCCATATTTTTTTTAATTGTATTGTGTGACGACTAGTTTCTAAAACTGGTTCCCAGTGAAATACCCCTCCTGATAGTCATGCCTTGGAGAGTTTCCTCCTACACTGTATTCCAAGTGGCCCTCTGACACATCTCAAACAATGGAATGTGATAGGAGTAAAACTATTCCCGTTCCAGACCTAAATCTATCAGTGCTGTACCAAACAATAGGTCCCTGTCATTCCCACTCCATAGTTTTCACACACAATTGATGACAAAGGGAGGCAGGCATTAGTTGTGTGCTGTTACCCATGGTATGCTACCTCTTGGATTCCAATATTTTTTAAAAACTAACACAATCATTTTGTTGCCTTAGTATGTCTTCCTTAATTCAAGTAAACATTCACTTTGAAAAACATCCAATCAGATACTCTTCCTTCAAACAGTAAACCATTCTATCAATTAACTTTTTAACAACCTATGCATTGATCACTGAAATAGGAGTGGTGGACAAAATTTCCACAATCCCTGGTTTTAAAATTTGTACTGGAAAATATAGATTAAAAATAATTATAATCATTTAAATAATTATGTCTATACATGTGCTCTAAAAGTCACACAGAATTCTGTATGAGCTTAAACCCAGGAAAACTAATTTAGGCCTGAGCCATAAGAGTCAATAGAAAAAGGTTTCTTAAGAAATTATTTTTAAGACTAGATCTGAATGACAAGAAAATTTAACACCAACCCAAAAGAACCTGTGCACCCCAATGTTCATAGCAGCACAATATTCAATAGCCAAGCACTGGAAGCAACCTAAGTGCTCATCAGTAAATGAGTGGATCAAAAAATTGTGGTACATTTACACAATGGAATACTATGCAGCAGAAAGAAAGAAGGAGCTCCTATCCTTTGCAAAAGCATGGATGGAACTGAAGAGCATTATACTAAGTGAAATAAGCCAGGCAGTGAAAGACAAATACCATGTAATCTCACCTACAAGTGGAACCTAATCAACAAGACAAACAAGCAAGCAAAATACAACCAGAGACATTGATATAAAGAACAAACTGACAGTAACCAGAGGGGAAGGGTGAGAGGGATCATAGGGGGCCACCGAGGAACATATATAAAGGACATATGGACAAAGCCAAAGGGGGTAGTTTGGAGAGTCAGAGACAGGGATGGGTGGGGCCAGGAGGGGCGTGGTGGGGTGGAAATGGAGACAACTGTACTTGAACAACAATAAAAAAGTTTAACAAAGTAGAAGAAAGACAAATATTTCAGGTATGTGAACCCTGAGAGTTTACTGAAAGCATGATGGGTTTTCAGTACTGAAGGAAGCAATCGTGATGAGTTTTAGGTATTGTAAGAAGCCCAAAATGGCTTGAAAAGAATATAAGTGAAGGACTGGAACTAGCTGAGTTTGCCAATATAAGAAGAGCTCAGATCATACTAGAATTCCTAAGTCTTACTAAGTATTTTCACTTGAATCAACACTGGAAACCTATTGAGGAATACTGAGCTGAGGAATGACATGAAGAGATGTTTATTTTAAAAATTCTATGTTAGATTAGGGTAAGAGAATGAGTGGCTGTGTGAAGATCACTTATAATCCTAATTTTGTAGCCTGGTCTGAAGGGCTATGGTAGTAATGAATTTCCATAGAGATTCCCTAGCTGAGAATATTCAAAAAAATTTTTAAGTTCAAATTAAAACAATATTTTTCCAAGAGCTAGCACACAGCTAAATAACTGTACTGGGTTCCTTGGCAGTTAGGTATGACCATGTGACTGTATTCTAGCCAATGAAACATGTGTGAAAGTGATTGGCACCTATTCCAATCTTGGCTCGTACAACTGTCCCACATGTTCTCCTCTGTGCTTCTCCACAGGAAACGTAGGAAACAAACTGTTGAATATGGCAGAACACATATCAAGCCGGATCACTGCCATCTTTTTCACCTGTCTAGTATTATTAGAAGAGCAAATATGTTACACATCTGGAAACAACTTATTATACCATTTAAACTGTACTAATACAAAACCTTGAACTTAATTTTAAAAATAAGTTGATTTTTTTATAAAACAACTTTAAATTAGTTAAAGTTGGTCATGTGCCATCTAACATTTTTCCCTGAAACTAATAATTATTATTTAAGCTGTTCTTTACTAATGAGTGATATGGCAGTTCACCATGCTGTTTATATATATTGTTCACAATATACCCTTATATCATTTTTCAAGTCAGCTCTACTGGGACAAAATATATCACTTTCCTAGGAATGCTGTAACAAATTACTACGAACTGGGTGGCTTACATAAATTTATTCTCTCATAGGTCTGGAGGCTATTAGTTTTAAATTAAGATGTCAGCAAGGACTACCAGCGAGCAACTATGAGCAAGGCATTAAATCTTACCTGTAGGGCCCTCTCAGGTTCTTTTCTCCATCACTGTGACAAATTTATTAAATTTAACTGGATCAAAAAAAATGTTAGCGAGGATGGTTCCTTCTGGAACTTCTGAGGATGAATTTTTTCCCTGCTTTTCTCCTAACTTCTGGTAATTGCCAGCGATCTTTAGTACTTCTCAGTTTAAAGGTGCATTATTCTACTCTTTGCTTCTCTTGTCACTTGGGATTCTTTCTGGATGCCTCTGCATCCTATGCTTTCACAGAGGCTTTTTATAAGAACATCAGCCTAATCCAGTATGACTTCCTCTTAACTTGGTTACATCTGCAAGCCAAGACTCTATTGCCAACTAATGTCACATTCACAGGTACAAGTTGTTGGGATTTCAACAGTTCTTTTGTGGAGACACAATTCAACTGACAACATATACATAGTACAATATTCACAATCATAAAAATATAATTATTTTACTCTTACTAAAGGAAACACAGTAGGTAAATACCATCATACTCATGATATGGAATATTTCCATCATTTCCCCCAGCTGTCTCCTGACACTTTATAGTCAATACACCACTGATGCCAGTACCCAGCAATCACTAATGTGTTTCTTCTTACTATAGTTTTGCCTGTTCTGGTAGGTCAGGGAAACTGACAAGGTTATGAGGCTTGTGCTACTTTCTGTGCTTTGAACAATAAAGTCCTTTCCCTCTGTGCCGGTGTCTCATGACTTCTACCGGTAAATGTGAAACCATGCCAAGCTAACTTAACAGCTTGCAATTAGGGTAAAAAACAGTTTCTTTATAATCTCCTTTGATGATGCATATTCCAGTGATGAATTCCTTTTTTTAAAACTGGTATGACATAGGCTTTATTTGGGCCCAACTTTTCCTTTTTCTTTTATAAATTCTATTGACTGCATACAGTTGTCCTAATTTACATGAAATGCTTCAGTAGCTATCTTTCTTATAAATTTTGAAGTATTTACATGCAGTTCTAATACCTTTCTTTAAATCTCAATGTGTGTCTTATCCTTGCTTATTCTATCACATACCTGGGCACCCCATCCTGATTATCAAACAGTCCTATGAAATGACCTACATTCACAATTAAATTTATTAAATATTCCACACAGAATGATTCTGATTCTAAATATATCATTGCACTCCCTTTCTTTAACCCATTTACTTAAAGAATTTTCCACTACTGAAATCAACCCTAGGTATTAAACCCTACAGCTTCCCGATCAGCTATGTTGCTTCTTTTCTAGGTGTCCCTTATCATTTATATAACTTTCAAAGTTATTGTGGCAGAAAGAATATAAAAGCTTAGGGAGAATTTAGACATTTTGATAATAAACTGGCATAATTTTATAATTATTGAAGTAGAAAAGGAGGGGGAGAGAAAGATACAAAGAGAGAGTGAAAATGACCGCAAGTTTGTTTGATATTATATAGGTAATTAGATGAGAAGAGAAAATAAATGGGGAGGAAATAAATTTAGCATATAAAGAAAACTTATCTTCCAGGGTCTTTTACCAATATTTTCCCATTTACTTCTCATTATAAAATAGTAAAATAACTATCAATGTCTCTCTTTTTCATTTGCAGAAAATTTTCTGAGTAATCAAGTTACTTGATGTAACTCCACACTTGAGAGTTATTTCAAATACCTTTGAAAAGAGATTATTTGTTAAGCTATTAAAAAAATAACAGAACTAAACCAACAAGAATTTATCTTTCAACAATACCTTTTTACATGTTTCATTATAAACTATAGCACCGAGAAAACATATAGCACAAAAATGTGCAGCTCATTGATCTTTTTTTAAAGAAAATGTGATTTCACATACCAGAACCCAGAAGAAGATATAGAATATTGATAACTTCCTCAAAGACACTTCGTTATCACTCTCAGTTTCTACATCCTGCCTGCTCTCCCCCAGAAATAAATGTTTTTCTAATTTTATGGCAATAATTTTGTGCACATCAAAGTATACACAGTAAAAACTATAGCTTAGTCTGTCTTATGTGTTTGGACCTGATGTAAATATAATCATCCAGGATACATTTTCTTCTGTCTGGCTTTTTTTGCTCACTGAATATATGTAAACTATTATTGTTTATGATTCCTTTGTTTTCATTGTCACATAGTATTTATTCCATTGCATCAAGTTACAGTGATCTATCGAATCGACTCTTGTGGGATATTTGTGTTGTTTACAATTCCCTGTTTATTATAATGTTCCCATAAATATTCAGCTATAAGAATCTTGGAATGTATACATATGAATGTCTGCTGGGTATAAACCTAGATGGGCTCGCTGTTTCATGGAGTCTTTGGATGTTTAAATGTAGTAGATAATGCCAAATAATTTTCAAAAGGAAATTTTAACAATTTATATTTCTGTAAGTAGCACATGGGCATTCCTGCTGCTCTATATTTTCTTCAACATTTCATTATTATAGTTCTTCTTTCTGTTTTAATATTGGGCATTCAGTTGAGTACATATTGGCATTTCTGTGATTATGTAAGAATTGAGCACTTTTCCATATTTTTAAGCTATTTGGAATTGTTTAGCTATGAAATGGTTAAACAGACAAGACTCTTCATGTCTCTCTGCCTTTTTTAAATTGGGTTTTGATAGTTTTATTGCTGTAAATGATACTTATATAAAGTAGCCACAGGACTTTTATAGGTTTTATATGCTGAAAATACCTGTAAAATTGAGCAAATTGTATTTTCACTCCCTTAAATATGTATACTACTATAAATAATCCTCAATTTTTTGAATTGAATTTATTATTTTAAATTATTAGTAATTTTGGCTAATATTCTTTTTATATATTCCTTTATTTAATTTGCTAATATGTTGTATAGGATATTTGCATCCATGTTCATAAGCGATACTGGTGTGTAATTTTTTCCTTATAATATTCTTGTTAGGTTTTAGAATCAAGGTTATTTGAGGCTCCCCTGACTAGTGTGGCTCAGTGGATTGAGTGCTGGCTTGCAAATCAAAGGGTCACTGGTTCAATTCCCATCAGGGCACGTGCCTGGGGTATGGGCCAAGTCCCCAGTAGGGGACACTTGAGAGACAACCACACATTGATGTTTCTCTCCCTTTCTCCCTCCCTCCCCCTCTCTAAAAATTAAAAAAAAAAATATGTGAGGCCTACTAAGTGAGTAATGGAATGTTTCCACTTTTTTATTCTATAAAGTATTTTAGTAAAATTAGCACAATTTATCACTTAAATATTTGTAATAATTCAAAGGTGAAACTGTCTAGTCTGAGAGGTTAAATTGTGGAATGATTCTAAAGTTACAGACTCAGATTCTAAAATATATATAACTATTCTTTTTGTATCATTTTTGTTCTGGTATTTTCCTAAGAATCTGTTCATTTCACCATGTGTTTCAAATATATTGATATGCAGTTATTCACAATGATCACTTTTGCTTCTGGCTCTTTCATTTCTTTTTTCCCTAAGTCTACTCCTCAGCCTTATATAGTTACTGTCCACCATTGCTAAGAAGCCACCTTTAATTAATCAGATTTGACCAATTTCACAATCCCTGCATTCATGATCTCTTTGCTACTTTCAGTAGTACTTACCATCCTCTCCAGTCGGGACTCCTACAGAACTTAACCCAACTTTTTGACTATCTTTGTCACTTTCAAATACATCCTTCACACTGCCACTAGAATAATACAATTAAACACATATATTATTGCTGTTTTTAAAAGGCTATTATTTCCCAACTGTCTAAATTATAATTCCACTGGAATATTCTCTTCCCTGTGTTTTTTATCTATTTAATTCATATTCTTATTTTGATAAAGTGTAGACACACTGACCTCATCCAGGAAGCAATTGCTGACTACTATCCCCTTTACCAGGATAATACAATGGTATTCACGGCTCTATATCCTTATGTGTGTTGGTACTATACCATTGCATTAACTGCATTTTATTGTAAGTTCCTGCTTTTTTGTTTTTTCAGTAACTAAATAGTTACCTTGGTTATTTGTATTCTTGATCTTCCTATCCTTAATTTCTAGCCCAGTACCTCACATCGCTGAAACCTTCAGGAAATATTTATTAATATAATACTTGGATGGATGAATGAATATAATATTTCATTTTACTCTGTCTTTCTGATAATTAATATAGCAGGTAAAGGCAGAGCAGGGAATTTTGCTCATTACTAAACATACACAAAGGATAACACAAAGAGATGAAGTCAACGGATATTTGCCTTCATTTCACTCACTTTGTAATTGTCACTATTATGCAATAATTTAAAAGCTAGTGAACATGTTACATCTAAAAAATTTCTGAGAAATAAAGGCAGGAAATCAAGTGTGTTTGAAATTTTTGAGATTGGAACATGTGCAAAGTTAGGTTTTGGAATATCTGCACTAACCCTGTTAGATGACATGTCCTTTAACTTTCCTTTAGACATTGTTGCTATAGGTATGCATTGAATAAAAGCTAGCTGATAATCGCACCTGGTTTTTATCTTTAATGATTTTTTGTTTTTCTATTTATTTTTATAATTTTTATGCATACTCTTGGAAAAATCATCTTCATATACAGCACCTATGAATAAATTCAAAGAACTTCAGGGATTTTAATACTTAATAATAGTTTCTTATTTGTAAATTCTCCCCCTGGTCTTTTATTACCACTATTTCAAAGACCGTCTTCATTAAAGTACCTATGAATGAATTCAAATAATTTCAGGGATTTTAATGTTCAGTAACGATTTCTTATATGCATAATCTCCCCCCCTCCCATCCATGATTACCACTACTTTTTCATCACTAGTTTCATTAATAAAGTCCAGTATGGATGTTTGCCTCCCTCTGGGACATCCTCCATCCTGTTATCATAGTGCATACCTCTTCACTTCATTCTTCTGCTTAAAAGAATTCATGAGTGCCTCTTCATCAAGGTACAGTCTCCCGGGCATAGCACACAAACTTGCTCATGTCTCAGCCTTTTTTAAAACCATTCCAACCTCATCTCTTTCTACATTATAGACATACTGGAGGAGTCAATTTTAAGAATGCTCATTGTTCTCTTGCCTCATACTTTTGCACATGCTCTCTGCTCTCTGCTTTGGAGGTTTCTTTTCTATTTTCTAACTCCAACATATAAGGCGGGTGCCTTTTCTAACCCACTGATTTGCATCAAATGTTCTCCCTGTGACTTCTTTTAGCACCACTGAATGCCAGTGTGAATATATAAATAATATCACCAGGATCAGTGTTCCTTCCAAACTCTCATTCTTCTCTTGACCCCTAGAAGCAAGCAGAGTGCCAGGAAGCTCAATCTTTTTGTTAGGTTAATGATTGAATGTATCTGTATCCTGGACATGCACTTACATAGGGCCCTTACCGTTTACTAGGTAGCCAGTTTCCTTGTTCTTTCCTCTCTCACTTTTCTCACTATACCAGTTACCATCCTGTGGATACATGTTTCATTAACGTGCCTGTTGTCCCAAGCAGATATCTGTAGTTCGCCCTGAGTGCTCCTTAGCATCTGCTAGCTTCCCTTCAGTTCCTAGTTTCAATAATATTCCATATGTACTCTTCAAGGTTTATTGATTCTGTTCTCTAGAGAGTGTCCTATACTCCAAGCGAAGAATTTGAAAATATGGAGATTATTAAAAAAAATGCATGTATTTTGGCCAAAGTTCAGTTGTGATAGTGTAGTTGATTACAGATTTCAGCCTGAGAGCCTAAGGTAATCATCTGAACAACAGACTAATAAAGGAATTTTCTGGGTCTTAATTTTAATCAGTTTATTTGCAACAGGACAATAGTGTTTGAAGTCAAGGTTTAAAATTCAAGTACATATTAATGGAATTCATTATTGTAAAACCTAGAAGTTATAAATAAAACTAAAGTACATTTAAAATATTTAAATGTGAAGCAAGACTTGGAACCTCACTGATATGTTGAAATAATTTTATTTATTTTTTCATAAGTGCTAATGACTTGTATAATGTAACCAATAACTTCCAGAAATTTTACATATTATTATATCTGAGAACCTTAGAAAATTAATGTAAATATGCCGTTACAATCTCCATGTCTAGCTCAGAACTTTACCCTAAGGGTGAAATATTTAAAAAAATGATTTGAAAATATCCACATGATTGTTCCATAAGCATTCCAAACTCAGCATGCTTAATACTGAGTTTGTTTCAGCATTCTCTGCAAATCTTCTCTTTTTGCCACTTTCATTATCTTATCGGAACCTTCATCAACTGAAGACATTACCTATAAATAACCTCCCTCTCTGTGTTATATAGTGCACCCTTTTGTTATCAAATTTGACCAATTTTATAGCAAATCTTTAGTGTTTTGCTATAAAAAAATCTGGGATTCTCATTTTTAACCACCATGCTATGTGGCTTCCTATTAGAATGATTGATAAGCAACTGACTATATTAGTGTACTTAAAACATTAAAATATTAAAAATGGGCCTGAAAACATAAACAAGAAAAAAGAGATATCACAAAAACCCTAATGTTTTAAAAAGGAACTAAACTGAATTTATTAAAATAAAAACATTGCTGCCAAGAATAATTTTTGATTATAGAATTAGCTGAGTTCATTTTTTACTTAATAAAATAGTTCTTCAAAATGCACTGGTAAGTCTGCCCAATCTAACATTTAGTAATTATTTAATGGGTTTTATGCATTCAAAGTGAAGTATTAATATGAAGTGGATTATATATATATACACATCTGACTCAGGGTCCGTGAAGAACTGTGACAGTCACTGGGCATGGATCCCGGACTGCCGGGTTGGTGTCCCAGATGAAATGGAAACCCAGGTTTTTTTGTTTGTTTGTTTTGTTTACTCCCTTAGAGTCCCTAGAGTTGTTGTATGATGTTAGGTATCACAACTCATGTGATTTTGCCAAAGAAAATTTTTCAGTATAAGTTCTTTAGGAGTTGGTATACTTTCTGAATTTTGTCAGTGTGAATTGTTGTAATAATCTGTGGTGTGCTAAGAATTCCCTCAAAGTAGTTGAACAAAATACCCCTTTAAATTCCAATATTTTGAGCTAAATTCTGGTATTACAGCGGGAAGGATTCCTGGGTTATAGCTGCTGGAGTTACTCTCAGCCTCTCCAAACAGAAAAATCTCTGGCTAAGGCTGAACATGGTAAGACCTTAAAAATGATACATTCTTCAATTTTTTTTTTAAGATTTTAACTAAGAAAGTCAAGAGTGTTTAATTTCAGACTAATTAACTTTTATTACTTTGGCTCTGTCAAATCTAGGATTTTAACCATCCCTAACATTATATGGGGAAAAAGTTTAAAAAAATGTGGAGACAATACTATATTCTTGGCATATAATTATCAGAATATCTTACTATAATTTAATCCTGCTGCAAAATTTCTGATGTTTTTATGAAACATATGAAATATGGCTAAACATCATTGTGCATGAGAACTAGAAAAGTGTTGAGTTTAATTGATTTCATATATTTATTTTTCTTCACTCTAATGACTTGGAGATAAAAATCATGTTGACTATTGGAAAAAAAAAACATATTCTTCACACCGAATATTTTCTTCTATTTGGGAAGTAGCCAATAAAGTAAAAATTTATAGACTATCACCATTAGATGTCTTTTGATAAATTTCCTCATTGGTTTTATATTAATAGAATTTTGACAGAGCAAAATTTGGTTTATATATTAATATTTTGGGGTTCTGCTGTTTTAATTTCTTGTTTCAACTGGATTAAGACAACATACAAAACAATTCAAGGAAAGTCTCTTGGTGTCTTGCTGAATTAAGGTATTTGTAAAGGTCCTTAATGTAATCCATCAAAATAGAATAAAGTCAGTTTTGAGAACCCTGTGTCCTTGCTTGTAATTTAGTGAGTAATAACAGTGAATGGAAACTAGACTCCATTTGGGACCAAGGATGAATTTCCTCAGCTTCCCATGACATAGTCCACTGCCCCAGGATCAGACTCTCTTATATTCTGGTACCGCTCCTCCATAGAGAATTGTGTATTGACAGAAGTAAAAAACAAAAAATCCAAAGAGGTTTTCTTGTCACTGCAAATATTCAACTTTAGGCTCTTTAGAGAGCTTTTTTTTCCCCCTCCTAATTAATTATGGGTGTACTATAACTCAAGAAATTCACAATCTGAGAAGACTTTGTATAGAACTGTTTGTCCCATATACTATACCACACATTCATTTTTCTGCCTGAGACTGTTTTCTCCTTCCCAAAGTTGAAATCTGTGTTTCTTGAAACTACATTCTACATGGAGAGCAATCCAGTGACTTAGACAGTTTTTATACTGATTATAACAATATCTGAGAAACAACAGAAAAATCATTGCAATATTTTGTGGCTTATTTAATGCATAAATATGTAATATGAGTCTCAGGTTACATTTCTACCTGGAAAACATACACTCCAACTACCATGATAGTACAAATTAGTTAAAATTCTCTTCAGATATACTGGGAAAGAAGCCCATCTAGTGCCTTTTGTTCTTTTTAACTTCTCTATTGCAATTTCCATAATACATTTTAGTTATTTTAATTCATTTTTCTGTAGAATAGATAGATAACCTTTTTTGCTTATTGATGTCTTATTTTCATGTCTAAAATAGTCTCAGCGAGATATTTATCTAGGTAGATTACTGCTATCAGAATAGATCAGGATGATTTTTAATGGGTGTGGTTTAGTTAAATAGCTCAGGTAAAATCTTATATACTGAGAGAACAGTGTCTGACCACTTTTCTTATTTTGCATATGTGACAAATGAGGATATTATGAATATTACTATACAGACTTCTGAAAGGAGAATGTGACCACCCATATTGAGCACTTAGCAGAATGTATGGCTCCTAACACTCAACATTTATGAAAATGTCAGCTTTCTGGGTTCAAATATATCCACTGTGGATATGTTTCCTAAATAATGTCCTTTGATTTATTTTGTCTGAATTTCAACATAATTAAAACTTATTAATTTGTAATAATATTTTTATTAACTATATACTATAGTTCAGCACAAAAAGGTATGTTCTACATGACTTAGTCTAGTTCTGTTTCTACATACATGTGTTATCCACAAATATTAGCCAACTTATAAATTTTAATCATTCTTTTGTTTATTTTAGATTTAAAATAATAAATTATTAATGATATGAACATAATTTTATACTAGTCTAATTTTTCTAGGAAAATATTGACATTACATAATTTGAATATTTAAAATTATGAACATATTTCTACATTTCATATAACTTTTTTTTAAATTTTTTTTTATTTATTTATTTTTAGAGAGAGGAGAAGGGAGGGAGACAGAGAGGGAGAGAAACAGCAATGTATGGTTGCCTCTCACATGGCCCTCACTGGGGACCTGGCCTGCAACCCAGGCATGTGCCCTGACCGGGAATCGAACCGGGACCATCTGGTTCCCAGCCCGCGCTCAATCCACTGAGCTACACCAGCCAGGGCTTCATATAACTTTTTTTATTGGTGGTTCTAACAGTCTCCAAACAGAGTAGAACATATGGTGTTAAGAAATTATCTATTATTTAGTTCACAATATTAGCAGAGTAGTTTATTTAATTCTATAAAGTATTTTAAGGACATGCATGAATCTTCTCTTCCTTTTACACACATATTTGCACATGCAGAGGAAAATAAATTAACAAAACTTAAAAACAAAGAAAATGATAAAACTGATAGACAAAACTAAGTAAATTATAAAATGTATCCTATGTATGTGCACATTTTGAAAAACTAAGTAATATAAAAAATAAGGGAGTTTATTAGTGGTAAAATGATGAATTAATAACATCTTGTAATAAGAATGATAACATTTTATGTGTTGATCTTATAAACATTTAATGTTCAACATACATTGACTCTTCAAAAGTAAGTCTTCAAATAATTTGATAATACAAACATATAAGACTTTATGATTGCCTCAGGATATCTTTATCTAAAGAAGATTATATGTTTGGTAATAATATAGGATTTTTAGGTTATGACCTATAGATCATATGAATGCAAAACTTAGGTAAATGACTCCATTTTTTATTGTTAAACTGAAGTCATACTGCTTTTCTGGAAGCTTTTGGATGTGTGGGGACCTTGCATTTATTGTTGGTGAATGCCACTGGCCTACCTGGCCTAGAGGATAGATAGGGTCACTGATACTTTACAGGGTATAGAACTCTCTTGCTCAGTAATCCTGCTAAAAAAATGGAAGATTTCTGGTTTTATTTTTGATGTGCTGGATCATAGTTTTGGGTACAATTTCAAGTCCTGAGAGAACTCACCATTGTATTTAAATTTTAATCTACCTATTCTCTATTAATGAACTTCATGAACCATGAACTTTTTGAGAAAAATTAAGTGTGAATAATTCACTTAGGATAAGTTTTAGCAATACTCAAGTGTAGCATAACAATGTAAAATTTTATGAACAATTCTTTATTCATGATTACTAATAGCTGACAATAATTTATGAATTAATTTTACATTTATAGTGTAGTATTATTTTATTAGCATTCAGTTCTGTCAGAACTCTTAATATTCCATGAATCAATGGAGTGAATAGGGAGAATGCCTTATATGTGTTCTGCTCATAATGCATTTGTATTATATTTCAGAGTATTTTATTAAAAACATGTTCACAAAATGTTGGAAATACATTTCATTAAAATGCAGAGAATAATTTAGCTAGGGGGAGTACTTATATAGGTAATATTAAAAATGTCTATTTCTGAGTTCCCGAAAAAATAAAGATGACCATGGGAAGGCTATATTAAAAAATGTAGTGAGAATTTTCCAATATTGATGAAAGTTATAAATTCTCCATTTCATGAAAGACCCCATATTTCAAGCAGAATAAAGACATTCATGTTCGAAGAATATCAAAGATAAAGATGATGTCTAAAAACAATCAAATAGACAAGACTGATCACATATAAAACTGAATATTAAATTCATTGCATATTTTCAACATCAGAGAATATTTACATTTATAAAATCAAAGTGATAAGAGACAATATTTGTCAATATAAAATTATGTACCTAGGAAAGCTATCAGTATTGAAGGGAAAACAAACACACTTTCCAGTTAACTGAAAATTATATTCTAGCAGGAGGTTTTTCTATAAAGTGTTACTTTTTGCAATAGTATGGATGGACCTGGAGAGCATTAGGCTAAGTGACGTAAGGGAGTAGGAGAAAGCAAAGCATTGTATGACTTCACTCATATGTGGAATCTAATAAACAAAATGAACTAACCAGCAAGATAGAGACAAGCTGACAGCTTTTGGTGGGGGTGGTGGTGGTGGAAGGTTCAGTGTGGGAGATAGAGGGATTAAGCAAAAAAAAAAAAAAAAGAGAGAGAGAGACAAAGAGAAGGAGAGAAAAATACTCATGGACACACATAACAGTGTGATGATTGCCAGGGGGGCTGGGAGGATGGGGAGAGGTGAAGGGAAGGGACAGGAGGGTAAATGGTGATAGAAAGAGCCATGACCTGGGGTGTTGAACACACAGTACAATGTACAGATGATGTGTTAAAAATTCATGCACCTGAAACCTGTATAATTTTGTTAACTAGTGTTACCCCAATAAATTTAATAAAAAGGAAAAAGATTATGATAATAAAATAAAAAGACTTAACAAATGTGTCCCCACGAGACAGATCAATTTGAAAACTTTCAATATTATCGCACCATTCCCTTCTGCCATAGATTACATAACACCAAGAACACTGGATCTACAGAATACGTAAAAGTTCTGTGCATAACGTCTTGGGTCTGAGAAAATATTGTGCAGGAAAAGTTTATTCCAGTTTTGGTAACTTTCTGGACAACTGGCCATATCATTTCCTTCAGTACCAGTGACAGTTTAGAAACAATTTTAGAGCAAAAGGTAATTGTTGAGAGGCAAGAGAATTTCTGAGAATATAAAGAAATGATCCTACCTCCCAGACCATATTTCTAACCACAGTTTTTGTTTAGAAAACTATTAATTTAGCATTTTGTTGCTTACCTATGCTATTTATATCCTTAGCATTAAGCAGCATGTCATGCTAGCAGACCTAAAGCCACAGTATAAGAATGCAGTATTTTACTGGATTATGTTTTCATAAAAAGGTATGATATGGAGTGAAAAATAAAATATGCATGACTTTTAGACAGAAACTAATGCAGTAAAGACACACTTAAAAAGAAATTTAGAGTAGTGAATGCATATATCAGAAGATAAAAAAAAGATCTAATATTAGTAATCTAAGTTTCATCTTAGGAAACTGGAAAAAGAAGAACAAATTAAATTTTAAGTAAGTAGTAAAAAAGAAATAATAATTAAAGCAAGGATCAATGAATTTGAAAAGAGCTAATCAACAGAGAAAAGAAGCAAAACCAAAAACTGACTGTTTAAGTTACTGATGAAATTGGTAAGCCTCTAGCCAGGCCACCAAAGAAAAAGAATAAGAATTAACATTAACATCATAAATGAAAGAGAAGGCATCACTACAGAGTTTATAGGCACACAAATATCAATAAAGGAATGCTATGAACAATGCTGTGCCCGTAAATTTGATAACCTAAGTGAAACGGACTGATTCCTTGAAAAATATAAGCTACATAAGACATATACTAACACAAGAAAAAAGAGGCAATGAAATAGGCCTATTTCTAGTCAGGAAATTGCATACGTATGAGTAAACTTCTAAATCCATGTGAATAAACCTCTAAAATAGAAACATGAGGCCCAGACATGTTCATTGGTGAATTCTACTAATCATTTAAGAAGTTACACCAAAGCTCTACAATTTCATTCAGAAGATAGAAGCAGAAAGAGTGTTTTCTAACTCATTCTATGAGGTTAGCTTTATCCTAATAACAAAACCTAAGAAAGACATCAAAATAAAACTACAGACTAATACATCCATAAACATACATGCAAATATCCTAAACAAAATGTTAGTGAATCAAATCCAACAATATGTAAAAGGAGGTATATACCACAACTAAGTTGAATTGATCCCAAATATAAAAGGCTGGTTCGAAATCCAAAATTAAATGAATGTAATCCATCAGATCAACAGACTTCAAAAGAATACTCAAATGATCTTATCAATGGTACAGCAAAAGCATTTGGCAAAATCTAACACCTCAACTTGCTAAACTTCATAAAAATATACCTAGAGCTTACAGCATAAGTAGAGGTGAGAAACTTGAAGCTTTTCCACTAAGATCAGGAATAAGGCAAGGATGTCCTCTATTAATAATCCTTTCAACATTGTACTGGCAGTCCTAGTTAATGCTTTAAGATGGGAAAAGGAAAGAAATGGCATATGAATTGGAAAAAAAATGAAACTGTCTTTGTTCACAAATGACATGATCATCTATGTAAAAACTCCAAAAGGAAAAAAAAAAAAAAAACCTCTTAGAACTTATATAAGTGATTAGAACAAGTCTACAGGATACAGACTAACATATAAAAGTCAATCACTTTCTTACATACCAGCAACAAATGAGCAAGTAGAATATAAATTTAAAATACAACACTATACCCCCTGGCTGGTGTAGCTCAGTGGATTGAGCGCGGGCTGGGAACCAGACGGTCCCGGTTCGATTCCCGGTCAGGGCACATGCCTGGGCTGTGGGCCAGGTCCCCTGTGAGGGTCAGGTGAAAAGCAACCATACATTGCTGTTTCTCTCCTTCTCTGTCTCCCTCCCTTCTCCTCTCTCTAAAAATAAATAAATAAAATCTTAAAAAAAATAAAATAAAATACAACACTATATAAATTATAATCCCCTACAATAAGATACTCAGATATAAATCTAAAAAATATATATACAAGATCTGTATGAGAGTAACTACAAAACTGATGAATGGAATCAAATAAAAACTAGATAAATGGAGAGGTAATTCATGTGTATACATCGAAAGTCTCAATATTGTCAAGATGTCAGTTCTTCTCAACCTGACTTATAGATTCAATGTAACCCAAATCAAAACCCATTCAAGCTATATTGTGGATATCTACAAACTATTTCTTAATTTATTTTTTATCATTTGGTTACAGTTGTCCTCATTTCCCTCCTCACCCATTGCTCTCCCCTGTCCCATCTAAACCCTGCTCTCAAATGTATATGCAGCAGCAAAAGACCCAGAATAGCCAATTCACTAGTGAAGGATAAGAACAAAGTTAGAAGATTGACACTACTTGATTTAAAAATTTACAATAAAGTTACAGTAATTAGAGAGAATGATATTGGCAAAAGAAAAAACATTGATTATGGAACAGAATAAAGAGCTCAGAAATAACAACACACGGATGTAATCAACTAATCTCTGACAATCTAGTAAAGCTACACAATGAAGCAAAGACCTTTCAACAAGTGGTCCTGGAACAACTGGACATCAACATGCTAAAGAATATAAATTTTTTCTATACTCTTCACAAAAATTGTCTCAGAATGGATGGATCACAGATCTACATGTAAAATGCAAAGCTATAAAACTCTTTCAAGATAACATAAAAGAAAACTAGGATAACCTTGGTAATGGCTTTTTAGATACAACCCAAAGGCATGATTCATGCAAGAAATAATTGATAAGCTAGACCTTGTTAAAAATGAAAATCTACTCTGCCAAAGACAATGTTGAGAGAATGAGAAGGCAAGCCACAGAATGGTATAAAATGTTTCAGAAAGATGTATCTGGTAAGGGAACAGTCCAAACATGCAAAAGATAAGAAATCAAACATCAAAAATAAGAAAACAAACAACTCAGTTATAAGATGAGCCAAAGACCTTAACAGATACCTCACCAAAGTAGATATATGAATGACAAATCAGTATATAAAAACATGCTCCACATTCCATGTAATCAGGAAAATGCATATTAAAATAGCAATGAGATATCAGTACACACCTATTAGAATGGTAAATAATACACCACCAAATTTTGTAGAGTATATTGAATAAAAGAAACTTTCATTTATTGCTGGTGGAAATGCAAAATGATACAGGCATTTTGGAAGACAGTTTAACAGTCTCTTAAAAAACTAAAGATACTCTTACCATGAGACCCTTGAGTCACACTTCCTGGTGTTTACCCAAAAGGAGTTGAAAAATTATGTCTATGAAAAAAAATAACATATATATATATATATATATATATATATATATATATATATATATATGTTATTTATTCATGAATGCCAAAACTTGGAAGCAACCAAGATGTCCTTCGGTAGGTAATTGCATAAATAAGCTGTGGTATGTTAGGACAATGGAATATTAATCAGTGCTAAAAATAAATGAGCTATCAAACCATAAAAAGACTTGTAGAAATCTTAAATGTATATTACTTAGTGAAAGAAGCCAATCTGAAAAGGCTACATATTGTATGATTTCAACTATTGACTTTCTGGAAAAGGCAAAACTGTTGAGATAATAAAAAGATCAGTGGTTTCCAGTGGCTGGATTGGGCAGAGATAAACAGGCAGAGCCCTGAGAATTCTTAGAGCGGTGAAGTGCTCTGTATGGTATCCTAACGATAGACACATGTGTCCTAACCCACAGAATGCACAGCACCATGAATGTACATTATCTCATCAGCGTTTTCTGGTCTGAGCCATAATGTAAACCATGGACTTTCGGTTCTTGTGCTGTCAGTCTGCCACTCTGGAGTGCGGAGATGTCATACTGTTGCTAATGGGGAAGGCTGGGCATGTGTTGGGACATGGAATATTTGGGAAAAATCTGTATCTTTCTCTTTCTTTTGCTGTGACCATAAAACCACTCTAAAAAGTTAAAGTCTTTAAAAAATCATAAATTGTGGCATATCAAATAAATGTTGCACTTGTGAGGCTTTAATTCAAGGTAGGCATTCTTTCTCTTGGTCCAACCCTAGTGGAGCAGATATTAACCACTCATAGCCCAGAGGTTCAATGAGACCACATGGGTTCACTATGATCAGTTTCCAATATTTAAGGATCCTCGTTTTTTAATAAACCATCCTAATATTTCAATGTTGACAACAAATTCAAGAATGCAAATGCATGCTGAAGGTTCAACTTATATGACTCAAACCAAAGTATACATTTAGACTGTATTACATAGACAATTCAGTCTCTTCATTTAGCCCTGCAAATTTCTCATAAAGTTACACACAAACACTACAATTGCTGAGCTGACCCAAATGGAACATATTTGAACACCAGATAATTCTAAATTGAGACTCGTAGTACTAAGTTTATAATCCAGTAGAGTGTAAATTCCATAAAAGCAGAGTATCCAGTGAGTATAGAATTACCTGAAACTTAAAACTACTGAATAATTGTTAAAAAATTTAAGAATAAATGAGTAAATAAAGTAGCCCTAGTGATATTTATAAGCCCAGTAGCCCATATTCTAATGTCTGTCCCTTAGTCTTACTAACAGGAAATTTTTCCCATAGCCTCTTACAAGCACTCAGTCTACCAGTAATAAATACTTTGGATTTTGTTGGTGTCCTTGGGAAATTGCTCATGACTGTGTAATAAGTTTGGGAAGCTATTAAAGGAACTGTAGCCTGGGATCAAGGACTAAAACTATCCCCCCCTTATTCATCCCCACTCTCAGAGCTAAAACTAATAAAAGGTATAAAATGCAACTTTTTGTCATTAAAATGTTGGATTTGCTGTGACATATTACAAGGTCTGAAGCAATATTATACTGTGGACATTGAGGAAATGTCCACAGTATGATAATGATCCAATGTCATTCACCTAATTTGTTTAATTATGTCACATTTTAAGATGAGCATACTTAAACTGCTTTATAATTTATCTCATCAGTGTTTTCTGAACTGAAAAGTGCTTAACTCTAAAACTTGATTTTTTTTTTTTTTTCTGGGAATATGCTTTTTCTGCTCTGCTTCATCGCCCTTGCTTTCCTGGCTGCCTGTACTGCTCTTCAACTTCCTTTTTCCTGGCTCCATGAATCTTTCTATGACACAGCAGGATTGGGAGGTGTTCTTTGTAGGGTAGGTAATATTTTTGCCTGCTTAAATTGCCCATTAGAATTTTTGCTTCTTGAGGACTGTGACTATGTCTCATCCCCTATTGTATTTATAGCCGTTACTCACTGACTGACCTATTATTGATGTTCAATAAATAATTGATGAATGAGTGAATAAAGGACTTTCACTGGAATCCTTAAGAAAGTGGATGATATGACCATATTTCTGAAATTTTAATGCTTATTATCATTTGAACATGTAGAAATTTCCTTTTCTTCTCTTTCATCCTGTATTATAGTCATCAGAATTCTATTAACTAGAATTTCAGCATTTATTAAGAATGATGATAATGTGAACACCTTGATGCTATCTGACTCATTATCTATTAAATTCCTTTCAGCATGATTTTAACAGCACCTTCAATATGCTGTATCTGAATTATTTAAAAAATGATATTCACAATAGCATTAATCCAAATACCTGATTAACTATAATACCACAATTCCCTGTCATTAAAGATAACATAATTTATTATTCTTGTTGTAATGATAGTAAATTTCTCGCTAAATAAGTCTACTTAAATTTAACATTAAACTCTCTGGCTGATTAATATATGGTGGTAATTTCTTAACTGATTTAATATATTTTAAGGCATTATATACTTTTTTCAAAATGCAGAGATTATTCTTTTAGATATATTTATGAACTGCTGATAATATTTAAAGAATCAGTTAATAATAATAAATTCCACTCTTCACTTTTTCTCAGGAATATATCATGTACATAATAGAACCTTAGAGTTTTCTGTGAAATATTTAATACTATAGAATCCTGAGACTGCATTTTAACAGCAGCAAATATTTCCCTTTTGGGAGAGGGGATGTTCCAGTGATATAATGTGTAATAAGGCATTGTGCTTCTAATCTTGGAGGCCTGTGGGTAATGGGAAGATAAAAACAAATGAAATAACTGGAGGCAGTTTGCTCAATGGTAAATGCACTAATGAAGTAATCTGAACCCTGAGTGTTGGCTACAATGGGGACCAGCCCTACTAGAGGACTTCCCAAGTTACAGACCATTCAGCCTTGGCCAGTGAATTAATAGGTAATCAGACGCCAGCAGATGAAAAGAGCTGTTGACTGGTGCTTTGCTTTTTTTCATTTCTCTTAGATGCATTTGGTTCCTCTGTGTGAATTGTGAACTGAAAGTAATCTGCAAAGTAAAATAATATAAACGCTTGAGTTGCCCTGCTGCCATAGCACCACCATTATGGGAGCAAAGGGTGTAGATGGGTGGCAAAGTGCTGCTCTAAAACGCAATGTCTAATTATAATTGATGCCTTAGCTTCTGTGGAGCATGTCATAATACAACAGACAAAAGATGAAATTCTAGAGCTTCCAAGCTCTCCCAGGCAAGATGGCCTTTCCTGAGGGTCAGGAACACGTTACAGCCCCAGGTGTTAGTAACACACCGTTGTGCCATTGACAACAGTATGCACTTAACTTCACACTTGAGGGAATTTTTAAAAATTCAGAAATTGAAGACATATAGGAAGACACCACTATTTTAATTAATACAAAATATTCATTCAAAAAGAGTTTTTAGGTCTGTAAAATTTCTCCTTTTTCTCTTTTTAGCCTCATCTTCTTTCTGCCTCTTATGGTGATTACTCATAATCCCTGAGTTAATCATTTTGTTTTTATTAACTATATCCATTAAATTTCATAATCTGTTTCATTGTTTATGACACAAATTTGTCCAGGTCAGCTTCTGAGACAAGGCTGGTGGGGGAGAATATGTAATATAAACTGGCTTTGGAGCTGGAAATTTTAGTCCTATATGTTGACTCTACCAATTAAGTATCTGGATGGTGAAATTGAACTAAGTTTTCCTTGCAAGATGTTTGGTGAGGAGACTTTAATCCTAAACTCTATTTTTGCTTCCTTTCATTGCTTTAAAGCAGTGCTAAAGTGAGGCCCAGGTAGTGTAACCTTTACAATATTGATCTCCTTCGAAAGAGCCAAAGCCAGTACAGAAGACTGTGCGGTCAGATGTTAGCTGGAGGTTCTCCAAAGAAAAAGATAAACAAACAGAGCTTGCAAAAACCACCGGAGACCCTTCTAAAGAGCTTTTAGGATGCTTCCCAACTCCAAGGAAGAGAGCTATATATATTCTATGATTGAACAATGTGCGCTCAAACAGAAGATAAAAACAGTGATGATTTGTTCACTCTGGGATAAATTAAAATAAATAAGGTATCTAAAGAGGAATGATTACAACTATTTATTGAATATTTTCTTTGTTTATAGAAATTGTTATTCACATCATTATTTCAATGATTCATTTAAAGGAAAATGTATAGTGTGTGGCCAATTCACCACATTAAAATGCAAAAGTGCTTTCAACAGGGTAAACCATAGGACACGATGTCCACTAAAAACATTCGTTCTTTCCTTTTACTTACACACCAATGATTACATAAATACAATTTCCCATTGTGAGACTTAAGTTATATGTCATTTATTTATAGCACACATGGCTACAGTGTCCACATTGCAGTGTCTGCTACATTGATTAGTATCGTACTACTAGATCAAGGGATTATAAAAACTTAGTGAATGAGAATGTGATGTATATTTGCTGTAATGTCTCATTTCATTATTTTCTGGCTTTCCTATTCATGCAGCAGCTTCGTCCTATCCATTTTTTTAACAGTCGTTAGGACAGAATCCATGCTAAGCCCACTTGTGCTGGGAAATCTGGGTTCTTCTGTCCCTAAATCACACACTTTATGATACTTAACAAGTCAAAATAAGCCCATCTTAAGGCCAATACATTTTCCATGCATATGGCATAAAGAAGCTTCGTATTTTTATGTACTGAATCCTACTTTGAACCATATCAATGATAAGTGTAAAATAGGAACTGTCATTCGTTGTAGAATCTCTTAGTTCCCATCGTTCTCATAGTCACAGGCTCACTCTTCATAATGTAATTCCAACTCACTTTAGTTCAAATGCAAGAGACACGACCTTGTGTTCCAATTTTACTTTCATGTATAAATATTGTCAAAATGGTAGGTCCAAAAAATAGGACCAAAATATACTGCATATTGTGGTCCTAGATGAAGTATAATCAGCATAATTTACTAATAATTTTCTAAATTGTGAAATGAAAGTATGTATGTATAACATATCGGTTATTAAAAGTGCTACATTTTAAAATCAGAAAGTTTCACAGGAGTGACATAAATTAGAAAATTAAAATTTCTCATCGTTTTTGTCTGTAGAGATAATTACTATTTAGCATTTGGGTTAGTTTGCTAGGGATGCCATAACAAAGTAGCAAAACTGAGTAGATTAAACAACAGAAATCTTTTGTCTCATATTGGTAGAGGCTTGATACCTGAGTTCAGTGTGTTGGTGTAGTCCCCACTCGGGGCTGTGGGGGAAATCCCTTCCATGTCTCTCTCCTGGCTTCCAGTGGTTTGCTGACCATCCTTCGTGTTCCTTGGCTTCCCGACTACTGCCTTCATTGTCACAGGACATTCAACCTGTTTGTGTGTCTGTTCATAAATGTCTCCTTTTAATAAAAGCAACCATCATATTGGATTAAGTGCCCACCCTACTGCACTCTCACCTCACCTTAACCACTTACATCTGCAATATTTTTTTTCCAAATAAGGTCATATCCTGAGCTTCTAGGGGTTAAAACTTCAGCATATCAATATTGGAAGAAGATACATTCCAACCCATAACCCCATCTCGTTGCATTTTGTATGTTCTGTGCTCATGTATTAATATTAATTATCCAACTTCATTAAGCCTAGACTCTGTGCCAGGGACTATACATACCAACTAAATAATTTATCTCATTTATAAGAAAAGATCAAGGAAACCATACTAAAATCACAATGCTACTAGTGAGAAAAACTTAGGCATAGAGAAAGTAAGTAAAGTTCCCAGTGTCACAGAGCCAAGTAGAAATCCAGGCTATTGTCTCTGGCTGCTTGTACTTTCCATTCGACAGCCTTCAGTGTTACATAGGCCACTCGTTGTGTGAACAACTGAACATAGTCTGTGATAGAAGACTACAGTGGGTTCACATTAAGAAATCACTCCAACCAGAACTATCTGACAAAGTCACAAGAGAGGTGACACTTTTTAAAAAATGACCTGTGATTATATGCTTGGGTTCTAAGATATTAGCTCTACAACTTACTAGTTTTGTCAGTTTGGATAAAAGTAAATCCTCCAGTAATAATATTATAATTTATTTGCTTTGATATAAAATTTCAAATAAATATCTACATTTTTATGTAAAAATTAAACATTCTACCAGAATTACTGTGTTCTATTTTGTCAGTTCTATACCCAAATCCACTGAATGGATTTCAAATGATAGAAATTTTTTAGAAGAATAAGTATAATTAGAGAGCCTAAAATAATATTTAGTTGTTCTATTATAGAAATTTAAACAAAAGATCATTTAAGTAAGAACACAATAAACTACTAATTGTTTTACTTAATCCTTACAAGATTGAGATTGGTATTATTATTTATATTTTATAAATGAGGAAAATTGAACACAGAGAGTGTAAACCCTTTGTTCTGAATCATACAAATATTTAGTGTCAGGTCTGGGACTTGAACCCACATCTACCTTACTTGAGAACTGGGGTTCTTGTTAATCACTTTGCCAAATGTGCTTAATGAAAATGTTCTCCTGCCATTCAATCATTTGAATGCCAATGATCTGCTTCCTAAATATGCAATAATCACAATGCTCTATTCTCCTTCATGAACAAAAAATTAATCTGGAGAAGTATACATATGGTTTAAGAGATTAGTAGTTCTCATTTTTCCAATTCATCAATACTATAGGATTCAAATTTATTAAGCAGATAGAAATATAATTGCATGCATTTATTCTCTATAGACAATGTAATATTCTAATTGTTATAATTAGTTAGGAAAAACAAATTCAACCAATATGTTCCTTTAGAAATATACTAATCTTTATGGAAATTTCTATTTCTAAATGTAAACTCCAGGTAAGATGTGTAAATAATTAAGCAAAAAGTAGGAATACAAATGAAGTTCTGACTTAAGGCAGAGCTATGAATTTAACAGTGTAATAGTTCTAGAAAATGAAAAGGTCTCCAAACCCATAATAATGTTCCTCATTACCAGTTTCAGAATTTAAAGAAGGACATCCTCAAATATATTTGTTAGTAACAGATTGTTTTGTTTCCTAATATCAAAGTATAACTCAAATGTGCTGCCTTAATTATTTTCCTATACAAGATGATTAACTTTTTGTTAAATAGCTATAGAGGTTACAGGCTCAAAAGCTCATAAAGTGAGGATATAAATATGAAGGCAGACTACTTTCTTCATACCTTTGCTCTGTCACTTTTGAGAGAGATATGTACATAAAATATTTCTATAACATAATAAGAACAGCAGGGAGAATGTGTTGATATAATGTAACTTCCCTTAGCCACAACAAGTGCCACAATAAGTTCTGGTAGGGATGGTGGAACATTGGTAAGTTCACGACCTTGTCTAAAGTAGGCAGACACTAGCCTGTTCCTGCTGTTGCTTTGTGTCTGACATTACAAAATAATCTTGAAAACCCTATTTTATATGAATTCTTCCAATTTTTCAATGTTGGCTCAAAACAGTTATGTGCCAAAGAAAATAAATCTACAGGCTAAATCTGTTCTGTAGCGCAGTAGGGCACAACTTCTGAAACACTGGCTTTGGTTTCAAACAGTCATCAGCTGTTTTTCGGAACAGAGAAGACAATTTTCAAATGGCATCAGTCAAAATCCTGGTTGTGATTCAGCTGCCAAAACTGGCCATTAATTTGTTTAACATTAGACGTTGGTCAAAGGGTTCGAAGTTACAGTTGGGAGATGAATAAATTCTGGGGAGCTAAAGCACAGCATTTTGATTATAGTTACTAACTGCATTATATACTTTAAAGTTGCTAAGAAACAAGATCTTAAAGATTCTCACCACTGAAAAAAGATAATTGTGGAATATAATGGAGGTGTTAGCTAATGTTATGGTGGTGATCACATCATAATGTATAAATGTATTAAATCACACATTGTGTACCTTAAATTGACCCAATATTATATTGTATAATTATATCTTAATTAAACCTTAATTATACCTTAATTAAAAAACAAATCCTAGATACAGTGCTATGATAGCCAAGTTCTCTTCATTTCTGCCGATTCTTCATGGAACAGCCATAGTTATCCTAATTAGGCATAAGCAGGTCAAGTCAATCTTCTGCCCCAAGCTACTGTTTCCATTTATAGTAAAAGCCCAGACATTCTAAGTTCCCACATGACTTTCCCCCATTTACTTTCCAGCCACGATCAGGCCCTCCATGGCTCTCCCCTCCCTTCCCGCGCTTTGACCTCCCGCTCACTGCCTGACCTCCTAGAGGTTTACCAAAAGCTCCAGAAAGGCTCTTCTTTGGGGAATTTACTTCTTTCTCTACCTAGATCTCTCTACTTACAGCTACATGGCCACTTCTCTCATTTACCTCGAGTTTTCATTCAAAAGTCACTTTTTAAATAAGGCCTTTGCTAGGCCATCTAAAATTTGAACCTCCACCCCTCGTTCCTCATAGCATTCATGCCTATTTTAGTTATCTCGTCCCCGCCCCCCCACAGTCTAACATATACACCTACGCCATAGGTTTGTGGCGTTTGTCCCCTCCTCGGCCTGCTTTTGAGCATTTAGTTATGATTTTGTAAGAATTTCACATTTTATTTAAATAGACTATTTTTTTTTTTTTTTTTTAGTATTATCCTTAATAAAACTGAGAGTATAGTATATGCTCTAAATTTTCAAAGAACATTTCAGGGGACAGAATGGATCCATTCAATGTTTTCTGATGACTTATTTTATTAAAGTGATAGAAATTAGTAAGCCGAGGATAATTAATAATTAAAAAATAGTATGTCTCTTTGAAATGTTTGGTTACCAGCAGGTTGTGGTATTGATTAATATATGTGATAAGTTACTCAAGTGATTAACTTAGTCAAAAGTCAGGCTAAACATTGAGGTTAGCTGTACAGGGAATATTTTTATATTATAGACATAAATATATTTCATACAAGAATGCTTAACTATTACTAAGCAGCCAATGTAATACTGGCATAACTCAAATTATATCATTTCTCTCTTTAACAATCCTTTAATGCCAATTTATATCACTCAGAATACAACTGAAAGTTGTTGCAATGGCTTGCACAATCTCCTTTTTCAAAGCTTTACTCAAATTTTATCCCTCAGCCTTTTATCCCTCTCTTCTTTGATTTATCTATCTATCATCTATCTATGTTTGCCTTTTCTCATTACAAGTCTAAGCTATAAAGGGCAGATACTTTCTTTGAAATTTTTTAACTTCTCCCATCATAGTTTTTTCTCTGAGATTCCCAGTACAGAATTTCTACACATTCTGTGCTGGGAGAAGACAACAGCATTCTTGAACTCCTAACCATGCCGACAGTTTCCCAGAGAAGTGATACTTGAGAACTCAGTGTTATCTGTCCTGGGGGCACATCAAGTTCTTCAGCTCTCTCAAAGCAACAACTGCAAATAGCCACGTAGTTTGACTTCAAGTTTTCCTAAGCTGCTAAGAACTGCCGATGCAGTAGCAGTCTAACAGAAAGAGATTCCTAAAGCTTTCACCTTTGACAAACACATAAGTTTCTGAATCACTAGGAAGAATTCTCAGTATAAACGAGGTGGGTGTCATTACATAAGCATGAAATTCAGTTACAAACGATAATTTCTGAATTGTCTGGAAATTTTATGCTTAAATGTTGCAACCAAAAATCATTCTCAAATTAAATTGTGCATTACATCATTCAGAATAAGTTAGGCAGTACTGTGGTTTCAAACGAATAAAATGTATGCATGCTTAACATGTTACAGTTTATTTTTATTTATGCTGCATATCTAGTGTGGGTCTAGAGGGGCAAAGAGCCTCTTTTCATTGCAGTCCCTGATTGTTGTGGAGCGAGAGGGTTCATTTCAACATACGCTTTTAAAACTAGACACGGGAGGAGATGTGGCAAAACACAATTAATTTTGAAGCTTTCTGTGCACAAGCAGAGCAGATAGCCAACTTCAAAGAGGGTACGGAAATGTGGGTGTACTATGCTTTGATGGAAACAGGGCAAGAAGTGGAAGGACTAACCTATGTGAACATGTGTGAACAGCACTGACTATGCAAGAATATTTAAAATGTGACATGAAACTTTTGCTGTAGATAACTCCAATAAAAATGCTTGTGGGCAATAAATGAATGGTTCAACTTTTGACAGATCATGGTTAATGTCACTGATCAAATGCCACTGATCAAATGCCACAAGGAACACTTTGGTAGAAAATAATAATGATGAAGTTTATTGAGCTTGCTGTTGCAAGGAGGAGCAGAGCACACAGAGAAAACCTAGGGTGTCACATGTAAGGAATGAGAGAGTGGGAGGGGCTGGCAGGCTTCTGGCAGGATTTGTGCTTGTGCTGGAAATTATCAGAAGTTTTTAAGGCCGTGGGGGCTTCTTCTGATGGCACACTGTCAGGAAGTGGGAGGAACTCTGTGACGGGGTGCCTTAATCATTTTGTGTAGGATGTGAGAGGACTAAAGCGGACTAGACTTGTCACTTCGGCAGGAGAGGCAGTCCCTGCTGTTCCAGCTCGGCTGTGCGGGACTCTCGCTTGAGCGGCAGTTCAGCTCAGCTCGCAGAACGGAGCTCCTAAGTTCCATAAGCATTAGTCACGTGGGCTCGGGAGCATCCTGTCCTGGTTGCCAGCAGAGCCATTTCTGGTTTTCACAGGTTCAGTAGTTTGTAATTTATTATTTTTAATAAAACTCAGTCATCATGACAGACCAAAAAAAATATTTTAACATGATGGTAATAGATGGCAGTGGGCAGATTTAGTCTTAGGTTAACATTAGTAATTAGTTCCTTGATATAGACTTAGAATTCAATAAGTACTACAATTTAAAAAATCACATAGAGCAAAAATTGTTCTATGTACAAGTTATTATTGGTTTTCTGTCCCTGCTCTACAGATTCAGTTAAGCAAATTACTGATATTTAAGCTAAAAAGTTAGCATGTCCACATATTTTGTATTTAGCAATTTCAGGTCACCTATGTAGAAATTACACCGAAAACAAAAACCTTCACATCAGAAGTGTGTTCTTCTGAAACAGCAGTGTATAACATTTATTTTTTTTTAAATTTCCCTTAGGTGCAAGCAACATTACTATATTTCTAAATCCATTTGAGTAGCTTAAACACACATACCTACATTGATATGCACACTCAAAATGTCATTATGGAGAAGAATCAAAAGTTATGTAATGTTTACAAAGAAAATTATATTATAAAAGCAAGAAATATGTTAACAATAGATATGTTCTAAAATCTGTCGTGGACCAAGAATTTAAATTATTAATCATATATAGTATATAATATGTCCAAATAAAATAAAAGAGATGCTTATATATTTTATCAAATAAAATAGGCTAAACTAAAATACTTTTTAAAATTATTTTAAATTGAAAATATATTTATCAACAATGACCCGAAGAGGTGGGAAAGTGCTGTAGTACATGAGAATATTTGTAGGGAGATATTTAAGGCAGGCTGGCAAATACGCTGAGATTCCAATTTCCCTTTAGCGGACTAACACCCCAAAGGACAGCACAGTAAAGGAAGCTGATATTTGGGAGGCAGAAAGATGATACAAGGAGCGGGTATTTAGTTGAAAGCAGATGTTAATAGTATTAGAAATAGGACTTGTAAAAGCAGTGCGGTCACCTGAAAAGTGGCCCCCCAAAAATATCAGGTCCCAATCCTGAGAAACTAGAACTGTTACATTATAAATTTAAAAAGGTCTTTGCCACTGCAATGAAGTTAAAGAACTTGAGATAGGCAGATCATCTGGATTTTAAGGGTGGACCCTAAATACACTTACACATTCTTATGTAATCCTTATAAGAAGAAATTAGAGGGACACTTTCCACCCACACAGGAGACAAGATGTGAAATGGAGAAATGAAGGGATCCAGTAAGCTGGCCTTCAAGTCTGGAGAAGTGTGACCATAAGACAAGACATGCCAGCTGCCACCAGCAACTGGAAGAGGCAAGAAGCAGACTCTCCCCTGCAGTCTGCAGAGGGGGCCCTGCCGCCACCTTGACATTAGCCCAATGGCATCAATTTCAGTCTTCTTGCCTCAGAATTATGAGAGAATAAATTTCTGCTGTTTCACACCTTCGTTTTATGATCATTTGTAACAGTAGCCATAGGAGACTAATAGAAGCATTATACGTAAAATATGTTCTAACAGTACATAGATTGTTTTTTTTCTTTTTAAAGATTTTATTTATTTATTTTTAGACAGAAGGGAAGTGAGGGGGAAAGAGAGGGAGAGAAACATCAATGTGTGGTTGCCTCTCATGTGACCCCCACTGGGACCTGGCCTGCAATCCAGGCATGTGACCTGACTGGGAATCGAACCAGCGACCCTTTGGTTCACAGCTTGCACTCAATCCACTGAGCTATATCAGCCAGGGCAGATTCTTGATTATTAAAATGGGTTATAAAAATTCTGAGAAATCTAGCCCTGGCTGGTGTAGCTCAATGGATTGAGTGCCAACCTGTGAACCAAAGTATTGCTGGTTCGATTCCCAGTCAAGGCACGTGCCTGGGTTGTGTGAGACAGTGAGACAATAATACAATTCATAAAGCACATGCTAGAAAACAAAGGTAATTGCTAGGGAACAGTAAAAAACAGAAAAATCAAGTAAAATAACAGAAGTAAAAACCAAAATTAGATACCAAATCTATCTATCTATCTATCTATATACGTATATGTATAGATATGTATATGTATATGTATACATATAGATATGTATATGTATACAGGGTTATAAAATTAAATCCAACTATATAGAGTTGTAAAATTCAACTCTATATTGTTTACAGATAGACACATCTACAATCAAGTGATTTAAAATATTTGAATGTAAAAGAAAGGTGAGAGATATGTGGGGGAAATGCAAATAAAAAGAAAGCAATGTTAATGTTAGAATGCCAATTAAATTGAAGGTTTAAAATACATAAAACAAAAATTGCTAGAAATACAGGAAGGGCAGAAAAATATATTTTTCTTCTCTGATAGTTCAAGGAGACATAAAAAGGGGGGACGTAGAATCTATGTTAAGAAAATAGCAAAGACAACAAAGATCTCTATAATATCCAAGAACGATAGTATCAGGATAGATTGCATCATCAGCAATTAAACAAAAGCAGTGGAAAAATGTACAAAGCTTTATGAAACTTGACTCAGAGTACATAGAATAAAGCAAAAACATTGTTGTGCCATATTTAGAAAATAACTACAGTGATACCAGCATATTGTAAAGATCTGTGAAAAATGGCCAGTTATACTCAGAGGAAGATTTGTAGGCATAAACATTTTTATCACTAAAAGGAAGAATGAACATTGTTTTTTTGACTGAAGAATTCTTAAAAGAAAACACAGATAATGTGCAAGTATGATGGTGGTCAAAAGTTACAAATAAAAGAATGTACAAATATATAATAATTGTGGGGGTGACTTACAGTTAAATTTGATGGATAAATACATTGATCCAACAAATATGTGTCTGACCCCATTTGGATGCTTGGAATATGTTACTGTGCACGTAGTTTACAGTCCAGGCGCGCCCATGTTTCAAGAACAGCTTTTCCTGATCTTATCCAAATTTTTCCAGAGAGTGTGAGGTGTAGGAAAACCTTTCCAGCTACCCTAAGAAGCCAATAATCCTTCAAACAAAATGTAGACCAAAACAACAAAACCATAACAAATTAAAAAAATAAATTATTAATAGGGTTTAAAATATCATAAGTAAATATCAGTCTTTTGACAAAACTTGATTATTAAATCCTTTATGATTAACAAATTGTCAGGGAAAATTTAAAGTTCAATATTAGTCTTCTTGAATTTTAAAATAATAAAATATTTTACATAAGTTCAAAATAGACTTTTTCCTTTTCTCGCTTAAAAGTCTAAAGATCAAAATTTAAGTAAAATTTTAATTCAAAAGCATTTTTCCCAATTCTTTTTTTCTGTTGTGGTGCACATAGGTTCTTCCTCAAAGATTATGTTCTTTCTGCAGCTGCAGTCTGTGTTGTTTTGGTAATTGGTAAAGTTACTTCAGAGTTTCTGAAATTGTTTTGGTTCAACATTAAGTCTGTAATGAGTCTAATTATATTTTTAAATTATCAAATTTAAGTATACAATTTAGTGCATTTTTCAAAAGTATATAGTCAGATAGCCACTATAGCAATCCTGATATATAACATTTCCTTCACTCCAAAAACCTCCCCTGTAGCACTTTTCAGTGAACCTCTGACCCTTGACAACCACAAACTGCTATTATTACAGTTTTGACTTTGTAAACTTTGTATGAATGGAATGCTAACGATGTATGTGGACTTTGCATCTGTCTTTTTCCCCTTTTAAAATGCATCAGTGTTGTTCCTTGTTTTCAGCGTACAGAGCTCCAAACTATAAACAACCCAAAGCTCCACCAACAGGTCAATAGATAAACAAATCATCCTACACTTACAGAATGGAATCACTCATATTTTAAAGAGATCGACATGTTAAGAGACACTATCATTAGAGAGCTAGCCACATAACCACCAGAGTTGCGGGGGGGAATCTATCCTGATCCTCCATCAGTTGTGCCAGTACCTAGTACTTAGTATTGTTATAGTCTAACACAGTTTTATTCATATGGGAGTGAAGAAGTGGATACAGAAATGTATCTTTGATTTCAGCCAAAATCAGGAGCAGCAGGACGTCTGGAACACCAAGCAGTCTGTGCCAGCTGTCTGAAATCCATGATGAATTCATTAACATTCAATTAGGAAAAGTCCCAACAAGAGCTTAATTTTGTCTCAACACATTTACCACAACAAGAAGCCAACCATTCTCCCTGGCTGGTGTGACTCAGTGGATTGAGTGCTGGCCTGCAAACCGAAGGGTTTCCCAGTCAGGGCACATGCCTGGGTTTCAGGCCGGGTCACCAGTAGGGGGCATGTGAGAGGAAACCACACATTGATGTTTCTCTCCCTCTCTTCTTCCCTTCCTTTCTCTCTAAAAATAAATAAAATCTTAAAAAAAAAAAAATTAGAAGCCAACCATTCTATGATATCTGCCTTGTAGGCAAGGTCCCCATGTTATATCAGATAATCACACTCAGCAGATTTCTAAACCAAAATTGGTCTTGCTGAAACCCATGTTGCAGCAAAAAGAATCTGGGGGTAGGGAGGGCTGATTTGAACCACACTTTCATGATGTGCTGCTCAAAATATTTTTCCACTATTTTGAATTCTATAAAATTTTCGGTGATGATCCCTTGGGTATTGGCAGTATCTGCATACCCACCAACTATAATTCTCTCACCTTAAGACACACTCGAATATTTTTGTAGAGTATTTTTCATTCTTGAGCTGCAGACAAGTCTCTATATCCCTCCACAGAATTCTCTACGGCCTGAAATGCAGAATGGAATTTGATTCAGTGTATTTAATCATGTCTACATAAGCCTAGCTCTAACAATTTAAAGCTGGAAATTCCCCTATGCTCCACAGAACAAGCAAACTTAGATCCTTGCATTTTATCTGCATAGAACTTGTTCTGCACATAAATGCTTAAAAAGACTGGAAATATCCATTTCCTTACAATCAAATCTTTGCTTCAGTCAAACATTCCAAGGAAAATCTGCACCTGTACTAGAAGCAAGCAATAGCCTGCAAACTGACACTGACCGAGCCTGCCTAAATGTCCTTGGGGTTGTGAACGTTATCTTGGTCACCTATAGGGCCGTCTTTGGAGAGGCCACAAATGAATTCTGCTGTTTTTCTCATAAAATACTCCCTTCATTTGCGCCTACTCACTAAGGACTCTGAAACACCATATCTGAGATGCTCTTTCAGCCCCCAGAGAAGCCATTAATTAATCCATCTTTCCTATTGTATTTACATACACGCACATAATCCCATTAACCTTTATGCAATGCCTTGACATTGCTGAGGAGCCCAACACCTCCCAGAAGGTTTAAGTACCTTTGCATTTCTCCCTGCTTCTGTAAACAGTCACTTAGCTGTGGACAAACCCCCCATAAACAGAAGTCAACACCAAATTCAAAACACCACATAGCTCAAGGCTTAAAAGTTGTAGTCCATATGCTACTAGAAATCATAATAATTCGGTCTTTCCTTTAGCATGTTTGATTGAAATATGTCTTTTTTATTAAGATAGGTTGTGTTAAAGTCATAATTGGTCATATATATCATTAGAGCAGTATCCATTTGTTTAAAAGATAGTTCCTTGGATAGGAGGGAATCATAGACTCTCTTACTTGGAGGGTACACTTAAGAACATCTCAACAATTCTGAAATCTTCTCTAAAGCAATCCTTGACAGCCTCATAGACTTTGCAAGAGCATATTCAATAATGTAGTAATCAGAAACCTTCACTGTAGCTAATGCATTAAAAAGAAAGCTCTAATCATTCTTTATCTCTTATTAAAGTGTTGTGTAGATATTTGAGCAGAGAAATATAATGAAATCCAAACTACTTAGTATGCTGCTCAAACATTTTTTACAAACTGAATTCAAATCACTGGTCTACCTGCTTCACTGTTTATCCTTTAAATAAGCCTAGCATACCTTCCCAAGCACATCCATGGTAAGTGTCTCCAAGCCAACTTTCCTTCTTTCTCTCTTAGCTTGAATGTGAACGACATTCTCTCCTCAGTGTATCTCAGTCTATATATTTGTAAATAAAACAAAAATATGGCAGTATATCTCATCTCATAATTATGTGGTGAGGATTAAACGAATAAAGATAAAGTGTCTAGGACAGTGTCTAGAACAATTAACCAATTTATACTAGGCATTCCTACTATTGTTGTCATCATCATCACCATTATTATTATTAATATTATGTTTCTCACCTTCTTTTATTCCCTAAATCTAATTCTAGCCCATTCCTTTGAATCTTGGCAGCCACACATTCCCTTTGACTGGAGTCATCTTTGGCATTTTCCACCCCGATTTGATTTTTGGCATAGCCTAGACTGCTACTCTTGGCTTTCGTCTTTTAGCTTCACATGCAAGAAATCAGCTGCGAACTGCATGGGCTGAATTGCCCTCACCCAGCCACCATCCGACAGTCAGAGTGAGAGGAAAAGAAAATTCTTATGAGTCAAACTTGTTTTCGGGCTTGAACTGCCACAGGTCCATAGTGCAGTCTGAGCTCAAATTTCTAATCATAGAATTTTTTTTCACTCCTAAAGTTCATATCAGCTTTGATCTTTAGCATAGAGTACAAACTGCAGTTCAAGTCTCCCCCCTCCAGTCTTCACAGGATGTCACTGTGATTCCTGCTCCATAAGATATGCAGAGTCCTTTGAGACTGACTGTTTTCTTTGCTAAAATGACTCTTCAGGAAACAATGAAGACATACATTTTCAGGACATTCTAGGAAACATGCATCTTTAATGTCTAGCAACTGAATCGGTGCTTCCTTTTCTGCTACCTTGACGTCTATCCTTCAGGGGCTTCAGGGACCTCAGGGAGGTTAAAATCACCACGAATTTTCCAACATCTTTTATCCCCTTAGGGGTTAGCATTTAGTGATCGTCAAATCTAATGCTGTTTTCATGTGTTTTTCTTTTCAAAATTCAAGCGAAGATAATTGAATATTCTGGACTTATATCTTTGTGCCTCTTTTGGTATTTAGGTATAGCTATGAATCTCTCCTTCCAAATGCGGTGCATAGCCCTTTAAGAGGGCAACTCAACAGAAAACTTTCTGTGCAACTCAGCAGTTTCTTTAGATCTCACCCTTTTACATTTTGTTAGATAACTTTCTAATATATTTGAAGATATTTATGTCTCCAGCTTTCCATTACTCTTGAGTTATCTTCCATGGTAGTTATTTTTATTTATCTTTCTTTGTAGTTATTTTTAATAAATATCAACACAATTTACACCAGCTTTTCACAAGTAAATGTGTGAGTGGCCCACCCTTAGCATCTCAATCCTACCTCATTTTTTGAGTCAGTCCTATATTAAAGGGTCATAGTGGGATATAGCTTTTTTAAAATGTATCCTTAAAGTCAAGGATATTGCTTCTCAAACTATTCGTGTAAAAGGGCCTGAGTTTCTCAATCAATCTGTTATGGATTGATTCTTCTAACGCATACACACTAACATACACACACAAAGCTAAGAACTATATAATGACAATTTAAAGGTTATATTCAAATAATAAACCTAAATTGTTACTATTAATACTATGTTTTGAAAAATATAATACATTAAAATATATATATTTTTAATGAACATATAGGCAATAAATATAGAAAATGTTTATTATACTCACAACTATTTGCTCTACTTCAATGTAAATTTTCAAAATGCCCTGAAGGAAATAAAATTATACATAGTAATGTTATATTTAACTGGACAGTATGTATATCAATATTTAAAGGTTGAAGTGATGAGCTTGTTTCTTATTTGTTAATATTTCTAATCTAAGTGTATTGGTGGCAATGATATTGTAACTGATACACTATAGTTAAACAGTTCCTGTGTTTTATTTATCATTACTTACAGAAGAAGCCAGTCTAACAGGCAGACTGATGAGAGCAGGAAAAACCCTCTAAGGCAATTTCAGCAAGCTCAGAATATTCTTTTTAAACTTTTACTCAAAGAGAGCAAATAGTATGATGATGTACTTTTAAAATTTATCTTCAATTCTTCATCAATGGCTAGTCTCAACTATTTGTCTTATAAATATAGTTGTATTAAATACTAATGATTTAAAAATGAGTTATGAATTTTATACTATTTTATTCATTTTTCTTCCTGATAAAAACATTACCTAAAATCATTTGTTGTCTAATTAACTCTCCTCCATTTGCTAAAGCCATCGGTTTTCTTTCTGTCTGTGCCACGTAGCATAAGTTAACCTTTGGAGTGATGCCGCTTGATACTCAGAGATCCTGATCACATTCAATGCAAGGGCTGTGCAATGGCTTTGGTGACTGGGGGTCATTGAGAAGTCTACCAAAAGTATATTCTTCCTTTGCAAGACCAGTGCCCCAAATACATAGTTGGCAAGTAATGTATACTTATAAAAGATATTTGAAAATAGACTCTAACTATTACATTATTTCATGCAAAATTAGCAATTTAATTTTGGCAATCATCAGAAAACAGAAAATAACAACAAAAATTTGTCTTAGCCTAAATATGGCCATCAAAATGCTGATGATATGAACACAGACTAGATGTTTCTAATTGAGCAGGACTAACTTAATAGAGGGAATTAATAGTTGTATTCAACAATAACAAAGTAGCTAAAACACCAGATATAACATAACCTATTGTTTTAATGTAATTTCATTGTTCCCTCATACATATTGGCTTAAGTGCTTTGTCTATTACTGTCCAAATGGCACAAGCACCGGCTTAACAATTTATATCTTAAAAACAAATATAATCCATCTTTATAGAGATCTATGAAAATACAATGGGAGAATCGCCTGGTAATATTGTAATAGTTTCACATTAGAAAGATTTCAAACTGTACAGTTAACTTCTCCTTTTTAAATCATTTATCGGCCCCTCTCTATTTACGCATTTCATCTGGTTCCTGGGAATGAACTTTAATTCTTACCATCTGTGCCTTGGCCAGGAATGTCCATATTTCTTTAATGCACAAACATATCCCAAATATTTCTCATTCTGTTAGTAAGAGCTGTGAAGCACAGAAAATAATGTTTCAAAGAGGAGCCAACCATGAGAGATCATTTATTGCTCCAGCACTTTGAAAAATCTATGAAATTCCTTTATGGCTTCTTCATTATATTTTCAATGGAACAATTAGTTTGAGTGGCTACAAACACTGAATTTTCATGACCATATTAGCCTTTGAAGCCAAAATTATTGAATGTACTATTCTCTATGCAAAATACAGTGGGATGTGGTGAGTCTGTGATTAAAAAGCATACATTGCCTCCAACTGGAAAACTAGTTGAGAGTTAATTTCCTAATAGCCTATCTGGTCACACTTTAAAACCCAAGCAGTTTGCATTATTCAGTAGTTTGTTCCAAGGATATATTTTTCAAGTTTTGAGAGAAGTAACTCTGGCTTTTTTAATATGTATTAAAGCTCCTGCAACAAACAGTAACATCTCACATACAAGAGTAGTCGCTTGAAAACCTTGGTTAAAATTTCTAAAGGTAACAAGACATTCTCATGTCCCTTTGATGCAAACACACCCTAGAATTATCTCAAAATTAATGATGGTATAAGTCTATCACCAGCTGGAGTAATTTCCCACTGCTTGATGGCATAAATGAATGATTACATTATCTTTAAATAATATGACTTTACTTTCCCTACTGGATCTTAACTGTTCCATGCTTTTTACATTCTAGAAAATTCAGGTAATATGTGGAGTTTTCCATCCAGACCAGGGACCAGCAGACATTTTCTGTAAATAAAATTGTAGTAAATATTTTAGGCTTTAGGCCACACAGTTTCTGTGATGAGTACTGTACTCTGACTTTGTAGCAAGGAAAGCTGCAGAAGAAAATTCTTAAACAAATGGGGGTGGCTGTTTCAATAAAACTTTATTTACAAAAGAGGTGGCTGATGGGTGTTGGCCCTCATGACCTAGTCTGTCAATGATTACTTAAAACAATAAAGACCTGTGCCTCCCATTTCCTCAAGCCTAAACTACTTTCCTGGTTGAAGGAACAGTAATATCAAGAAATGAAAATATTGTGTCATTTGGAAAAGCATTCTGTATTCATTGTAGCAGTCCTCCTTGATTCAGTGAACTTGTGACTGCTAATCTTTGTATCAACTTGGCTAGGCTACTGTGCCCAGATGGTTGGTTAAACACTGGTCAGGAAGTTGCTATGAAAGTATTTGTGGTAAGAGAGGAATATTTAAATCAGTTTAGTTTGAGTAAGGCAGTTTATCGTTCATAATGTAAACAGACTTCATTTAGTCCGTTATTTATTTAACAGTGTGTTCAAAAATGATGAGTTAAGTGAAAATGTAGAAGTGATGTTCAAATGCATCTCTATATGAATGACATTTCATGTAAATCAAATAATTACTTTTCTGAAAAAATCTTGCTCGTTTATCTGTGCGTGAGTGACAGTGAAGTGATAGATGTCAATTGGTTGGCTTCATTGCAGCAGCAGAAGTTTACAAAGAGTTTTTTCTGTTGTTAACATTATATTCTTCAAATAGAAAATCAACTAAATTAATTCCAACAAAGGTTTAATTTCTTTATCCAATCCATGTAATTGATTAGTAAGTCTTTTAAAAGTTCACTTTGGTAAACATGAAATATCTGAAATCATTGAGATGATTAATACAAATTCAGCTGGACAATTCAATGTTCAAGACAAAATGCTTTTTGCACAGTATATTACTACACAAATAAAAATTTGGCTTAGCATACCACGTTGGTAAACACATCGTTCAGTGAATGAGGAAAGTATGCAGTATAAATATATTTGCAATTATTTATTATGTGTATATAATAAAATTTGCATCTAAATAAGTTATAACGTTAAGGGGTAAAATTTTCAAAATTTAAGAATATTTTATATAAACAGTATACCTGTTATTTTTAGTTGTGTTGAGATACAAATATACATTTTTGCATATTAGAATGTTTTCTCTCTGCTGCCTATTATTCATTAGATCTTGGAAATATTTGCACCTTTAAAAAATACTAAATTACCCTAGCTCTGCTACAATGGCACTACATTTTTATGAGAACTCTGAATTTTAGATGCCTTTTAAAAATAGCTGAAATCTTTAATTAATATAAAGAAGTGAGGAAAAAAATACTTCAACAATTTTGTTAACTAAAATTGATGTAAAGAATGCTCCAAAGTAAATATAGGTTCTTATTGCTACAAAATAATGACAGAATAAAAAAATAAATTAAACAGTAAGAGGTCAAATAGTATAACTTGGAAATTCTCTCACTGGGCTTTGTTTTCTCTCAAACTTAAGAGAAAATAATGTAAGAGTTCTTTTTTTAAACCATTATTTTTTTTAAGTGTACACTTTTGTGGCATTAAGTACATCAATACTGTTGAGCAACAGCAGCAGCATCCAAAGCCTGAACACTTTTCATATTCCAAAGCTGAACATGTGTCAAAAATAACTCCTGCACTGGCAGGTGTGGCTTTGTGGATTAAGCACTAGCCTGCAGACCAAAAAGCTGAAGGTTTGATTCCCAGTCAGAGCACATGCCTGGGTTGTGGGCCAGGTCTCTAGTTGGGAGTGTATGAGAGGCAACCAATTGATGTTTCTCTTACACATAGATATTTCTTTCTCTCTCCCATTCCCTCCTTTCCCTTCTGTCTAGAAAGAAAGAAAGAAAGAAAGAAAGAAAGAAAGAAAGAAAGAAAGAAAGAAAGAAAGAAAGAAAGAAAGAGAAATAAAAAGAAAGAAGAAAAGAAAGCAAGAAAGAAAGAAAGAAAGAAAGAAAAAAGAAAGAAAGAGAAAGAAAGAAGAAAGAAAGAAAGAAAGAAAGAAAGAAAGAAAGAAAGAAAGAAAGAAAGAAAGAAAGAAAGAAAGAAAGAAAGAAAGAAAGAAAGAAATTCCTCCTTCCTCTGTTCTCACAGTCCCTGGTCATCACCATTCTATTTTTTGGTTGTATGAGTTGGAAAATTTTAGGTACTTCAAAAATGTGAAATCATACAGTATTTGCCCTTTTAAGACTTGCTTATTTTACTTAGTATAATGTCTTCTAGGTTCATCCATGGTATAACATGTATCAGAATTACTTTCCTTTTTAAGGATGAACAATATGTCATTGTATGCCACATTTTATTTATTAATTTATCTATTGATGTACACTTGGGTGACTTCCATCTAAGAATCTTAGCTCTTACATTTAGGTCTTGATCCAATTTTGAGTCCTTTTTTTAAAAATTAGGAGTAAAATAAGAGTCCATCTTTTTTGTTTGTTTGTTTGTTTGTGGATATGCAATTTTCCCAAAAACATTTTTTGAAAAAGCTGTCCTTTTTCCATTTAATATTCTTGGCAGCCTTGTCAAGAAATAATTTGACCATATGTGTGGTGGTTTATTTCTGGTGTCTCTCCATTTCTTTAGTCTGTATCAGTGATTTTTTTCTTTTTTTCTTTTAAAGATTTTATTTATTTATTTTCAGAGAGAGGAGAAGGGAGGGAGAAAGAACAATGTATGGTTGCCTCTCACATGGTCCTCACTGGGGACCTGGCCCGCAACCCAGGCATGTGCCCCAACTGGGAATCAAACTGGGACCCTCTGGTTCCCAGCCCACGCTCAATCCACTGAGCTACACCAGCTGGGAATGATTTTTTCCTTTTTTAAATTATTTATTTATTTATTTATTTATTTTTAGTGAGGGGAAAGAAGGGAGAAAGAGGGAGAGAAATGTAATATGCAAGAGAAACAGCAATAAGTTGCTTCTTTCATGCCTACAATTGGGCACCTGGCCCACAACCCATGCATGTGCCCTGACTGGGAATCAAACTAGTAACTTTTAGTTCTGCAGGCCAGCATTCAATCCATTGGGCCACATCAACCAGGGCTATATGAGTGATTTTCAACTGCTATGCCAAAAGAGGCATACTGGTGTACCACAAGAATTTTTAAAACATGCATTTCCTGAATATTTATTAATGGGCACTGACCTCTTTTCCCTTAGATTGTCAAATTAAAAAAAGACAACAGACAACACAATAGCCACCCAGTGTGAATGAATCAAAATTATAGCTATTTTTTGTCAGATTAGCTATATATATATGCAGGTGTGTATACATATACCATATATATAGTACATATATAGTATATATATTCTATATACATAAACACACATATATATTTGGTGGCCTCAGAATTTGTGTAATTAGTTGACGTGTGCCATGAGATGAAAAAGGTTGAAAATCATTGGTCCATATGTCTGTCATTATGACAGTAACACATTGTTTTGATTACTACAGTTTTGTAATAAGTTTTGAAATTAGGAAGTGTAAGACTTCCAACTTTATCCTTTTACAAGATTTTTTGGTTCTCTGGTGCCCCTTGAGATTCCAACTTAGTTTTAGATTGGATTTTTTGCTATTTTACCAAAAAAAAAAAAAAAAAAAAAAAAAAAAAAAAAAAAAAAAAAAAAAAAAAAAAAAAAAAAAAAAAAAAAAAAAAAAAAAAAAAAAGCACTGGGCAGACAGAGCTCCTATTCTTAATTGAATAATTATATTTCAATATTTGAATAAAATACATTGAAAATCTATGATACTGAAGCATTTTAATTTGTCAAAATTTAAAAGAATTATAAATAGAAACACCTCAACTGACATGATTTTTTTTTCAAACTATTCACTTATTTCATCCATTTTCTTTAGTTTTCTTCCTCCACCACAGTCACCAGAGCTCTTCCTTCTGCTCTGGCACAGGGTAGAAAGGAGGTTGGAGGAAGTGCAGTCCCTTTAAAAGTTCATGTACACAAGAACAATGTTACTAACTGTGCTTTGTTTGGAATTCTCAAAAATTGAAGAAATATGTTATGAAGTACAGAGGAAAAAAACACCTATTGCCCAAGGTCTGGGGAAAGTTTTCATCCAATACTTTTGATCTAAATAATTTTATATATGTGTGTATATATATATATATATATATATATATATATATATATATATATATAAATAAATTATTATTTTAAAATGTACTCTAATGTGTGCATTATTAAGTAATACGAACATTAGTTCCAATCTTAAGGTAAATGTGAGATTCCAGAGAGAACTGCCAGAGTTTCCATGTTCAGGGTGTCACTGTACTTCTGCTTCATGTTCATATTCTTCATATCCTGTTCCCAGCAGAGCAGCCCAATGATTCTTTATTACAGGAAGGGGCAGAGTATAGCCTGAGAAATGAGATCAACTCCATATCAAACCAGCTATTTTCCTGGTCCCATACATCAGTCTTGCCTTGCTACTTAGTGATCTTTCAGGTACTTAAGAGTATGATAGGATCAACATTTCTGTGAGATGAATAATTGTGTTCAGACATAACTGACTATAGACAGAAGGTTGTGTGTATTCTCTGGAGTCAAAAATCTAGGTGCTATATAAAAACATGGATCTATAAAGGAATGCTGAGAGTAATAATAAAGAGAGTAAGCTTTATCAACAAAGTATTAACGACGAATCAGGAATTTGGAAATCTCTGAAAATGTTTAGCAGATTGGCAGCAGTATTAGAAAAGCTGTAGTCTTATGCTCCAATAATATTAAATTAACTATAAATCATTATTGAAAATTATTAATGACAATAAATATATTTTCATTTTTTATCCTTTAATCTGTCCCATTTTTTATTCTCTCATTGAAATGCATTTATTCATAAGTTCGTACATAGTGTAAATGTTTACGGTGAAGTGAAAGATTCCTTAACTGGCCCTGGCACGCCTCACTTGGTTGGAGTGTCAACCCATACTTCAAAAGGTGGCAGGTTCAATTCCCTGTTGGGGCACAAGCCTAGACTGTGAAATCAGTCCCCAGTTGGGATGCATACAAGAGGCAACCCACCAATGTTTCTCTTTCACATCCCTATTTCTCTCTTCCTCTCTCCCCCCCTTTCATCCTCTTTCTCTAGAATCAATAATAAGCATGTCTTCAGGTGGAGATAAAACAAAATCCCTTCATTACCCAACTTAACATTTTTAAAAGAGTCCTTTTATGTTAAACTACTATTTTATCCCTTGTATTTTTACCATCTAGATTCCTTATCTGACTTAATGTAAATCAAGTTACTATTGCTTTACTACATTAGATCAATGGGCTGAGTCACACTGTACTACAGAAGCAATTTCTATCTTGTAATAATATGTGGGCTGTATTATCCTTTATTTTCTCTTTACTATTGATATGGTAATTGAATTTTGATTCTACAAATTTACTAGCAGCCAAGTGATCAAAAAGACAATAAGAAAAATATACCTATCTAACTATATGACTGTACTCTAGGAAAAGTATAATTCTATAGCTTTTCAGAATTATAAACATATGGAAAATATAAATTATTATTACACTACGTTTTCTTACAGGAACATCTGAACTGAAAAAAAAGCAACACAGATACTTCCTTTCCACCTTTTATTTGTTTTCATTTCTGGTGGTGTGTACAATTTGGCAAAGCTTCTAAACACTTCTATCTTCAACTCCAACCACATTTCCTTTCTAGAAAATACTCCACAAAATTCTCTAAGAAGAGAAAATAAAATCCTCCTTCCTCCCCTTAATAAAGAGTAGAAGTAAAAGAGATAAATAACAAAGTCATCTGAGAGTTTAAGATTGCAATTTAAAAGGAGCATTTTGAAGTGTTCCTTCTAAAAAGATACAATTATGTTTGACAATTACGTTCCTACTTGGTCAATGATAATTTAAGGATGCCAAAAATAGAACTCAAACACTAAAGTAAAAAAAAAAAAAAACAAACAAACAGAAAACCTACTAGATTATATCAACTACTAATAAATTTTTCTCATTCTTTTCAAAAGATAAACATTATTTATCATTTTTATATAAATCATAATAATGTAAAATGGCTAGAAAATTAATCCTGTTATAAAAGAATGGAGAACTTGCCTGAATTCCACTTTCAGTTTTATTAATTCAAACTCATATGTTAGACAAGCCTGTGGGAGAGTAGTGGAAATCAGCCTATAGAGACAGAAGAGAACTTTATTATCTGAAATGGGTTAAAAGCTTAACAGATCAGCTGCATGATTTGGGCCCATGTTTTAAAGTCTCTAGATATTTATGTGGGTGAGTACAACTGTATTTATTCATAGAACATTTTCTCTGAGCAAGGCACTGTGGTGAGCATTTTATATATTTTTTTCTCAAATAAATTTCATGACAAGTTTGCAAGTTAAGCTAAGCATAACTATTAATATCTTGATTTTATAGTTAAATTGAGATTACTTTAGAGAAATCATAGTAATTTGCTCAAGATGAACTAATTTCAAATCCTGCCTTTGCTACTAGCATGTTAATAGAGGTAGCACCAAAGCTCATGAATACATAACAATTATGTTACCTTGCATCAATTTAAAATGATCTGTTTACAAATTAAAGTTCCCTTAGATTATGCTCAATAAACTTTAACAATTACTATTCATTATTCCATAAAGAATTACAAGAATCCAAGTTTTGGCACATGAAGTTCTCTAATTTCAATTTTTTTGCCCCAGTGTGCTTTCTACCAGCAATTCTCTAACATAACATTTTAATGACTGATTATAATCATGAGAATATTTTACAGGGTGCAGGAAAGTTTCATTATCCTCTATCACAGGAATCATGGAGTTTACTAAATTGAAGTTGATCTTAGAATCAGTTTTAGACTAATCAGCCTATTTTCATTTGGACACTTTAAAGAGAAGTAAGAACAAGTTATATTTCAGGTTATCTGATGACAAATAGGAGTGTACAGGATGCCTTGTGACCTTGTTACATGAAATATTAAAGATTGTTTAAGAAAGAGTCTAAAGCACATATGGCAGAAAGCTGATTTTCAGGTTTATTAAATGCACAAGCTAGATAGTTCTCTATGGTTAAAATTCAAACTCTGATTAATAAGATTTGATTAATCGTATTCTTATAGTCAACAAACTCTCCTTTGCACTCCTCCCTTCCTTATACTTTACCCCCCTCTGCTTCCCTGACCATCTCACTTTCTGTTTAAGTCAACTAAGTACATCTGTTTACTTTCCATCCAAGAAACCTAGCAAAGTATTCAATGTCACTTTCTTTCATTTTACACTAGTTAATCTCAAAAGAAAACCATGCACAGAATATATTTTACTACTTATGCAATATTTTTATTTAAAAAATATCACCACAAATATATCATTTTGCAGTTGAATACTCATCTATACAAAGTTAGGTTTCAAAATTTTCTTACCAATGCTCTTATTTATTCATGTGTTTATATCTTTATTAATACAATCACTCATGATCTCGGCATTAGAATGGCTACAAAGAACAAGACAAATCTCTACACTTAGAGGATCAGTCTATGTCAGGGGAAGGCTAGCAGGCAAATGGACAATTGTAATATTGGTAAAGAAGCTAGCCCATTTCTGTGGAGAGAAAAGAGAAACTAACTCTATAGGAAATAAAGATTATATAGCCAATAATTTACGGTTTAGCCTTCTAACACAGTTTGTTAGATTAACAACATATATTTATATATTTCTCAATCATATACCTTTACTGACATAATCAGCCTTCAACCAGCCACCTATAAGAATCGTTATTTCAGTAGTAATGAAATAATTCTGGATTTGATCTTGAAAAACATTTTTTATATCTTTGTGGGAAGTGAACTAATGGTACATAGATATAATAGCTTATTAACCAAATCCTGTTTAAAAAGTCAAAAGGCAGGAAGTGTTATAACAACAAAAATTTTCTATTTTACTTATTCAGTGCTCAGAAACACTTTGCAGGATGTCCTTGTTCACATCAAGATAATAAATACACTAAAGAGAGAAGGTGGAGACCATATGTTTGTTTATCTGGGAAATCACAAACAAGCAAAGGCAAATGAACAAAGAGATAAATAGCGTCATGGTGAGCAAAGAGCTTGATGTTGATGTGGTTTCTTCAGAATGCCACTTTTTATTGTATTGCAAACATTTCTATAAAAATATAGTAAAAAACACTAATTCAAGAGTGTTTTCTTTTTGTAGCTGCAAAATTCAGCTAACACTGTAAATCCTGTCAGACATCTACTTATTTCTCCATTCTTAGGTATCATTAAAGAGACATAAGATGAATTTAAATCTTGGATATTGAAAGAAAACCTGAAAATCTGAATAAAGTTTACAAACGTACATTTTCCTAAACATATTTAATTCTTCCTCACCCATTAGTTGGTAGTTCCAAAATACAATACAAAATCACGTTGTTTCTCTCTTAAAAAATATTTCTCTCTTTGTATGGGAAAAGATAGTGTCCATGTTACTAATTTTTAATTTATGTTTAGACCCAGAAACATCATTTAACAATATGAATGAATGGAAGAATATGGTTTATACTATAATCAGATTTTATTCTACTTTTCAAAAACATTTATAATTTTAAGTTACATTTAACTTTCACCAGCTCTAATAATGTTACCAGATAAATCTGTAATTTATATAATTTTTATAGATATAGAACGCTGATGTTTTTAAAGGTTGACAGCTACTAAATCAAACCTTAAAGCAATGAAGGAAGTCGTGAACCTTTGTCCTACAGACCTAGTTTTAATTAATAGATCACCTTTCACCTTGACAAAATAAAAGGGCTTTCAGAGTAAAGACCCAGACTTTATAGTTTTATGGAGTGGTTATGAGTGTGATTTTGATCTGGTGACATTTACATGGGCCAGGTTACAAGATAAAGTCTGTCTTTCCAAGACTGGCTGAAGTTAATTTATGGAATTGGGAAGATGATTAATAATGCTGTGACAGGAAACAAGAAAGAAAGAAAAATGTCTTCTGGAACTCCCTTTTCCTGTTCTCCAAGACAGGGTCAAAGGTGTGACTTGCCCAGGTGCAGGCCTGCACAGATCAGTTATACTCTTTTCTGTTCCTCGCTCCATCTGTCCCCTTTTCTGGAGGTAACTGCTCAGGCTGGGCAAGGATGTATCTGAAGGCAGTGAGACAGACAACAAAGTCTTCCGAATTTGTCTGTACCCACTGTGGAAGGGTTTGATAATCTTTTAAATTGTTTTATTTTTAAAAAGCAAAAACACAGTAAAGTGGAAGTACAGTACTAACAAAATGCAACAGTACATCTTATCTTGGAACACTAAATATTAACAGATTTTAGGGCAGTGAAACTACTCTGTGATATTACAATGATGGATATATCTCATCATACGTTTGTCCAAACCCAGCGAATATACAATTCTGAGTGAGCTCCAATATAAATTATAAACTTTGGGTGATAATGATGTGTTAATGTGAGTTCACCACTTATAACAAAGTACCTCTGTGGCATGGGCCATTGACAATGGAGGAAGCTGTGCAAGAGTGAGAATAGCGAATGTATAGGACATTTCTGTATCGTCTGCTCAGTTTAACCTAAAACGTCTCTGGAAAATAAACTCTACTAAAGTATTAAGAGAAGCTTTATAAAATAAATCTTTAAAACTGTAGCCTATACTACATAATGCATTTAATGCCATTCATTTCAAAATATCAGTTTACACCAAGAACTGAATGAAGCGATGTCTTCTTAAAGGGGATAGGTTTGAGGGTGCAAGGTGGGGAAGGCAGGACACGGTAGGGTGGAAACCACTGTACTTGAACAACAATAAGAAATGAATAAAGGAAAACAAGACAAAGTAAAGAAGTAATAGCAAAATAAATACTAAGTATAGCTGTTTGAGTAAAATTAACAAATGTACAACTGTATTAATAAAAATAGGTCATTTCTATCAACATATAATCCACATCAGAATAAAACTACTTTGGTTTAAACCTGAATCAGTAATTTATAAATAAAAATATTTGGAATGCATTGTAGGCAGGCAAATACATAGATTATAAAGTCCTTGAAAGATTTGTAATATTTATCCTATATATAAAAAACAAATTAAATAATAAAATCCTCAACTAATCACAATGACAATGTTTTTTGTGTGTTATTTCAGCATTACTGTTGTTAAAGTATTTAAACGAGGAAGCCACTGGACTGTGGTGGCTTTAACGCCTTGGTCATGGATGTAAGCAAACAAAAATCCACGCCTGAGTCAATGCAGTCAAGTCTGAGATAATTAAACTGAAGGACACCAGTCACAAAGAGCCAACCAGTCTATCCCAAAGAAGGTAACTGCTTAATCTATAGCCAATCAAATAACTCACTTTCCTTACCTATGTTCTCCATACAAATCTCTCCCCTAGCTCCTGTCACTGGAGTATTCCCAAAAGACCTTTTGCTGATGCAACCAAAATAGATCCAAACTGATGTATGTGCAAATGATGTTTTAAAAAGTTAATGTGACTCAGTTTACCTCCTAATGGTTTATATACCACTCACTCTCGATTAAAGGAGGTACATGTGTTCTCATAAAACTGTGGTAAGAGCTTCAAATTCATCCTGGTGTTTGGTAGGAGATGAAGTTTTGGTGGCATTTATTTATTCTAAATCATTTTAAGAAAATATTCAAAAAGGTAATCCTGTTTAAATATAGTTTAGTAACCATAAATATATCTTATTCTCATTTAGTATATTAGAAATATCAAACCTGTGAGCTGAGAAACGCCATCATAGCTTCAACTTGCTCCATGCATGACAGAGTCTTTCCTGCAACTACGCGACACCAGAGTTACCTGGAATTGAGTACGTCATAGAGTCTAAGTGCTTCCATTAAGACCATCTTGACCAAAGCTGAAACTACCTAAGAAAATTCTCAAATAGAAGAGCACACATTCCCTAATCTGGCTCCCTAGCAAATTTCCCCAAATCCTCACTGTTTCTGTGAACCTACCCTTCACTTGAGTGTTCTACGCTCAGCGGTCTCCTGACACCAAGGATTCCTCCTCAGACCTCCTAGCAAGACTTTTTCCCATAGCTCACACACCATCACACTCACCAGGAGATGTGTAAGCCACTCCCCTTATTCTTCCTTGCTACAACCTCCAGTAAGATGGTATGGCCTCTGTTTCTTTCTCTGGAATATTAGTCTTTTATTGTAGTGATCTCAGTGTTCTTCACCATGATATGATACTTAAACGCTCACATAGCAGCTTGCTTTCCTGTTCATGAAGATCATTAGAACTCTTTATTCTTCCATTCTTAAGACATTTGTTGATGCTAACCACCTTCTATAATCTGCTTCTTGTCTATGCTCTGAGATGTTTTAGTATATTCTCAAGTATTTTGATACTTTTGTATATTTGTATCTTAGCTCTAGTTGTTATATCAAAATAATCATAGATTGGATATCTTAAGCAATAGAAACTTATTTCTCTCAGTTCTGGAGACTGAGGAGTCCAAGGCCAAGGTGCTGACCAATCAGTTCCTGGTGAGGACTCTTCCTTGCCTGCAGACAGCTGTCTTCTTGATGTATCTTTAAGAGAAGTGAGAAAGCTCTCCGAACGCTTTTCAAAGGACACTGATCCTATGATGAGGACCCCACCCTCATCACTGTATCTAAATCAAATTTCTTCCCAAAAGTTCCAACTCTAAATGCTATCACACTGGAGATTAGAGCTTCAATTTATGAATTTTGGAGGGGACTCAAATATTTAGTCCACAATAATTCAGTAATGCAGAACTCCATAATTTTAATTTTAAAAAGGCAATATACCAACTCAGATCCAACAACTTCTAGCCTTGAGCTACACTTTTGAGAATCAGGAACCTGCTTATAGTTTCACCAGGCAAAATTGTCTGGTTGTTAGTTGTGTTCTTCACAATTCTGCATCTTTTCCCTCTGTACACACTCTTCTTCGTCACTTGATCTTCACATGGACAACATCTTCTATGCTTTAAACTCAGATCCCCTCTAGAAAATCTTTTGTTGTTGTTTAGTAAATCTTACCTTCCAGACAAGGTAAGGTAAACTTGCTAAGATCTGTTTCATAACAAGGTTTATAACGACAGTTTCCGACACATGATCTCAGTTGGTGTTTAAACAACAAATCCATGAGGTAATTTTGGTTACTACCAATGTGTAGAGTAAGAAACTCAAGGAGAAAATAAAAGGTAAATAAAATGACAAACCAGATAACGTTGATTAGCTACCTATCAACAAATGCCCAGTTCACCCTTCCTTATCTTGGGGAATAAATCATATTTACTCTACGTCAGGTATGGCATCCCACATCCACTTTCCAGTAATTAACTTAAAATTAAACATATGACCCACTTCTGGCATTTGAATTATAAAGGGAAGTAGGTTGGAGAGCTTCCAGGAAATGTTTCCCTCTCTGCACAAAACATGTGCACAAAGATAAATAGTTCTTGCTCCATCCCTACGCAGGTCATTGAAATGGAGAAATTATGCTCAGAGGCTACTGCAGCTTTCTTATAACCAAAGGGAGAAATAATTTGTTGAACTGCTGTATCAGCTCTGGAATTTCCCATGGGTGAACTACTTGTTTATGGAAAGATAAATATCTATGATTTAATCTACCTTAGGTAAGATATCTGTTTCTTGCAACTAAATGGATTCTAAGTGACTAAGAAGGCTTATGACCCTGAGTAATAGGTCTTCATCTATTAAAAAACACATTGGAGCAGAAACATTCCCTAACGTTAGATACTCTCTTACCTGCCTTTCAGAAGCAACATATTGGAATTGGAGGCCGTAGGTACAGATTTTCCAGGACATTATCCATTTTAATTTGGCTATAGGGGTCTTGGTCTTTTCCCATAGCTACCACTATCATTGTTACCTTTTATTGTCCACCAAGGGATTTTCTTCCCTCTGCCTTCCTGTATCAGTGGACTATAAAACAGTGTTTGAACCATGGTATTAAGACCTATAGTATTTTAAAAGCTTATTATTCTTCTCTAGAATGGATCAACTGTTCCCTTTGAAGGAACTCTTTCTAATGAGCATCAGGCATTAATAAAAACCACCTCTTTGTTCTCTCTTTACTCACATCTTGATGCTCTAATCTCCATAACAAATTCTCCAACTAAAGAATTTAGTCCCACCCTTGCTGGTGTGGCTCAGTGGATTGAATTGAGCAACAGCCGGAGAACCAAAGGGTGGCCAGCTTGATTCCCAGTCAGGGCACATGCCTGGGTTGCAGGCCAGGTCCTAAGTATGGGGCTCAACCACACATTGATGTTTCTCTCCCTTTCTTTCTCCCTCCCTTCTCTCTCTAAAAATTAATAAATAAAATCTTAAACAAAACAAAACAAAACTTAGTTCCTTGCTAAAGGGGCAGTTCACTCACTATAAGACATGGGAAACACCTCTATCACCTGAAACAGAGAGCTTGAAAATGAACACATTAGTAAGTAAATGTGTAAATTTATTATAAATATGATATTTCTAGCTTCCACAGAGTGACTATTATGACCTAATAGACCCAGAAAATTGCATGGAGTAATTGACATTTTAATTTATATTTAATTTCTAGTGGAAAACGTGGCTCAGTTGAGAGTCTCAGGAGTTAATCAATGAGACTTTAAAATCCCTGAGCCTTAATTACTCCATTCATAACACTGAAATAAAAACAACTACTTTAACATGATGCTGTGAAAATTAAAAGTACACTACCTTCAAAGAAGCAGAAAGCCTTACTATTAAATAGCACACAATGTGTAACCTAAAAAGACACAGGTAAATTCAAGAAATATAATTCAGATGTGGGAAACAGGGGTGGAAAGAAGAGCTGATTCAATACTGGAAAGCCTCACACCAAGGAAAAAGAAAAATAAACTGCATTTCGTCAGATCAAGATTCATCACAGAGAGACCTCATTTCTTAATTACTAATTATTTTATGTTTTAGATAATTCAACAAATGTTAGTTCACTCTGTAACCTTCACATATTCCAGATTAAACTGTTTCTCATTATGCCAAACTCCTTTCCACGCCCTGGATAGTAAGGATGAGTTACAAATTGATTAAATCAATCAATGTATCTTTTTAATAGAAACATTTTATCTTTCAAACTTAATATTGCATTTATCCCTGGCTGGTGTGGCTCTGTGGATTGAACCAAAGGGCTGTTGGTTCAATTTCCAGACGGGGCACATGCCTGGGTTGTGGGGCCAGGTGCCCAGCTGGGGGTGTGTGAGAGGCAACCACACATTGATGTTTCTCTCCCTCTCTTTCTCCCTCCCTTCCCCTCTCTCTAAAAATAAATATTTTTTAAAGTTAACATTGCATTTATAGTGAATTTGCCACATTATAACCATAGGATAACCATGTGTTTTCAGTGGTTCAAGTTGCTATAGAAAAACATCTTTGCAAATTTGTATTATTGATGTATTTGTTATAAAGTCTTAGAGAATGGTATCCGTCATATATAGCTTTTAGATTAAAAAATATTGTCAGATATAGCAGAATTTTGGTGAAAATCTATGCCATTTGAGAAAATATATGTTGTTCTGATATAATTTCAGATCACTAGATAAAAATCTCATCTATCAGATATTAATGAATCTTTTAGCATGTCTTCGACATATAGAATAAGCCAATCACCAGCAAAGGGGAGAATAGGAATCTGATTTTTAAATTTTACACATTCTATATTCTGAATGAAGTTAACTATTAGGAATAATTACACTCATATGTAGAAGCTAATGAGCAAACTAAACTAACAAGAAAAAATTGACACAGACTCATAGATATCTGTGGGCAGGCTGACAGATCTGGCAGGAGAGGTGGGATTGGGGTGGAGGGATTGAGCAACAAGGAAAAAGGACTCGTGGACATGGACAACAGTGTGGTGATTGTGGAGGAAGAGGGTATAAGGGGGATAAATGGTATGGAAAAATACAATAATTAAAAAAAAATTTGGTTTTTATCACCTTGCATTTTTTGAAGGAAAGAAGGAAGGAAAAGGGAAGGAAAAGTTGTGTCTTGACACAAAATATGTGTTTAAATAACATATTGAGAATCTCTTTTTGGTTGAGATCTGATTATTTCTGCTTTAAGAAATAGAAGTAATTAGTCACTGAGTGTTGAGAACAACATATATCTAACCAGAGGGTGGTGAGTAAAAGGTTTTTATAGTTACAGAGGTAGCCCTGGCTGGTGTAGCTCAGTGGATTGAGTGCGGGCTGGGAACCAGAGGGCCCCGGTTCGATTCCCAGTCAGGGCACATGCCTGGGTTGCGGGCCAGGTCCCCATGAGGGCCATGTGAGAAGCAACCATACATTGCTGTTTCTCTCCCTGTCTCCCTCCCTTCCCCTCTCTCTAAAAATAAATAAAATCTTAAAAAAAAACCTTCAGTATATTTACAGAGATAAATATTAACAATAGAGGGCAATATACAATATCTTACCTTCAAAATATAAAATATATTTAGCAGTGAATGCTATTAAATATACTGCAATCACAGAAGTCGACCTCTTGAGATCACATTTTCTATTTTGAAAACACACTTCTTGACTATTATTATGGATGACTTTTTATATTTTTAGGTATTGCTTCATTACAATATAAAAATATAGCTAGAAAATACAACTGCTTTCATAAATCTTTTCATGCCTTGCTAATGACTTAATGACTGACCTCAGAGAATTTCAAAATAAGAATATATTTTAATTATTTTTATTTAAGCAAAAGATTTTTCCAAGACTTACTGGTGCGATTGGACATAGCTTACAGAAAACACTTTCAAAATAATTTAAAAGATGTATCAAAATATGTGTTTATTTCTATTGCCTCCTTCTACTATAAATGACATAATTAATATAATTACATATTAATGATCAAAATGCATTGATCACAATGAGAAGTATGCATTTAACACAGATTTTGAATTTAAAAATATGAAAGATATGATGCTTTACTAATATTTATTACTCAGACTGGTCCTGGCTCCTTCCCTAAGGGGTATCTATCAGAAGGCCATTAGTAGGTTCAGGATAGGACATGTTCCTAAGGACCAGGGAGGTTCTATGAGGCAGTTGGTGAACCTGGCACTCTTAGAAATGTCTTTCAATGTATTTTCACAAAGTACAGTGTACATATGCCAGGTTAACATGATTTATGGGTTATAATAGCTACTTTAAGCACAATAAATCTCATAAATGGATTATGACCTTAAAATATTCCTGTAAGGAAAGAGCTTATTAAAAATAGCACTAATGATTCAAACACAAACTATGAGAAAAAGAGCAGATATGGCATTTAACATATCCTAGTTACAGCTCTTCATCTGCTATTCATGAAACGAAACAATGATGATTTTAATTACATCTGATAAGATGTTAGGAACAGAAGGGAAAATCAGATTTTCAGAAAGAGGGACGTATATCACTATATTTAAAAATGGATAGTGCTATATCTTGCAGTTTAGTTTCTGAGTTGAGAATGCTCTGAAGTTCTCATGATAGGAACGATATTTGCAAAAATTTATTCCATCTTTATTTTCTTTTAAATACATATTTTGAGCATTCCGATTATGTTTATAACATGGATAACTTATGAGGATAGTCACCCATATACACAATTTATTTAATGTATTTCTATTTTGGAGGAGGATTTAATAATTATTTAGTAAAAGGGATTTGTAAGTTTTATTTTTAAGTTTGAATACCGCTACTTTAGGAGGTAGGGCTATGAAGTGTTTTAATGAGAATGGGGAACCAGTTCAATCTATTTTTAATTTAATAGTAAGAACATCACTTAAATGCAGCATATAGTCCTTAGTCTTTTTATATTTTTTAATTTTTTATTGTTGTTCAAGTACAGTTTTCTGCATTTTCCTCCTACCACTCCCCCCATCCTAGCCATCCCCACCTTCCTCCCATGATTAATTAATATAGTCTATAGTCTTGACTATGACTTATAAATAGTTGACTTCTAAAATGAAATATATTAAAATTACATAATCTTAAAACTGGGATTCTTTATATTTGTTACATAATTCCCATGTAATTAATATCTGATGAAATTGAGTGTTATCTATTGTAAAAAAAATTCTATTCTTGTCATCCTGAATGCAATACTACTTACATAAATAAATATTGTTTTGATTTCCAGAAAATGTATCTTACTTTTGAAAATCATTAACTATGAGCTGTTGGAATGTAAATCTATGTTAATCTGTGTTTCCTGTCCATCTTTCCTGTGGATATATTGCAAATTTTTCAATTGTATAATAGAAATTTAGTTAATATTATATTTATAAGCATATACTTTATCTTGAATTGCTGAAGAGAATCCATTTTATCTAATAATTTATAACCAATGGTTTCCAAGAACTACTACAAAAAAGAAATTAAGGTCACATCAAGGACCCCAAATTCTTTCTCTGATTCTGCCATTTCTTTCTATCCTGCCCATACTACTGCCAATTCCTAAAGTTTTCAGTTCATTCTGGGATTCTCTGGACATCTCTAACATGTTCCTTTAGTTATACACCCTGTTTCTCAGCATAGCTTAGTGTCTAACAGCACCGATTTTGAGTATGAATCTTCAGTCATTACATAATACATGCAACTTTGAACAAGAGGGCTTAGGTCACAGGATTCAGTGAGTCAACCCATGTAAGTCCTTTGGACATGTGTGGCATATAGAAAACATCATAGCATTTTCTATTATATCATTAGAGATGACTTCTGGTATTATGGAAAACAATGGAATTGTTTGACCACAGATGCCACCAAATTCACTGCCATCTACTGTGGCTTAACAATACCCAGAAGTACGTGTTTCATGAAAGATGCCAGGCGCTAATGCTGGGAGCAAGGACGTGTGCTGTGAGGACCTGCTTTTTCTAGGAGCTACCTCCACCCCTGCTGTGGCTGCTGGCTGAGGATGGTGAGGCTGGAGCTCTCCCACTGCCCCACGGAGCCCTTAGCCACACAGCGCGTCTACCTGCTCCCTCACTGTGTAATGCTCTACCATTTGCCTGGAGCAAACACAGTGGCCTACGTTCCTTTAATCAAATGCATATGTCCAGAATACAGATTATACACTAGTAGCTCATGGGCAGTATTTATTGTTTATTAATATATTTTAATGCCTTTATATCGGGCCTCCACTTTCAACATAGACCTATTGTTAATTATTTCTTTATATCTTAATACATTTCCCTGCTGATATGGAAGTTTTACTACAAATATAATGTGATAAGAAAACAATTTTATATAGTGTTTTTAGTCTTGGCCTAGCCGAAAATACCATAAAAACCCTTAATAGATAAATTTTTAATGAGTTGATCATAATTTTAAGCATGCTTAGCACTTGTTTTTACACAAAGATTTGTATCAACACTTTTGGAGTTTCTTCATGCATTTTTGTTTTATGTAATCAAATTTGTAAATGGAGCTTTAAATCTAACTGAGATACTTCAAGGTATACTAAAAGATATACTGAAAATAAAGTGTGGCAGTGATTTCCACACGTGTGTTAACACACATGGTCTGGAATTTACATGTTTTGAGCACAGCTCCGTGTGATTCCCCTGTGAGCAAGTGTGGATCATGTCTGTGGAATGGGAATTCTCTAATAGGAATTTGGCAAAGATGTATCTTAAAAAGTTCTGGCTTGCTGACCCCTGCATATTACTTTAACCTGGTCCTGTCTGCCACTGGACCTGAATTTACATCCTGATGCCCTGCTGTGAGTAATCTCACCCCTGTTCTGCTTAATCCCATGAATAATCAATCCAATGTAAATGTATGCTAATGCCCCTGATAAAAACTCTGGCTGGGAAAGCGACGGGGCTTTTTCCTGAGATGGAAGGAATCAGCCACTTGGCCCCAGTCTCTCTTTCCCCGCATGTCTCAGTAAGAGATTCATACACGCACCGGGTCACGGTCACCCACGGGTATCGGCAGGTTCGATTCACCCCGTGACAATAAAGAATTGAATAAAGTTTTTTTGAAAACTAACTGGTATTAAAAGTAAATATTCTATTATATAACAGGAGTTAAATTTTTTAAAATTCTTTATCAACAAAACCAAAAAGCCCTTATTATATGGAATGTTAAAAAGACTTATCTAAGAAAAAGAAAAGGATCAAAACTATTAACAGTAAAAGGACAAAAAACTCACAACTCTGAACAACTGAACCTAAAACAAAAACAAAAACAAACCAAGCAAACAACTAGAACAGGAAGAGAATCACAGAAATGGAGATCACATGGAGGGTTATCAGCAGGGAGGTGATGGGGGGAGAATGGGGGAAAAGGTACAGGGAATAAGAAACATAAATAGTAGGTACAAAATAGACAGGGGGAGGTTAAGAACAGTATAGGAAATGGAGAAGCCAAAGAACTTACAAGTACAACCCATGGACATGAACTAAGGACAAGGACGGGGGGATGAAGGTGGGAGGGGGTGTACAGGGTAGAGGGGAATAAAGGGGTGGGGCATGGGACAACTGTAATAGCATAATCAATGAAATATGTTTTAATAAAAATTTCTCCTATCAAAACTACCATTGAGTTTTCAGAAATCTGACTGAAAACACAGATTAAATGTGCTGAAACAGAGACTGTCAAGCCATTACCCTTATTGTGGCAGCTGGAGAGAGTGGGAGGGACAGAACCATCACCCCGATGATGACCGAAGCGATGAGAGGAGGGGAGCTCAGGATCAGGACACTCAGATTCAGGCCTGGAGTTCACCTATGATTCAGTTTTGGTCAGTCTGACAAGTCCCTCTGAGCAGCATGGTTATTCTTCAGAAGTGCCTAAAAAGTGTTTTGATCTTTTTTTCTCTACCTTCTGTATCAGAGGCAGCTGACTGTCTCATTAGCCTCCTTTCTCTTCTCCCCTTAAAAGTAAATCCTCTATTTTTAGGGAGATATCTAACCATCGAGAGTTCAGACTCCCTTTCAAATAGTTGTGATCCATAGGTCCAAGTTCTGGCCGGTGCTATTGAGCTAATATGAAGTATCCATTTATGAAATCATTACCAGTGGTCTTACCCCATATCAAGTTGTGGTAATACTTTCAAGGGTGCAAACAATGGTGAATTTCATGTGAAATCTAGACATATCTGTACTACCAAAACCACTCTCAATGTCTTAGTTTCTCAAGTTAGGATGATTCTTGGCCCACTTTTAGCATGGGAGGTCCTCAAGTGATGTGCTAGTCAAAAGGAAGTTATTTTGGACACGAAATACTTTCACTCATACTCCAATAGCTACACACTTTAAGTGACATTTTCTATGAATCTAGTTTCCAAAGGTTTCATCGATTCATAGACTCCAAGTATGTTTATCTTAAACAATCCTATATATATATCAGGTACATCCTACTAAAAGTATTTAAGGTAAAGGACTCTATAGTTCCTATATGCCATAGTCATTTTACTGTGGTATCAGAATGATTACACTATAATTTGACCTGCTGCTTACTTTTTACTAATTAGATATATAACCAAAAACCCATGCGCGACTTCTTGGCTTCCTTTCTATACTGTTATGACAAACAATCTCTCGCAACTCAACGGCATTTAGTATCGACCAATACCGCATCCAGACATTAGCCTAACAACCAAGAGTAGTCTCCTTTGATGCAGAATTGTTGATACACTCCTATTGATAAAACCAGTTTGATTTAAAGGTAAGATTCTTCTCTCATGCAGCACTCTGTGAGTCCATTTGCACACATAGTCCCCAAATTCACACTAGCATAAATTAATAAAATTTTGGAATCTGTTGGGTATATAAGGCTTTTCCTTTTTTTAAATTTAAAATTGTACACAATCTCCTGGTAAGTGTAGTGTTCTGCATCGGCATTCATTCCACCAGTTTCTCATCCTCTAAGGATGACAGTTTTTTACCGTCTTCAATCCCAACCACATCAGAAAATCACCCTGATTCCCATTTTCTTTGGAGCCTGTTTTGTTGTTTGCATTCCTTCCTGGTAATAATTACTAAATGTAAAATATAATAAGCTACAAGTAACAGAAGTATTCCCACCTACTTTAGGTAGAACTAGGTTTATTAATAGATAGGGAACTCAAAGCACACTTTAGAATATTAAGTTGACTCACTCAAACTGGAATTTCCAGGAATTATCCCTGACTCAACACCGCAGACCTGGAGACCAAGCTACATGCTGCCTCTGCCCCCATTAGCTGATGGGAACTGATGGGAAGTTGCTACCAAAGCTGGTGATTTCCAGGACCATAGCACCTCTGCAAGGATTCTCATCCGTAAACTTGCATGCTCCCTGCCTCGCTTGCCACAAGTAACTCCTTTCGAAAACAAAATTCTCAATTGAGAAGCTTTCTCACTTCATGTGGCTAAAGGATTCTCCGTCTGATTTATAAAATCTAAATCATATCCTGAACCTTAGTGTCAATGAAGTCTGAAAAGTAATATTTTTTGTCTAATTTCTCCTACGTCCTGGAAACAAATTTGAGTCAGTGTTGAGCAAGACAAGCTACTATATCTGACATATGATCGACTTTATAATAGATGTCAACTATCAAAATAGAATGTGTGTATATATATATATATATACACATATAAAAATATATAAAATGATAGATTAGACAAAGTTAATATGTTTGTTTACTGTGGCCTTTTAAATAGCCTTGTATATACAGAATCTCTTAAAAGGGCATATAAAAATATTTTAAGGCTTATTTCACCATAGAGGTATTTCTATGAAATATCTATTAAAAACTAAAGGAATCTTATTCAACACAATAGAGTTTTCGAAACAAGCAGCCTAACTGCTACTTTTTCAGACAAGTGCAGTAGTACAATTAATTACTTTCACACTCGTACCAAGAAAAAAGTTTATAAAGATGAAGACAAAAAGAAATACATTATATGTATGTGCATACACCAATATCGTGTATGTATGTGCATAGGTATGTCAAAACATGTATGTGGAAAACTGAGGTAGCTTATATAAAATATAAATAAACTAAAAAACAATAGCCAAACTGACAACATATAAATCCCAGCTGGACCACTGGAACACAGAACAAATAAATAAAAAACTGAAGACTAAAATAGACATGGAGGATCAGGACTTCATAGGAACTCCATGTTTCCTTTATCAACAAAATAAATAGATTAAGAAGTTTTTCTGACATTATGAATTAGAGTGTGCTATTTAAAAGGACTGAATGCTATCAGAAGTCTATGAAAATCTGCACATGACCTATAACATTTTAGAATTTTAATTACCAAGAAATGCACCCAGACTGGTGTGGCTCAGTGGATTGAGCACTGATTTGTGAAACAAAAGGTCGCTGGTTTGATTCCCAGTCAGGGCACATGCCTGGGTTGCAGGCCAGGTCCCCATTTGGGGTCGATGTATCTCTTCCACTTCAATGGTCCTCACTCTCTCTTTCTCCCTCCCTTCCCCTCTCTCTAAAAATAAATAAGTAACATCTTACAAAAAGAAAGCTCTTTAAAAAGAAATGCCTTATGTCTTGATATTAAACAATAAAAATGCAGGTTTTCTTAACAAAAAAAATAAATTATACATATTTTTTCTGAAATATGAAATGCCAGAACTTATAGAATCTATATCTATACTTTTAAGGAAAGCAATTCCCCAGGAATTTTTAATATTACCGATTTATTTTTTTTAAATAATTACTTTATTGTTGTTCAATTACAGTTGTCTGCATCCTCTCCCCTCCCCTCCCCCACCCCCTCCAACCTCACCTCCCTTCCCCACCTCCCTCCTCCCCCTTGGTTCTGTCCATGCCTCCTCCATTGTAGCCCCTGAAAACCCTTCTCCCCATTGTCCCCTCCCCCCACCCTCCTGGCTATCGCTAGACTGTTCTCAATTTCAATGTCTCTGGTTACTTTTTAATCTTTAATGTAATTTAAAGTTATTCACAAAGAAACAACTGCTCAGAAAATTTACCCTTTACATTAGTTTTAAAAATATTATTTTTATTATACCCTAATAATGAAATTAATATAGTTTCTAAAATACCATCAAGTAGGAAGGAAATTTGGTGCAAGTACATTGACAGAATTTTCTTTTTCACTTGAACTGTCATTTCAGATGAGCTCTGAAGGACGAGGAACCACTCGAGGACGTGGGAGGAGAGGAAAGGGCTTGCTCCTGACGTGGTAATGAGATTAGAGATGCAGGCAGGGACTCGGGCGCGTAGGGCCGGGCAGGCTGCAGTAAGGTGTAGAACTTTTGACCTCTTTGCAATGGAAAGCCATTGAAAGATTGTTAAGCAGACCGTCAATTGACATGATTTACATTTTGGAAAGATCCCTGGGGCTGCAATGTGAAAGAGAGGGTTCTGGAGTAGAGGTAGATACAGGAAGGCGCGGTGGGCAAAGTATAGTAATCTAAGTGAGATGTGGTTGGGGCTTAGACCAGGGTCATAGTGAATCTGAAAAGAAGTAGACATATATGGAACATATTTTGAATACAAATTGATGAGATATAATGTGGATTGGACATCAAGAGTGAAAAAAAAAAAACTAGAGAAATCAAAGATGACCTCTTGGTTTGGCTTTAGTGACTGGGTGAATGGTGTTGCCCCTCTCAAAGTCGGAAGATGTTATCTAAAAAATATGTTTATAGAAAGGGGAGGAATAAAGAAATCTGTTTTTGAAATGTTAAAGTTGGAAATACTTATTAGACATGAAGCAACAGTGATGTGTGAGTACTTGTTAGACATTGTAAATAAACTAACGCTTTGTGTGAGGGCGTAGTCAAGGGTTATCACCCACGTTCCAGACTGCCTGATGGAAATGCCACGCTCCCTGCGGTAGGCTAGGAACCCAACTCAGAGGGTGCTGCTCAGATCCCTGGAGATGCCCTGACTTATGTGAGATATTTGAGTTAGGGAATAGAAAAGGAATGGATACCTTCCAAAGAGGAGATGATTGTAAAGCCAGGGAACTTTTGTTTTTGAAACTGTTGTTTTGGAACTTTTTTTCATTTTTAAGCCAGCACAACTTAAACATAGTTTTGTATTATTAGGTCAGCAAATGCTTTAAGGGATTCAATGGGAAACATATATACATGTTGCGGTAATTAATCTTGAACAAATATCAATTAGGACACTATAGTTACCTCACATAACACATTTATATCTATAGAAACGATGGGCTGGGGGCCCAGGTTTATATTAAAACTAAAAATTATATAAAACATTTTAAGTTGATATACATTTTCTGAAACTGCAAATTATTTTATATGTTCATTTTTTTCTATAAGGAACAATTATAATTTATTTTTAATTAAAACCATACATATATTTAAGTTTTTTTTATTCTTACAAGAATTTAAATTTCTTTTATTTTTTTTGGAAATGGTTACTTTTGGGGAAGTTGAGTTTGCTGTGGAAAATTGCAGTCAGCAATTTCCTTATGTAAAGTCTACATGAGGGACATGAAAACTGATTTGGGCATATGCGGGACAACACTAGGTATAAGGTGAGAAATTGGAAACAAATTAAATTCCCAATAGAAGGGAGAATTTAAAAAAAGATTCATCTCAACACTTAAAGAATAATGAATGGGATGATTTAAATTAAGCTTGTTAGGTATCTTATAAGAAAGAAAAATGTTTGTACAATGGTTGTTAATTGACTTCACCAATAACAATTATGTTTTTTAGTATAATCATCAATGTTTAAAATGGTCATTAAGAACCCTATATACTATGATTTCATGTCAGCTATAGTTACTCCTGAGTATTAGAATAATTTACTGTATTTCTTCTACTTTCTCCTTTACATTTTGTTTATTACATTTATTCTATTTTATTCTTGTCAAATTAATTAGATAAAACCAAGAAAAGCAAAACAAACCAACAATATGACTTTTGGGAAAATCTTTTGAGGTATTATTTCAACATTCAGAATCTCATCAGACAATAGTTGTGTTCTTCAGTAAATAAAAAATAACATCCATCTCTCTCACCTAACGTTTGGACCAAATGAGAAGTAAGACAAAAATAGTACAGAAGATGTGCGGTCAGAAAACACCTTGTCAGTAATAAAGCTAATATCTGCAGCTTAGGTGCTTTCTTAATATTGAAGCCCAAAATTTGGGATATTCCCTCCCCAGTCGTAGGTAATGTTTGAATACTTCTAAAATGTCTGTTCTTATAGAACTTATAACATGAAGAGTTAGAAAAGAATGGATTTTTCTGAGAAAAGATTGGATCTTATGAGAAAAGAGAAGAAACAACAAGCAACATACAAATGCCAGGTTCTGCACTTAAACTCAGTAGTGAAAGGGTCACTCGTCTTTGGAAAAGGACTGAGTTGGGGAAGAGGGAGGATGAGCAGGCCAGTAGTGTTGTGTTTGGGAACGCCCTCCACCTAGAAGGAAACATCAGGAGTTAGAAAGTGTAGTATCTGAATTACATTACATGCAGAGACTAAACCATATTTATGGATTCAATTTCTTTTGTAAATCTAATCCATGATACCTAGAAAAAACAATATATAAATTTCTATTTGTGAATTTACATTCACAGAACTAATTCTTGAGCAATTAAACCAAATTGGGGGGGGAGAAATTATTCAGAGTATTTATCAAAAGTCATCTTGACATGGTTGATATAACAAAGCATCCAAATATACCTATAGTTTTGATGTTGCTGTTAGAATATATATTCTAAAAGGAAAATATTCCTTTTTTGTGGAGAAGACAAAACTAACTTTTCTTTTTTCAAATGGGAAATTATCAATGATTGTTAATTTTATTTTTACAGAAATTATCTATGATATGGTGCAATTAGATGTGATAGGTTCTTAAACATTTTTATATCATTTAACAGTATATCTTGGACATCTTTCTATGGAAATGTATAGAGAACAGTTTATTTATTTTTTATGAACCCAAAGAAACCTATTAAATGTGAATATTTTTATTTATCTAATTTTCCTTTGGTAAACAACAAAATTAGGGGGCATTAAATCTACCAAATTATTAGAAAGTATAATTTCCTTCACTTATCAGATTATTCTGTAGACTAAAATATTAGAATTAAACGTCTGGATAAGGAAATGCACAGTTGAATTGTTATAATGTATTCCAGAGTTAGTATACATAAAATACTTAGTTGAATAACATTTCCATTAAAAGTAACTATTAATTTGGATAGATTTCCAGTTCATTCAAAGTATTGCATACTTTAGTTTTGCTGTATTTAAATACAGAAAAAAGTGATAAAAATATTTGATTAATTATGAAGTTATTCTAGCAGTATTTCTTCAATCTAGCAAAACATATGATTGTAATAGTCAAGGATTCATAATTGCACAGTATTTCAGGAGAAAATTAGTAAAATATGATAAATTTGTACTTGTTCCAACTGTAATTTTAATGTGTTTCCAATTAAGACACTTAATGAGTAAAAGAATAACTGACATGTTTTGTTTAGAAATATCTCTAACAACTTGCCCAGCCAGAACCTGAACAAAAAGAAACAATTTTCCTTGTAGTCTGCATTTTAAAAGCAACACCAATTCTTTAGGTATATTTAAAGGCTTCATTATGCCACAAGTTCTAACCTGTGATGTTCGTGGAAATAGCTTATTCCTTAATCCATTTGTAAACAACAAATACTAAAACTTCCTATGCTTCACTAACAGTATTAAGTATTAAGAATACATAGACATGTCAGACATGTCATCTGCCCTGCAGGATTTCATAGAAGCGACATCATTCTGTCAAAAAAAAAAAAAAAACAGCTATAATATAATCTATACAACCTAAGATCAAGAGTATAAAATCAGGCAATTTAAATAATATAACATGCATACTTATATTACCATAGGATGTGTTCTTTGAATGGATGTGTGAATTACACCATTCTCTTATTACTGTTGTGAAGTGTGCACAATGGTTATTCATGCATTTAGCAAAATGATAAAGTATTCAAATATGTTCTAAGAAACCCTCTATTTTAATGTTTAAAAGTTTAGTGTTTATGGCATATATATGCTACCCAGCCAACAACTCTGTTCCCAGAAAGAACTACCAGATGAACGATTCATTTATCAACATGTAGGAATGTCAATCTGGTGATCCCTAGGAGCACACCAGATTTTCTAACATATCCTGGGGCTTTTCCCAATCTAGGTTTGCATTATCAAAACACTGCCGATCATATGTCTGTTATATCAGAGTCTTACTCATTAATAAGAAATCAATGACCTACTGGGGGGGGCGTGATCAATGACTACTAGGGGGAAGCAAGGATAGTAGGGCAGTCATATGGGGAATTTTTTGGTTTGGTTCTGAAATTTATGGGTAAAATGATGACGGAGTATCAGTCCTTTGTAAGGCTCTGGGCTAGGTGCTCAAGGTCAGTCTTGGGGGAATGGGGCAGACCTGAACCTGAGAGGAGGGTTGAGATGGATGGTCAAACGTCTCAACAGCAGTGTTTGAACAAGTGGTTCAGTATCTTCCAACTTCCAAACACTCAACTGTATACGTGACGCATCTTACTCAATGCATTTTGCCCACCATTTTCTATGTATTCTTTTTTAAAGATAGTAAAGGCACACCACTTTCATATGATGCCATTTTCCTCCAAAAGCCTAAAAAATGTGTCATAATCTTCACAATTCTAATTATCTTTAAATAAAAGTAAAAATAGATGAGCATTTATAAATATGCCATGGGTAAGATGAGTATAAACTGGACATACATCATTTGCCACTTGAGCTACAGCAGCAGGAGAGTCGGTATTACATGGGAGTTTGCTGAAAACGGAGAATCTCAAGGCCTGCACTGGATATGTACTTCAAAATATCTTTAGATGTTCATATTAATGATATAAGAAAATTAAGAAGCACTGGTTTATAGAATTCTGTGTGTATTGAAAGAGAATGAGATAAGGTTAAAATGAGAGATAAGGTGCTAAAAGGAATGGCAGGTTAAAAAGAAGATACACTTGAATAGTCGGTACAGCTGTAGCAGGAGCTGAATTGAAATGGTCGAGCAGACGTGCTGTTTTGATTGTTCTTCATCTTGTTCTCCTTTAGAATATCCAATGATCCTGAGAGCATTCTAACACACTCAGGATATGCTCCTCTAAACTCAGGCTAAATAAAATTACACATTCAGGAACTGCAAGTCACTTGACCTAGATGGCCTCTTTGTTAAGCAAGTTGAATGTTTTGAAGTATTTTTAAAGTATTATTGATTGCATTTTTTCTGTTACAGGTTCACAGCAAAGAGTGAATGACAAAGCTGGCAGTGTCTAAAACCTATTGTTTCATGACATTTAGAAGAATGTCCTAAATGAATGTTTTAGGTAGAATTGGTAACTCCCTCGTTTGTGCTACGGTAGAACTTCATTTCTGCCTTGAGGGTTATGTGTCTGTCTCAGCATAACACAGGCTCCAAGGGAAACAGCCCACGGCACACAGCCTGTACACAGCAGGTGCTCTACACCTGCTTCATTAGGGAAGAACTGATTAGCTAAGTGACAGAATCAATGATGAACTAAATAGATTAAGTTAAAAAAAGTTCATTTGTCATCATAGTCTAACAAGGAGGGAAAGGGAGACCTGTGCCCTCAGCAGTTGTATGGAGAGGGTCATTAAACCACAGGGGTCCATTCTGTGATTTTTCAAGTGGCGGCTGCTTCATTCACTCAGCAGGTACTGCCAGCTACTCTATCACTGATAGTCCCAGGGAGGGCCACTTAGGGGCAACTGACACTTTAGGGGGATTTCATATTCACGGAGATAGCAGGCTACCAAGTTTATTCCATTTCTTATATATGTTCCGCACAACTTCTGAACACAAACATGAATAGGAAAAAGAATTATATTGAATCCAGTTGTCCTCTCTGCTGCAGCCAGGGACATTAGGTGGTGCAGACACATTGCAGAGTCACAGAGGTTCATTTGAAAATAGATAAAAGAGAGATGCAAGGTAATGTAAGTAAAATCATAAAATGAATTTTATGTATCATTAATTCTGATAACTGATTTTATTGCTTTGGAAAATTACTATGGCAGTCTGCTACAAAATACTTAACCTAATTTAAATTTCAGAACACAGTTTTTGGAAAATCACTAGAAGCAATATTTTTAATCAATGAAGTGGATCTAATTTGGATTTTAGGTGGGGAGAGGGAAAGAGGGAAAGAGGGAGAGGGAGAGAGAGAGGGGGAGAGAGAGAGAGAGAGAGAAAAATGGGAAAAAAAGTTTCCTAAACACTTTGTATTTCAAGTCTGTGTCTTAAATGTCACAAGAAGCAAAATTAAATAATGATTTTATTTCTATAAAGAGAACCTACAAAAGATTAAAATCTAAATTATTTCTTTGCTGGCATATTTTAATTGATATTTTATAGAGTCATTATGGTTCCAGGAACTACTTTATTCCCATTGTATATCATTCTTTTCAAGAACCAGATAATGTTTAGGAATTCTATTAAAATACCTAACAAATATTGTTTTAGGAATTAGCATTAAAACTGCTACTACTTTGCTCTGACTAATAACTGAAGACGTTATTTTGATTCTCAAAAGTTTGAATCAGGAAAAGCAGGACCACAGTGTTTTATGAAGTTTAATTTTTCCAGTAGCTTATATTTGGTTAATGAATTCACCTTTATCAAAAGGTTTGGCTAAATCAAACACCAGTGCTATAACTGTAAGTCTCATACAGATAAAAAAGAAAATCTCTACTTTCCCATTTGTTCGTTATAAAATGTTGGTAATTGTGGGAAAAGGCCATGTTCACATCTGTTGGTTGACTACCTGCTGTGAATTGTAGTCAGCACTCACAGAATACTGGCTTCATTTCCTTGTTTTATTTCTTCCTAAAGCAATCATCCATGGTGCCAGCAAATAAAGCTATTCACTGCACTTAACCCCAAACCTAGATGAGGTCATTAACTGTCAGAGTCGAAGGAGTGCCAACAGTATATAAACTAGTGCCTTCTCTGGACATTGTTGAGGAATGCAAACATTTTTTAAAATGATGCATATGTGTTGATAGGAGGAAAAGTGAATTAACTCTGCTTATTCAAGGGAGATCAGAGGCTTTGAAATCAATGGGCCAAATTCTACTTTATTTATGTGTCTATTACTCTTGATGAAGTCAAGATGCTCATAAATGAAAGCAGAAGGCTGCCCGACTCATTCTAGATATTGGCAAGTTTTAGCTTTGTCTTAAGACGCCCTTGTATTTTTATTTGACAAAAAAAAAAAAAAAAAAAATCAAGTACAGAGCATCTATTTTTACCACTTCTGATTGACAATCATTTTATACAGACGTACCTTTCCTACAGGATCCATGGAATTAGGTTCACTCAAATGAATTTAAGTGAGAAAAGTTCTGTGAGAGAAGTTAGTTACTTACAAAACAATAACAGAATCGATTCACTAGTGGTTCCTCTGGCAAAGAGCAGGGCGCCTGAGTCTCATGGTGGGAAGTTATAATCCTTTGATCCAAAATTCTGATCCTCTTTGCAGAACATGCTCTAGAATGGATAACTAAATCAAAGAATTTTGAATGGAATATGATAACTTTTTTACAAAGTATGTTAAAAATGCCCATTCTGCATTGTAGAGAAATGGATTTCTTCTCAGAAAATCCAGTATGCTGACATCATCAGAGAGGTAAGATTAACAGAAAATAACTTTGGGATACTGAATTTTTAATCTTCTTTTGAACAGACCATTTTACCAACCAGACAAAAAAACAAAAACAAACACTGTTCTATGCAACAACTGCGGTTAGAGAGGATGATACTCTAGCAAATACCCCATATTCAGGTGATTTTATTTCAGATACTGTAATATCCAAAGAGCAGAGAACACAGAGGAAATACATTTGATGTGATGGAATGTGATGGGATAAAATGATTCACACACACACAAAAAAATATTCCATTTTTAAAAAGAAATGGGTGATGAAACAGAATAATTCCATAGTAACATATAAATACTGTATGTACTAGATTTCATGAAAAGAAAATAAAAGAAAATATAGCAAAATATATAATGCCTGTCTCAGGATAATGAAATTCAGAAGGATTATCTTCATTATCTTTGTACTTTCTGCATTTTATAACAAAAAACATGCTTAAATTTTAGATAAGAGTGCAATTATTTAAAGAACTGCTGTCTTTTAAATATTTGTGCAATGAACCAGTAATGCACATAGCGATTTCATTTACAGGCTAAATCAAAAGCCTATGTGTAACATAAAGTGAAATTTTGTTATTTTAATCACGTAGGACATTTCTACATGGCTTCATTTGAATTGAATATTTAGATCATTTCAATATGCACTTACTGAATACCTGTCCTTTCTTGACTAACAGGATGTCAAGAGTTTCTTGAACTCTATTAATAATTTACAAATTATACTAAAATAAAGCCTGTCATTTCATTCTCACAACACTGTAAACTTTTATTTTTAGCATATATGTAGCTGAAGAAAGAAAGAATTAGTGCCACAGTTAGGAAAAGACGGAGGCAGAGGTTAAAACCATAGTTTCCCCTTCCATGCTTAGTTTTCTTTTTAGTATTATAATTGCCTCTCAATAACTGAAATAAAAGATTCAACCTTTTTACAGACTCACAGTAGCCTCAATGTGTTATTCATGAAAAGATTGAGCTGGAGTAACTAAACTCATTCCTTGCAGCATAATAATGACCAGAGACAAATTGATTAAAAAAAAAAAAAAGAAAGAAAAAATGCTTCCTGCTCTATATGGAGCTACCAGAGAGGGTAAATTGTGTTGGATAACCAAATACTACATGGCACATTTTGCAGGAACAGAAAGAAGGCCAGTGTGAATGACACAGAGGGAAGGAGAGCTCCAGTGAGGTGAGATGAGCCCAGGGAGAACTGGCAGGCACACACAGCGCACCCCATGAAGATAGTGTCAAAAACCTTAGCCTTCATCATGTGGGACTAGAAATCTATTCAGATATTTTAAGAATCCATGGAGTATAATCAAATTTTAATTTTTAAAAATATGGCTACAATATGAAGAATTGTGGGAAATGGATCACAGTGGAAATAAAGTATTTAGATTGGAAACTATTATAGAATAAAATCCATATGGAATGGTACTTAATATGTAATTTATGATGACTCTGGTTGTGATTATGCATTAATAGAACGAGGAAGGGACAGTGTATGAGTTATCAGTAGGGTAATTTTCATCTATAATTATTTATTAATCAACCAAAGTAGACATACAAGTCACTGAGGAAGATATAAATTGGTCTTTATCATTCAATAATCTTCAAAGCTGGACCATATCAGTTATGACTATTCACTATTTGCTGAGAATTATAAGTCAAAAGATATATTTAACCCATTGATTTCAGCAGTTCATATATTTTTAATGGAAATGCATGTTTTAACAACAGAGTATGAGAGATCACTAAGGAGAAAAATGGGTTGTCACATTAATTTGAATCATCAAATAGTGTTTGTGCAGTTAAGTATCAGTAAGTACTCTTTGATATTTGACATCTGACTTCAGTCAGGTATGTACACAGTTGCTGATTCAATTGTTTTGCAAAAGAACCTATATGATTTTCTACTCAGCCATAACAACATAGTATAACAATAAATCCTTACTTATAATTGGGAAGATAGTCACAAATGAATTTTTGAACTAAACACTTGAAATAGTTTTACTGATTGAACACCTGTCAAATGCCAAAATATACTTTGCCAATGAGGCTTATTTAAATTACTACGTACCCATGGGTCAATATGCTAATCATTCTTCCCCAAAACCTGGTAAGTTGCAGAAACTGAGAATGCTTAATTTAAAAAAACTTAATAGCTAGGGTCCTTACATAATTGACCGAGTCATCCATCTGTTGCCACTCTAGCTAGGTTCCCACCACATGTACTCTCAGTGCCTGTATGGACTACTTTCAGCCAATGAACGAGCACTGAGTGTACAAATAAAGACCATGTCTTTGAGACATGGGTTTACAGTAGCCAAGTGTTGGAAGCAACCTAAGTGCCCATCAGTAAATGAGTGGATCAAAATCTATGGCACATTTACACAATGGACTACTACACAGCAGAAAGAAAGAAGGAGCTCTTACCCTTTGCGACAACATGGATGGATCTGGAGAGTATTATGCTAAGTGAAATTAGCCAAGCAGTTAAAGACAAATGCCATATGATCTCACCTATAAGTGGAACCTAATCAACAAAACAAACAAGCAAGCAAAATATAACCAGAGGCACTGAAATAAGAACAAACTGACAGTAACCAGAGGGAAAGTAGGGGAGGGGATTATGGGAGGGAGGGCAAAGGGTTGTCAGGAAAAAAGGGGAAAGGACACATGGACAAAGCCAAAGGGGGGTTAGGATCGATGGTGGGAGGTGGGGATGGCTGGGGTTGGGGGGAGTGTTGTGGGGAAAATGGAGACAACTGTACTTGAACAACAATAAAAAAGAGAGAGAGAGAAAAAAAAAAGACTATGTCTTTGAGATTTGGGACTTCCCAGATGAGTGACTGGCTCTAGAACTCCCAGTTGGCACTGCCAAATCTTTCTTGAATGTTCACTACGATCTGAAACCCTTCCTACTCAAACCTCCTACTTTTTCCTCCTCTTTTTCAGCATCACTGCAGAAAGGTTCTCCTCACCTTTTTCATTTCCCTCATTTTTTGCCTTAACCAGCATTTCCTGCAACAATTAACTCCCGTACCTAATTTTGTCTTGGCGCCTACTTCTCAAAGAAACTCTACAAACAGAAGCATTGCCGGTAGTGGCCTGAGAAACAGATACGTTAAGAAGAAATTAGCAAGGCCTCAGCTGGTAGTACCTATTCCCATTACTAAAGATTTCATTGTTAGTGACCTGCAAAGATGCCCCGGTGTAGGTAAATTCTCATGTAGATACAATGATTTCAGATTTTAGAGATGGAGGGAGAGTAAATTGGTTCTGATCTGTTCCCTGTGTGTGTGTGTGTGTGTGTGTGTGTGTGTGTGTGTGTGTGTGTGTGTGTTGGGTGGTGATATGCATCCCCCACCACCAAACAATTCTCCAAAACTAGCTGGGTATCCAACAGCTCAACTCAATGCTCTGTTCCTGGAGACAGTGTAGGATTCCACAGGTTAAGGGTTTGGTCCCATAAGACTGCCCCATTAAAATGCCATTGCAAGTCCAGGGTATCACCCGTGTTTATGACCAAGCAGCTATAAATTAGAGATTCTCACAACCCCCTTCTTAGTTCAATTCATTTGCTAGAGTGGCTCACAGAATTCAGAGAAACATTTCACTTCTTAGATAGGCAGATAGAGGAGATGCACAGGGCAGGGTATGGAGAAGAGGCACTGAATTTCAATGCCTTCTTTGTGTGTACCAAATCTCTTTTGTATTCACCAACTCAGAAGCTCTCTGAATCCTTTTGGGTTTTTATGGAGGCTTATTACAAAGGCATTATTGATTCAATCATTGGCCACTGGTGATAGAACCCAAACAGCAGCCCTTCTCCCCTCCGTGAAAGTCAGAGGGTGGCATTGAAAGTTCCAACCCTCTAATCATGTGATTGACATTTTTATTCCCCTCATCACTTAGGAAGTTCCAATGGTTTTAAGCATGCTATACCAGAAATATGATGAAAACCAAATATATATTTCTTATCACAAATCACAATGTCTCCAGGGGACCAATGCCTACAGGGATAGTAGAGGCAGAAGGTTACAGCTGAGCTGACATGGTGTTGTCACCACATAGATAAATAATAAGAGATTGAGGGTCATTGACAAGCAGTTAAAGGCTATACATGAAAGTCAGGGGAGAAGGGTCTCTTCAGTAACTTACAAATCACTCATCTCCTGGAGTAGATGAGTAGACACAGCTGGGCAGCAGACTGAGGCTCAGATAGAATCACAGAGCTCAGTGACATTAAACTTTCCAAACTAAGTAGGTCACAATGCTAAAGTCAGTCGTATTGTTAAACTCTGGGACCCAGTTATATGGGATGAGACTATCTAGATAAATATCCCAGAAGATAATGTCTCCACAGAGACCTTTAAACCCACAGAGCTTGCAGAAGTGGCCCACCCATCCCTAGTGAAAGCCAGCATTACCCCCAAGCTGGATAAAGCTGCAGAAGTCTATCCCCACAAAACCACAGGTGCTCCACTCAGGAACTTGTTTTCATCTCCTCTTGACTTCCAGGATGACAAGGGTTAAATCCAGAATAATTTAGCTGTGAGCTTGCAGATCCAGATAAAGAAAGGAAGAAATATACCAAAGGGGCTGCAATGATCAGTAAGAACTTTCCAGACGAGCCAAGAGTATCCCTGAGACTAATTTAGAATGTACTTGATTGTGTGGGCTAGAATTAAGCCTAGATAAACAAGGTCAGTGATTTGAATACATTTTCTCAGGATATCAGGTTACATACCCAGACAAGTACCCCATAGGTTGGGGCAAACTCCAGCAAAAGCCATTGCTGGAGTGGCTCTTAGCAGTGTGGAGAAAGTGATGGCCAACACAGAATGGCAGGTGGTAGAGAAATAGATAAAGAACTGAGAGTAGTAGAAATATGGGGTGGATATACAGGGTGTGGCAAAAGGAGGTTTACAGTTGTTCGTTTGCAAAGTAATACAATAGTTGATAAATAATAATAATATAAGAATAAACTCTGTTTCATGTACTCACAATTATAAACCTACTTTTGCCCAAATCTGTATAATATAAGGCCAGAAGACTCACAGGGAATAATGTTCCATGAGAGAGCCCAGAGGGCAGTTTATTCATCAAGTATGAGAATGCATTGGTTTGTGGAGTACCGGTATCACTAAGAAATTCAATGGAAACTCTGCAGGCTAATTCTGAGGTTAAGAGAGAAGCCAGAGACTCTCAATAATATTCATAGGGATAATATAGCCTTAAGTAATGAAAGACAAGTGGGCAAAATGACAGTGCCATATTGTCGAAAGCCAAAGGTCTGTATTTTCTTTAACCAACAGCATGGTGGAGGGGCATTCAGGCAGCCTGGCACACAGTGAGTTGTAAAAATGACAAAGAGATCATGATTTTAGTAGGGACACAATAGAGGGGCATATAGCAAGGATGGTACTTGACATCTACAACCAGAAAAATGCAATAACAGAAGATGAAGTCATTTCTGTCCTTGGAAAATCATGGTCCTTGCTCAGTACCTAGTCCAGAGTGAATTTTATGTCAATAATTCCAATTGAAAATATACCTGGGTCCCTAGGAGGAAAGATCCTGCAAAATAACTGAAAATATAATTATAATTATCCCTCTACTCTCCTAAAAGGGACCTATGGCCATTTGAACAGATGACTCTACAATGGGGAAAGGAGAATACCCAAGTGTTACAAACACTAAGGACCAGAATGTTGTGATTTCAGTGATATTTGAAGATCCAAAGCATCAAATATATCTCCTGTTAGAAAAGAATGATAGCTCAATTTCAGCTCATAGGAAAAGCCAACAGTTTTTGAGTGCTTAAGATTTTTTAGGTACCAATGACTTCATTTAATAAAAGTTCTTAAATTTGTTTATTCCTTTACCAATATTATTAGATGCACAATTGGCAGACACCATAGTATGATATAAAAGGCATGGCCATTTAGACCCATGGCATCCAGAGATTCACTCAGTGATTATTTTTCTAGCCTTAAGTGTGTAATTAGAATGGATATACTTGTAGCTGGAGTAGTTTCCACATATGGTTCTTTGCTTTTAGGGTAAAAACTATCACATTAGGAAAGCCCAAGTAGAAATTTCTGAAACTATACCCTCTCACAAATTGTCCAAGATAGTAGATCCAACACAATGAAGTACCCTGGAAGGGGAAAGGGAAGGCAGTAGAGTTTAGCATCATGATTAAGGATGCCAATGATGCACAAATGCTGACACCTATCATACACACACACACACACACACACACACACACACACACACACTTATTTTGCCCCTTGGATTCTATAGAAGGTGCAAGAATCTGGAGAATAAATGTGGACTACATCATTTAGTAGTATCCCAGTATAAACAGTTGAAGGAGATGAAAATGAGAAAAAATGATTTACAGGGAGCTTTTTTTTTATGTGGGTGAAAATTGCACTGTTCATTTTCTTTATGTTGAAAGTGAAGTGGTCTAAGGAGAGGACATGATAAATTTATAGATGATAGATATAGATAGATATAGAAATGGATATATAGAGAGAGATATAAATTCATGGGCAATAATCAGTAGCTTGCTCTTCTTATCGAGGCTTTCAGAAACATGCCTGGAATACTGACAACAAGGATATTTGAGATCGAAATATATACATGAACATTGGGATTGGACAAAAAGGTAAAAAATTTGTATCATATATTAATGGCCACCAGAAAGCAAGAGACATTAACAAAATCAACAAAATAACTTGGACAATAAACTCTTGTGAGCCATTACCGCTGTCTTCTCTTAATTGGTATAATAGGAACATAAACAAAGTGGTCATGATGGTACAAAATGAGGTTATTACAGTTTATCTTCTGTACTGAAGGAGTAAAAGGTCATATACAGTAGGAAGGATAACAATTCTGTGTATTGAATGCCTTTCCTACCCACAGATTATGAACCAGCAGTGTTATTTAAGATCTTATGGGACATCTGCTCCACAGGGATGTAATGCACAGAAAATAACATCTTTTTTAGATAATCTGCTTCACTGAAGGAGTTGTGTGGGTGCATCCATGACCATGGGATCATGCGCTGCATGGTGGAATAAAATATTGTACCATCTGGAGATACTTGACTTTATCAAGAACTGGAATGGCACAGCTGAAGAGGGTTGCCAACTAGGAGACAACCCTCTGAAAGAATGGATGTCATTTTTCAGGATGCAGTATAACACATTAAATTAGAAATTTTCATATGGTGATATATCCACAAATAAATACCGTGTATACATAGGTCCACCATGTATCAATGAGTAGAAGTGGCTCCATTTATCATTACGCATAATGACTCAATAAAGGGTTTGTTCCTTGTACTCACAATTTACATGGGTGACAGTCCTGGACCCCAGGAGAGTGTACTCTTGCCATGGGACACAGCAAGCGCTCACATGGACTACAATCTATGGCTATTGCCAAAGAAATTTAGAATCTTTGTGTCTGGGTACCAGCCAATAAGAAGGGTTACTACCATGACAAGGGTAAAGGACCTGATCATAAAGAAGAGATGTGGCCCTGGCTGGTGTAGCTCAGTGGATTGAGCACGGGCTGTGAACCAACGGGTCACTGGCTCAATTCCCAGTCAGGGCACATGCCTGGGTTGTGGGCCAGGTCCCCAGTGGGGGCCACGTGAGAGGCAACCACACATTGATGTTTCTCTCCCTCTCTTTCTCCCTCCCTTCCCTTCTGTCTAAAAATAAATAAATATTTTTTTTTTTAAAGAGATGTGAATGCTTTTGAATGGAGACAGGAAAGAATAAGTATGGAAGCCATAAGATTCCCTTGGTGTCACATAATATTCCCTTACCCCATTGGAACCATAAAAGGACAGGTGCAGCAAGCTTGACCTAAGAAAGACATGATGTCCAAAGGCTCAGACATTTCAGTAATAATGATTGGATCACAGAGCCATAGAAGCCACCACAACCTATCAGGGGGATAGCTGAGGATTGGGGTGACAAGGATTTGGAGTGGTTAATAGAGGTGAGATAAATGAGTACCAGCTGGGGCCCTGAAAGTAACTTTAGCAATGAGGGGGGTGCCACAAGCTTCCTCCTTCTAAGTTTCCTCTTAATGGAAACCATAGAGAAGCAACCTCCCAAAACTGTGAAGTAAATTAGATCTACATGGTGCAAAGAGTGGATAGTGGCAACCATGAAAATATGCAATTCAGATCTTCTGTGTGGGCAGCATTCTTGACTGATGTCCAAGCTACCTCTCTGGATTCATCATCCTGTTCATGTTAATACCACATTTCTTACAGGCTTCTCCCACATACTGACCAAATACTGTGCGGGCACTAATGCAAGCCTATTCCTACAAGGCATGGACCACTCTGCCATAACACTTTGGCTCCAGGACTGCCATCAGGATGGACAGACCATTCTCAGAATTGCACTGCAGAATGAGATTCTTTTTACTCAATTATCTTTCCTTCCCTCTCTCCTTCATACGTGTTAGATATAATCACAGGCTGCAGTCTCCTCTGCCTTTTTCATCTCACTCCCCTTTATCCTTCACCAATGTTTTCCCCACTAATTCCTTGCAAATAATATTCCACTTTGGTCTCTGTTTCTTTTGGAGATCTCTAAATAACAAAGTCCGGAATGAACTGGACCCCTTGGACAATCTCTGTCTCGTTAACAATAGTCCTGTAAGGTAAATGTCATCATCGCCACCATGTCAATGAGAAAACTGGGGCACCAGAAGTCAGCACATTTGTTCATAATAAAAGAGATATAAAACTTTGGAAGACAGTCTATTTGAATCTAATGTCAGTTCACTTCCCACTACACCTCTGAGTGATTTATGACTTTCAGCCCCTATGGTCATTGTTATCAAGTCCATTGGAATATAATCACTTTTCCCTTGCAGTCATTTTTAGCTTGGCCCAAGCTCCAAAGTCCCTTTCATCCTCAATGGCTTTCTCCATTCTTACTAAATGTATCATATTTCCTTCTGCAATGAGATCAGAGGAAATTTATCTTCCATCTTTTATCTCTATTAAGTTTCTCTGTATATGTTAGATCTCATCAAATATTATTTCTTCAGGAAAATCTTCTCCAGCTTCCATTTAGCTACTCAATATTGTGTGGTCACTTGATTAATTCCAACCCTTTACCCCATTCATACAATCCATATGAAACAGACAGAATGCTTGATTTCTGCACACCTTTGTTTTGCTAGCATCTCATGCAATACCTACCCCAAATAGACATTCATTAACATACTGTTAAAAGACTGAAGAAAGGACTAAATGAATAAACCATGCTTCTTAACATTTGACTTTTAGAATATATGTTGCATTTGTTTCAAAATCTATTCTACTCACAAAATATGATTAGAAATGGTTGACGTATTTTGTGCCTTACTTATCCTACTTGCTAATAAATTTAAGTCACTGTGTAGTAACTACTAAAGCAAAAGTCAAGAAACTGAGAGCTCAGCAAATGGTGACAAATGCCATTAAAGTGTGTCAAACCTGAAAATTATCCCATGGGGTGACTTTGAAAAGCATGGAATCAACAATTTCTTATTTCTCCTTTTTCCTTTCAATAATATCACATAAATCCAATTATAGAAAATTAAAAGGTATGATTTGTCAATAAAGAGGAATAAAATCATTGATATTTGCCATTATTCAATATCTCTGTGTCCATGCACATAAAGGGTTTAACTTCCCAATCTTTTGAATGTGGATGTGGCCACCTGACCAGTTACAACCATGGAATGTGACTGGGAGTGAGGCACACTCAGCTTTCTACTTCTCACTCCTTCTCTGCATGAACACTGGGGGCACACATTGAGAGGTCAGAGCATTTTTGTTCAGAGCCATAGTGTGTAGTGCAGAACTCTGAGCTTTGTAGCAAAAGCGAGAAGAATACACTCGTTACTGGAAGTCACTGATATCAAAAAAGTTATTCTTCCACACATTAAAATATACACTATCCTTAGCATAATACTGGAGAGTATACATGATACTCTCCAGTATTATGCTAAGTGAAATAAGCCAAGCAGTGAAAGACAAATACCATATGATTCCATTTATAACAGGAACCTAATGAACAAAACAAACAAATGAGTGAAATAGAACCAGAGGCATGGAAACGAGGAATAGACTAACAGTGACAAGAGTGGAGGGGAGAGGGGGAGAAGGGGGAGGAAGGGGAAGGGTCTAGTCAAGGAACATGTATAAATGACCCATGGACACTGACAACAGGGTGGGGATTGACTGTGGGAGTGGAGGGGGAGGGCTGTGGAGAGCAATGGGGAAAAATTGGGGCAACTGTAATAGAAAAACAGTAAAACAAAAAAATAAATTAAAATGTATATATATGTATATATATGTATATATATATACATATAAATGTGTGTACACATACATATAAATGTGCATATATGTGCATATATGTATGTGTGTGTGTATCCTCTATCCTGACTCTTAAACTATATTTAGGTTTATTCATGAAAAATATGCAAGTTGTGTGTGGGAGGAAGTATTTGTTTGAAGAGGTATTTTTTAACTTCTTAGTTAGCTGAAATGGAGGACAAAGCATGCTGCGCATGGAGCAGTGACCGAGCACATGACTCCATAGCTCCTTCGGTCTTAGATGCCACGTCATTTAACTCCTCGGGGGTGATATCTGACACTTCATCACATATTCATGAGCTGTGTTAACTGAAAAGATTTATTAAAATTTTAATACATAATTGGTTTTTAGTCCTTTTTATGGGTGATTATTATGAAAATTACCTGGAAAGTAATTAATATAATAACATAAATTTCCAGAACTAAGATATTCTCTAAAATAAAAAACAAAGCTATGTTATTAACATATTGTTTCCTGCAATAGTGCACTGGGACATTTAAGGAGTACGCTGTGTTTTGTTTGTTTTGTGTATTTTTTATTTTTCAATTAATAAATATATGTAATATCATTTTCCAGATGAAAAAGATACTATGATCTGTTTATGCTATTTCATTCCTTTAAAGTATGTTTTCAATTTTGATGTTCTCCACATAAAAGACTAAAGGTTATAGGAGAAACAAGGTAAAATTTCGTAATACAACTAAAATATGTATGTTCACTTATATAGCATCCCCTGTTTTATGCATTATTAAAAATCCTAGCACCTTAACTACCTGCTCAACCTTTATTGAATTCAAAGAATAGAAACAAGAAAATGTATTTCTCCATATCTCTTATCTCTTCCAACTTGTTTTCATGGATTAGTTACTATGGGGAGTGCTGCCCTCAGGTAATTGATAAGTGGATACTCTCATAGAGTTAGTATGGAAAATTTGAAAAGTGTTACTTCCTATGGTTTGTAAATTTTAATCAATGATTCTTAAGGTAAGATTATTATAATCATTTTCCTGATTCTTCAGAAAATAAAACATTTTCCATACATTTCATGACTAATGAAATATGCTTGAGTTCACATTATAGTCACATAGTAGAAAATCCAGCCCATTAGTAAACAACTAAACTAACCATAGTTTACAACATACAATTACCATTTTTCAGTGGATTTTCTTACCACTGTCGTCCTTATATTATTTACCAAAATCCAACTTAAACTTCATTGTACAAAAACTTGTATAAAGACAATTAAATGATCATGGTAGCATTTAATATCAGCCAAAGGGAAACCATCCAAATGATGGATACGTAAACACAATCTACCTATACAAGGCAAACTACTCAGAAATAAAAAGGCATATTGATACATGTTATCATATGGAAGAAGGCCAAAACTCTGCGATGTTACACCAATTGAAAGAAGCCAGACACATAGTAACATACATCGTATAACTAAATGTATAAGAAATATTCAGAGAAGGCAGTTCTATAGAGACAGAAAGTAAATCAGTGGTTGCTTTGAGCAGATGTGACAAGGAAGAATTAGTTACATACGGGTATTTGGATTGATGAACTTTTCTATCACTGAATGTTGGCTTTGATCATTGTACTATATTATGTAAGATGTTAACATTAGAAGATGCTGGGGAAAATATATACAGCTTCTTTAAAGCCTACATCTGCAAATTTTTATGAGTAGAAATTACTTGAAAATAAAAGATAAAAGCAGAAAAGACAATATGGCAATATATTTTAAGCTGTTTAAAATTTTTCTTATTTGATAGAACAATTACAGTCTGATCAATTTGTATTAAGACAATATGAAGTGAGAAAAACTAAATCATTATTTTAATAAGCACATTTGATAATAGTGATAATAAAATCAATGGTTAACAACCACTGAGTGTGTTTTTCTCTCGCACTATGCTAATTCTATTACACAATCTCATTAAATAAAAACTCAATCTCAAATAATGATTCAATGATGAAACATTTTGGTTGTCATACAGGGGGTGACATTTTATAGCCATTAAACACAAGTATGTAAATTAGGAGGAAATAAAGAAAATGTTTATAATATAATGTTAAGTTTTAAAACAACTACAAAATGTTAGATGGCAATATTATCAAAATTCTCAAGGATATAAAACACTGGTAAAAGTATGAAAAAGTAAAAACATTTAAAAAAAATTATGTATTTAATTTTTAGAGAGAGGGGAAGGGAAGGAGAAAGAAGGGGAGAGAAACATCGATGTGTCAGAGAAATGTGGGTCGGTTGCCTCTCACACTGCCCCAGCCAGAGGACCTGGCCCAATACCCGGCATATGCCCCGACCAGGAATCAAACCAGTGACCTTTCAGTTTGCAGTACCATGTCCAACCCACTGAGCCACACCAGTCAGGGTGAAAAAGTAAAAACATTTTTTTTGAATATGGGAATTGTGAAAATTTATATTCCTTTTTACTTCCATTATTGGCAAAAATGTGTGCATTAAATAAAACTCTTGGCATTATAATTTAGCATAATGATAGCTTAAAATATTTTATTTATCAAATGACAAGCACTTTCAAAAATTTAGAAATTTATTCTGCACTTCTACTATCATCATTATAGAAAAAGAACTGGGAAGGACAGGAATTTTACATAACTTCCCCCAAATTGCAGGGCTAATAGCAGAACCACCTCCAGTTCAATCACCTGAGCAAATGTACAGTTAACTCATTGTAGGAAATTATTCAAAATGTTTGGGCTTCAAATCATATTATAGTGAGTAGTTCAAAGAGGAAAGGGTTTTTGCAATGATAGTTTGAGAAATTAAACCTCGGTCAATAAGACCTGTGAGGTCAATGCATGGCTCTCCCACCACCCGCGTAGAGGGCTGGCCAGGGGGTCCCTGGCCTGAAGGAATGCGTGTTATTTTGGGAATGGATTGTAACTCCTTCATTATCTCCTTTTGGGAGAGGCTTCTTGTCTGGTGACAGCTTCTTGACCTTTTCCTTCTGCACATGCACACTGATGTAACATAGCTCTGGGCCACATGTAGGTTTGTGGAACCTCAACCCGTTCTGTCTTTGTCTGGGACCCCTTATAACACAGGTGGCAAACAAGGCCCATGGGCCAAATCTGGCCCTCCACCTTGTTTTATCCGGCAGCAGCACCAAGCTCCTTGCCCCTAGTTAAGGAGTAGTTACATTTACATGGTCCTAAAATTACATTCGGCCCTTTGAAGGCAACCGTGAGGCTGATGTGGCCCCTCGTGAAAACGAGTTTGACTCCCCTGCCTTATAACGGGCCTCAGACTGGAGGAGGTGTGGTCTCTCTCACACTGGCCTGCCATCGGTGCCCTCACCTGTAATGTGAGTAATAAACAGCATATCCACATTGGCTGGTCGACCAGGTGGGCTTATTTTTGCTTTTTAGAATATCATGAACACTTAAGTACCTCCCTGCTTTGGGGGTCCTGTCCTACCAGACCAATCAAGAGGTAAGTTTTAGACTGTTCTATAGTAATTATTTAGTCTTTTATGAGTAGAGATTCTGTTTTAAAATGGTATAGCTCACACTCTCATGTGATATTGATAGTAAGTTGTCTGAGATAGGCAGAACGAGAAACATCATATCTTGACAAATTAAAAAAAAAAAAAAAAAAAAAAAAAACTGAGGCTCAGCACGTAAAGTCTTCGTCACAGTCACAGTCTCCACAGCAGGAGAGGCGGAATAGAATCAGAGCCTTCCCCATCGTCAGCATCTGCCCTCCAGCAGTTCTGCGAGACTGGCCTTTTGCACTCTAGCCTCCACAGGCTTTCCTTATCTGAGCTATATCATGTTTAATTTCCCTGGAGAATTAAGATTTCTAATTCTGCTCTAAGAAAGTTTCAGGTAGAAGAAGAGCAGGAATAAAGAGTGGAAGCAGCTTACTTTTATCTTTTATCTCACCAAACCCCATGTAATTCCGCAGGAACGTGTGGACAGAATTGCTGGCCTTAAACTCAAGGATGACTACAGTTTTTTCTTTCTCCTCAGAGCTGTGCTTCATTAGAACAAGTTGACTTTTTATTACCCAGTCCAGCCAAGAATTTCTTCCTTCTTAGCCTTGCATTTTCCCAATGGCAATCCACCGTCTCATGTCTAAAAAGACAAAGCGCTGTCACATAGCCGTGCTAACCAGCTGTCTTATTCAACTCATCCATTTCCTTTAACAGAGGCAGATACACCCTTGCAAACGGTGTCAGTTTCATAATGAAGTAACAAACCATATACTCACTTGATGTTCATTCAATTCCAGATAATAATTTTAATTATTTGTTAGCTACATTAAGCTTCGTAAGATAACCAAGTATTATTTTGTAAATAGTGGAATAAACTACATGTTGTAATAAATTTAAAATATGTAATAAAAAGTAATAATTGTTACTTTTTCATTTTATGAGGTTTGGAAGCTTATTGAATGAGGTTTGATGGATTTTAAAAATAATTACATTTTAAGTCAAAAATTGGAGACAGAACATTGGAAAGAATCATAGCAAATAAAGATCCTGAAGCTTAAATTATGTTAGCTTTTTGGTAAATCAACATTTGCTGACACATGTTGAATGTTTTTAATAGGCATTATTAAAAATGCTTTTCATGAATTATTTCCTTTTTTATAATGACCATGTGAAAAAGATACTTGTATTAACCACAACTGATTCATAAGTATGCTGGAACAGAGAAAGAGTAAGAAGATACTCAACAGTGAAGCTGGAATCAAACCTAGCAGCCTATTTCTAAATTTCTTAAAATGTTAAAAAAAATTAAAATAATAAATAAAACCAGACTAGCCCTTTGCTATTTTGCCCAACACCTTTATCTTAACAAAGAACTCTAAACTCAGAGAAGTTAAATGATTCACACAAGGTTGCATAGCTGGGCTATTTGTCATAAAGTTAAAACAAACTTGACATGACATTTGACTTTTATCTCAGTTACTTTTCCTCTCCATATTTCTACTGGGAGCAGATGTGAAAGACAATGGCAAATCATCGTGACACTCAGCTATGCTAACTGTTTTGTTTCAAAATTATTTGCTTTTCAGCAATTCTAAGCCTAGCCACTTTATATTTCACTCAGACCTTGCATATATCTTGTGATATCTCCAGTTCCAGACATCTAGGCAATAGAAAGTCATAATGTCAGGTTCCATTTGTTCTTCTGCCCCTTGCAATTTTATTCCTGAAAAGCTTTCAATTCTACTTATTTTAATCCTAGCTTTGGAGTTGGTTTCTTGCTTCAGTGTCTGTCTAATTTAGACACTTTCTCTCTTTTCTGAACTGATTTGTCAGTTTTGTGTATTTGCATTCAACATTATTCATATTTTGCTTAGTTTTATAAAGACCTTTATAATGTCTTTGACAGGAGAATATCTCACTGAGTTGCTAAAATGTGTGCTGTATATAGACAACCATATACACACATTAATTATTTCCCTGACCTTATCCCCAGATTTAAGTCCAGTCTTTCTATCCAAAACACGTTTCTGCCATCAGATGGATTACAATGAAACATATACCTGAATATTTGTCGTTTATAACTTATTACTTTAAACACATTCCCCAGAAGAATCAATTATTATATTAATTTTATAGGGAAGCAAAATAGAATTTTGTATACTATTAACCTAGATTCCATACATTTTCAAGTGATCAGAGGAAAAAATGAACTATGAGATATAATAAAACATAGAAATCACATAACCAAACATTTTATTTCACCAATATGAGATTTCCTAAAACACAAGAAAAAACAGCAACATGCCAGGAAGTCAGGAGTATTGGTTTAACTGGTTAATTTTTTTTCCAAAAGGTATAGATAAAGAAGTAGTGGAATACACGATAGTTTTTTTTAAAGGAAATATTCAACATGTGATCGTATCGAATATATTATAGTTTATAGTATATAAGCTTTGAAAGTTAGATCAGAACAGATGTATTACTGCCCAAAGTGAACATTAAAAAGTTGGATCAGGTCAGTTTTTTGAAACATTAACAACAACAACAACAACAACAAAAAACACTTTAAAAAACAAAGACATCTGAAAAGAATGTCTGGTGTTCAAAGCTGACCCACTGAAGCTGCTCAGGTTCACAACGTGATTGGACATCTGAGAGCCCCGCCTACTCCTCCTGTGGGCACGCCCTCCGGAGCCCGAATCCCTCGCTGGGGCTCCAGCCTTTCTGTGGAGGGCAGTATCAAAACTTCTGCCTTCAGATGGGTTCTTAAATTTGTAAGAGTTGTAAAAGTCTTTGCACATTCCTATCCTTTCATTTCATGTCTCCTTCGCTTGTGGAAAAGGTTCTCTGGTAAGGCAAAGGAAATCAGCACGCCCTCTTTAGTAAGGAAATGGGTCACTGACAATCTGCTGCACACAGAAAAATGCTCGCAGCTCTGAGCATCCAGGAACATTTACCGCCACTGTGTTAACTGTGGAGGTAAAAATCCCTGACATGCATGGCATGATGATTGTAAAAGTTTTCATCTTCATTAACCTGTGATGAGATGAAGTTGAAAGGCAAGGTTTTGGGAGGCTTTTACACTTGCTTGGCATGGCTGCAATGATACGTACAATGTCTTCCTTCACAGTTAAATCAAAATGAAATGAAAACCCTGGAAGCATACTGAGATTCCCAATGTTAACAAAACCTGGAATATGCTTTGGATAGTGGTCAACACAGTAACTTTATTCAATTACCTTATCTGTCTTCTTCAAAGAAAAAAAAAAAACGAAATGGAAACCATATTAATGAATCATAGTAAATTATGTGTAAAATTATTTGGGTGATGGCTCCAATTGTGGTCATTTTGCTAAATATGGTATTGGTATTATAACTGATCTATAAACACTTGGAACTTGTCATAAAGCTATTTCTACATGGGAAACTTTCTTCTCAATTCTTATTATCAGAGGTGATTGAAAAGAGTTTACAATTACAAGCAAAGCACTGTAGCAAAAGTCCATGGTAACTCTCTTGCAATCTTTAACTACATAATCCTGAACATCTTGTCATTTAATGAACATTATGCCAGCCTATTATATTAATGTATAATACTTAATGGATTTGAGCGGAAAGTTGTAAATTTCATAAGCATCATAGAAAGGCACAGGCATGACAGAAGTTACAAGAAAAAATTCCCAGAAAAAAGAAGAAAACAAGGGCTTGTGTACCTTTTAGGAAGCTATTGGTTTGTTATGCTCCACTGTGCCCTCAAAGTCACAATTGGCTGCACCGTGCATCTCCCACCACTAAGAAAGAGGCACCGCACTTAGAATTTCATTATACTCTTCCACCTCATGTATTGAGTAATTTCAACCTTGTCAGTTTCAAGTGAGGCCCAGAACAAGGCTACATATAGTTAAGAATGTTCAAGTGTAGGGAAAGCTGTTACCCACTTAGAACTTAACATTCAACAGATTTGATGTTGGTAAAGGTATCCATGATAAAAAAAAAAAAAAATGAAGGGGGGTAGAGTCAGGAATGTCACAAAATAGCTCCTTATGGGTCTAAAATAAGGCGATATCCTCCTCAGAAATGATCTATTTTCTCTCCTACAATGAGCTGTCAGGGTCCATGTAAAGAAAATCCCCTGATAATTGACTAATTAACCAAGCAAGCAAGGCTAGCCATCACGAGCTATTTGTCATCCATTCCCCAAAGCATAGGCTAGCAGGCAAAGCAGCAATCTGTTGAACAGTGGCAGTGGCACAATCGAGAACTAGCCTAATCAGGTGGAGAAAATAGGAAGAAGCAGTTGTCTCATAATCACAAGTAGTTTTCCTATACTCTCATACAGTATCACCAAGCTCTTTTGCAATAATGCCACACATATGGCCTCATGGGGAGGTCTCAACAATCAGGTAATGTAAAAAGGAAGGATTTGAGTCTTTATAGAGAGGTTGATGGGAAATGCGAGAGTTAGCTGGACAAAAATACCTGCCTGTTTACTGTCCCTATAGAAGTCGGTCATGAGAACAGAGGGGAAGGGACGTAATTCCAATCGCTAGAGCTGCCAGGAGAACATTAGGCATTCCCATACACAAAGGGATTAGGAAGCTAGGATGTCAGTGCACTGTGATGTCTGGGAGACAGACAGTAACTCGGCTGGTTAATCTGAGGCCAGGTACATGGACAGGAATTCAGTGAATAAACCTATAGAACGGAACATATGGATCTTTATATTTCTCAGGCAACATCATAAATCATTCAACATAGAAGAGGCTCTCAAAAATGAAACAGTCAGGATTACTTAACCTGTAGGAGTCTCCAGCTTCTCTCTTCAGTTTACCATAGATTGGGCATGAACTCACAGAAAGAAAATAGTGGCAGGGATGGAGCCATGGCTATTGCCAACAGCTTAGGTTTCAATCTTATCACAGCTGGTCTAGCTCCAATCTGCTAGAAAACTCTGACTTCATATATTTTTATATTTTTCAGTTGCCTAAGCCAGATTACTTCAAATCAGATAAGGAGCTCAATTACCAATTTATGTGCCCCAAAGTAATTTTGGATACTTAAATATTAAAAGACATATATAAAAGCATTCCATATTAACTCCTTAAAAATGCATTTCAAAGTTTGGCTATTTTATTTATGTATTATTTTTTCAAGCTTTATCAGAATATAACTGACATATAACATTGTATAACTTTAAGATGTATAATGGATGACTTAATAGAAGTATTTATTATAAAATGCTTACCACAAAGTTAGTTAACGTATCCATCATCTCATCTAATTATTTTTTTAGTGATGAGAACATTTAAGATTTATTCTCTCAGCAACTTTGAAGTATACCGCAGAGCACTGCTAAGTACGGTCATCATGATCAGTATTATCTCTGCAAAACTCACTCATTTAAAGCTGTAACTTAGGACTCTCCAACCTCCCCATCTCCTCAGTTCTCTAGCCCGTGAAAACCACCCTCCACTTGTTTTTTATGATTTTGGCTTTCTTATAGTTTCCACATATAATTGGTTTTATATAGTATTTCTTTCTCTGTCTCACTTATTCCACTTAGCATAATTATCTGGCTATGTTTACTTCCAGAAAATTCTATATTGCAAGAAAAATCAATGTAGCAACAATTAAAATGGATGAGTACACTTTTCAGGTCAGAAGCAAGACCAAGTTATGTTACCGATGGAATACAGGGCAGCTGATCTATTGTTTTTCATGCGGAACTTTGATGACTATCATATTTAAATAATAATTATTAAAATTAATTCTGGTTAATTATAGAATCATCAACTCACAAAATGTTGGCTGATAGCAAGAATTATCATGTACTCTGTTTCTTCCTTTTCAATTGAATTCAGAGACTGTATGTGATTTATGACATCTTAGTTGGTATTATATATCTGTATTTGAATCTATACAGTGGCAGTGTTTTGTACTTATAAAAGAGAATGTTGATTTACATTACTGATTACTAAAATTCCTGTATGTAAAAAATTCTATCTCTTAAGTTTTTCATAAACCTGTGTCCACGGGCAGTGGTGCACCTGGATGCTGCTAGACAGGTGGTGGCAAAGGGTGATGCTGGCCAGGGCGTCATGCTCACAATGCCTGGCGACATCTCCCATGAATCGAGATTTCAATATTAGATGTCATTCTTGATACACTGAGAGCTTATGGTAGTCAAAATTCCATGAAACTTAAAAAAAGTCATCCATGTAATGACACTAACCTGGTGTTATTAATATTACACATTTTTGGATGAAATTTTCCCCTCAAGCTTTTTGAACTGGGGTCCACTTGGTACCACTGTGACCTCTATCACGCATGACTGGTACAATGTATGTTATACAGAAGTTTCTAAGATTATTCATTTGTTTATTCTTCCTATACAACAGTATTAGACAGTGAATCTGATAGGGGGCTCAAGAGTTGGAAATTTTAGTTTAAGGTAAATAGTTATAAGTCTAGTAAGAAATGCATATGTTAAAGCTTTTGTTTAAGATCCTACAGACAAGGCCTATCCTGGCTCCTGGGAAAACAGCTGACCTCCTAGGGCACTGCTAAAGACTACCTACCGCCTGGGGAGCAGTGGAGGCATCCGGGCCATTTTGTTTCAGGGAGCAACTGACACTCACCCCTGAGAACAGCTAACTGCCCAGGACAAGACTGTCACAGTGTCTTTTACCTAATCCTCCCTGAACTTCAAAACCCCTCACCACACCTTGTTTATTCCCTGGTATAAAAACGTTGGCCTGGAAAGAAAAGACAAGATGGTCTGTTGGGTATGAACCCACCATCTTCTCAGATCACTGGTCATCTGAATAAAGCACCCATAAAGATTCAATCTCTGTCACTGCTTCTTGGGTTTGGTAGTGACAGGCAGCCCAAACGCTGGTGTCTTTTCCAGTTTCAAATCTTGCTGACACTTGCCAAGAAGCCTTTCTCCATCACAATTCTTCTATGAAATTGAGGCTTTCTGTTGAATAAAAATGGGTCCAAAATATGAATTCCTTGCAGCTGCAATATTGAAAACAGTCTGTTCCTGGTTTGTAAAGCCTGGCTTTGATTAGAGGTTGGCAAAATACTGACCTCAATGATCAATAAAGTGATGATAAGTCATAGGTGGTCTGAAATTCCCTGGGGAGTTCTATCCTGTTGTCTAAGCATAATTATTAACAATCTCTCTTTCACTCTCATGGACCGCCTTGGATGACACTACTACTTAGATATGCTGCTTAGAAAACACTACCTGGAAGATCATCTTGAATTTCTTTTCTCCCCATTCCATAGCCAGAAACTACAAAGGACTCTGGTTATTCAATGGTCTCTTTTATGAGTACTCTGCAAACTTAGGTCAGAGCTATAAAGCCTTAGGAACATCTTTCATATGGAAAAATCTGTTTTTAACATATCATTCATGTAATGGAGTAGAAAAGGGCTTGATCGTTTGAGTGGGAGACAACCCATATTTGCCTTGCAGCTTTTATACCCATTAGCCTCTACACTTCTTTATAGTTCAGAGATTTAACAGTTTTAACTGTGGTGGGGAAAACTAGGTTCTACTCGCCAATGCAATAACGAATTACAGATCAGCAAGTCTACTAGTATGTAAGAAGGGTTTATTAGTGAGACATTCTCATCAAAGAGATCAGGCCTTGCCCCGGTAGGGGAGAAAGGAGTGGGGCACGGGTAAAAACAAGGGTGGTAAATGCAAGGGTGGCAGAAACCATTGGGTCTTTTGTCCTGAGGACTTAAATAGTTGTGGGATGAGGTGAGGGAGTCACGTATTGATTGGTGGGTAAAAGTGGCAGCAGCTTCCCCTGGGGCACGTGACCACCTAAACATGGACAGGTATGGGGGTCTGTTTCTCCAAATGTTTATCTTGCTCCAGAGCACATGTGTTAAGCTTGTTGTAAAATAGGTACATGACAGGAGGCAGTTACTCAAAGTTGAGGCAGTTACTCCAAGTTGTTTATGGGCTTCTTCTTTCGGCACTGTGTACCCCTCCCACCTTCCAGACCTTGGGACAAATACACAGTTTCAAAGGTGTTCTGTCCCAGATAGTGGAAATGACACATACAGAACTTTAAGGGTTCCCCCCGCTCCTGTGCTAGCATGGCTTTTCTTGTGATGTTTGGAACAACTGGCAATCTTATTGGATGGGGCTCCGGGCTACTGAGTTACTGGGTGAGATGTGGTTCCTTTTTCCTCCCTGTCTTGTTTTACTATCTATCCTGCCTAACATAACCAAATGTAAAGTTCATTATTTTATACTTTATTTTCTTATCACTTTATAGTTTTCAAGAGGGCAGGAGGTTTTCAAATTTTCTTGTTTTGGCACTGTTATCTTAGTTCTGCAAACAATCCTTTCAAATCTGTAGGTGCTCAACAAACATATGTTAAATGAAGAGAAGCGAGGGATGACCGTGGGCCATCGGGATCAGTAGTGACGAGAAGTGAATAGAAACATGTGTAAGTGTTAGGGCTATGGTCGGCTCTAATGCCTGTAAATCTTCCTCTCCCTAAAGCACTTGCCAATAGTGTTTAATATTTTTAGTTAAAAACATGACTAGCAAAACTTGTAGATATGTATTTTGCTAAATTTATCTCTTCCTTTATATAGTTCACTCTTACTGTTTCACGTAAGTTGTTTGAACTTAAAAAATTGTTTAATTTAAGGCTATCAAAATATGAAGATGGTAGGTGACTCTATGCTTTAAAGAAGAACACGTGCCAGGAAGTTCTTATGGCATTGCCAAATAGATGCTCAAAATTACCCAGATGATATGTTTTACTAAGATATTGCCTCCTGGACAAATTCAGTCCTCCACTGAACTTTTATCTATAAACCAGTCAGGAATTCAGATTAACATGCAACTTTTGCTCCCTACAACATTGGCAAGGCCAGTGTTATTTATGAAGTGATTTTTAATCTCCTAGGCTATAAATACATGAAATACATTTTGGATTCTTTATTACTTACTGATCTCTGGCATTGCCTAGATCTCCTTGCTGGTCTGTTGTATTACCATTGAAGAGGTTTGGTATATAGGGATTTTTCATCAGTAAAAACTTTCTGAATGGAAAATAGTATCATAAGCAAATCAAAAGACAACAAAATAGGGCAAATGCTGTTCAAATACACACAATAAATTTCCAATATTTTTAATTTTTAGAAAGAATATAACTCATTCAAACAGGAAAAAGCCAAAGAACAAAACCAACAAACAGGGACAGCATACCCAATAGAACAATAGGGCAAATGCATGGAGAGAAAATTTACAAAACCTAAAAATAAAAATAAGACTACTTGATAGACATATGAACAGATGGTCATTTCTGTACATAATTCAAGAAACACAAATGCATACAAAAATATTTTTTCATAAATATATTTTAAAATGGATGAAAATATTACTGATACCAAATGTCATTTAGGGGCAAGAGCGGTTGTGGTATTGGGTAGCTGCTGGAGGAAATTTGGGGTGAGGAAATGGGAGAGCTAATTCAGTATGAGGAAAATAGAAAAAAAACATGTTGTTTAGGTATGAGAAATGTGGGTAAATTAAACACGTTCATGTATGGGGTTGGCCAAAAAGTCCATCTAATTTTTTCTTAAAATAAAAGACATACTTTTTTTTTAAATTTTCACCAATAACTTTATTGATTGGATATTTTGAGTATATCAGCTATCTCCTGCTATTGGCTCCTAGTGGGTAGAGGTCAGGGGTGCTGCTAAACAACTTCCAATGCATAAGACAGCCCCACAGCAAAGAATTACTTGGACAAAATATCAATGGTACCAAGAAACCTTGCAAAACACTTCGACACATCCATTGGTCACAACACCTTCTCCAGACAGTGCACAAATCTGTGTATATGTGTGTGTTTCAGTTGTGTTTTAACCTTTCTTGAAATGCTAAAGCATAATACACCAAAAATGTTGCACATTTTCTTCCTTCTTCAGTATTAAAATGGCTGCACAAAATTTCACCAATTTTGATGTTATTTTTTAATTCCTGTTGATATGACAGCTATCAAAACACAATCTAAAAAAATGTTTCAAATTAAATTAAAGACAACTAAGCACTACTAGAGCCATGGTACAGGGAAAAATCACAGCATACTTTTTGGGCAACCGAATACTTCTAAAGGTAATACAAATTTACATAGATTTTGATCAATGATTTAAAGTATGGACCACTTGACTTAGTTTTCCAATCCTATCACCTGCTCTAAAGAATATCTTCCACATGTGACAGGTTAGCTTGTGAAAATTATCCTTTCAATGTTGTTTATATTGTCTAAAAACTAGAAGCAGATACTAGTCACTAGGTACTTAATAAAATACAACGAAACACTGAATATCAAAGCAAGAGAATAGGATAAGTGTTTTCATTGATATGAAAACATTGCTGATCTTTATTACTAAAGGAAAATGCACCATGTTTTCTATACGCTGGTCTTTCATAAGAATTTTCTAATGCATCCCCACAACCTTCCTACAAGCTAGATACTAGTATTTTATTTTATTTTTCATTTTAAAGAGGAGGAAATAAAATTTTGTTTGTTTGTCTGTTTGGTGTCAGAGAGGACTTAGAACACTGAAGTGAAAATTGTGTGTATCAATTGATTTGATTCTAAATGATGTATATTCAGTGTACCCATTTAAGTATTTGTTTCTGCACCCTACTCTTAGACGCTAAAACCACACTTCCAACTTATACAAAGAATTTTGATACATAATTCACTTGACATTAAATGTTCCACATAAGTTTTATAATAAGAAATTAGTTTTAATATAATTACTGTAAATGTTTATATTAATTTTGGAGTTATTTATGTACTTTGGAGTATTTCCATATTGGATCATGGAATGGAGACACTTATTCAAATTTTCTTAATTTTTTTCCTCTTTTTTCTTGATATATATTGTATTTTACTGTAAAGTTGATGTCTTACTTTATATTTATGATTTTATTCTATTAGAATTTTCCTTCAGTAATAGCATACATTTATAACTTGTTTTTACTGTTTTTGAAGTATTTGTTCCAGATCTGTGAAATATATCATGGTGTTTTAATAGGAATTATGTTGCATCTATAGATTGCTTTGGGTACTATGGACATTTTATTTTATTATTTTTTTAATTTATTTTTCAGAGAGAGGAGAAGGGAGGGAGAAAGAGCAATGTATGGTTGCCTCTCGCATGGCCCCCACCGGGGACCTGGCCTGCAACCCCGGCATGTGCCCCGACTGGGAATTAACTGGGACTCTCTGGTTTCCAGCCCGCGCTCAATCCACTGAGCTACACCAGCCGGGCCTGGACATTTTAATAATGTTAAATTTTCCAATCCATGAACATGGTGTATGCTTCCATTTATTTGAATCTTCCTTAATGTCTTTCTTTAGTGTTCTACAGTGTTCTGAGTGCAGGTCTCTTACTTCATTGGTTAAGTTTATTACTAGGTACTTTATTTTTCTTGTTGTTATAGAAAATAGGTTTTTTTCTTAGTTTTTCTTTCTGATATTTCACTGTTGGTGTATGAAAATGCCATCAATTTCTGAATATTGACTCTCTATCCCGCCATTTTGCCAACTTAACTTATTAGGTCATATAGTTTTTTGATGGAGACTATAAGGATTCCTATGTACACTATCTTGTGATTTGCAAATAATGACATCTTTACTCCCTTCTTTCCAATTCGGATTTTATTTTTTTCTTGTCTGAACACTGTGGCTAGAACTTCCAGTACTTTGTTAAATAAGAATGGTGAAAGCAGACAACCTTGTCTTGTTGCTGATCTTAAGAAGAAAGCTTTTAGTTTTTGCCTATTGAGGATAATGTTGGCTGTAGGTTTCTCATATATAACCTTTATTATATTGAGGTATGTTCCCGCTATTCCCACTTTGCTGAGTGTTTTTATCATAAATGGATGTTAGATTTTATCAAATGCTTTTTCAGCATCTATTGATATGATCATGTGATTTTTGTCCTTCATTTTGTTTACGTGATGTATACATTAATTGTGAATATTGTACTGTCCTTGCATCCCTGTGATGAATCCCACTTGATCATTGTGTATGATCTCTTTAATGTATTGCTGGATCTGGATTGCCAATATTTTGTTGAGGATTTTCCATCTATGTTCACCAGATATTTTGACCTGTAATTTTCTACCTGGGTTTGGAATTAGGATGATATTGGCCTGATAAAAGGAGTTTGGGAGTCTTCCCTCTTCTTGGATTTTTTGTAATAGATTGAGAAGGGTAGGAGTTCGTTCTTCTTTAAATGTTTGGTAAAATTCACCTGTGAAGCCATCTAGTCCAGGGCTTTTGTGAGCTAGGGCTTTTTTGATTACTGCTTCAATTTCACTAGTTGTTATCAGTCTTTTCAGGAATTCTGCTTCTTCTTGACTCAGTCTTGGAAGATTGTATGTTTCTAAAAATGTGTCCATTTCACCCAGGTTGTCCAATTTCTTGACATATAATTCTTCATAGTAATTTCTTACAGTCCTTTGTATGGCTGTGGTATTGTTTGTAAGTTCTCCTCTTTCATTTATGATTTCACTAGTTTTGTTCTCTCTCTTTTTTTCTTGGTGAGTCTGGTTAAAGGTTGTTCAATTCTGTTTACGTTTTCAAGAACCAGCTCCTGGATTTATTGATCCTTTGAATTGTTCTTTTTGTTTCTATGTAATTTAATTCTGCTCTGATGTTAATTATGTCCTTCCTCCTACATGCTCTGGGCTTTGTTTGTTGTTGCTCCTCTAGTTCTTAGATGTAAGGTTAGGTTGTTTATTTGAGATTTTTCTATCTTCTATAGGTAAGCCTGTATTGCTATGAACTTCCTACTCAGGACTGCCTTCATTGTGTCCCAGAAGTTTTGGGTTGCTGTGTGTTCATTTTCATTTGTTTTCAGGTACACTTCAACTTCTTCCTTGCTCTCATTGCCAACCCATTCATTCTTTAATAACACGTTATTTAGTCTCCATATATTTGAATGTTTTTGAGTTTTTTTCCTTGAGGTCGGTTTCTAGTTTCAAGCCATTGTGATCTGTGCATATGCAAAAAAATACTCCAAATAGCCTCAGCAATCTTGAGAAAAAAGAAAAAAAGTAGGAGGGATTGTAATATCTGATATCAAACTATACTACAAGTCCACTGAAATCAAGTCGGTCTGGTCCTGGCATAAGGGCAGCCACAGATATCAATGGAACAGAATAAAGAGCTCAGAAATAAATCCATGTCTCTACAGTCAATTGATATTTGACAAAGGGGACATGAGCATACAACGGAATAAAATGAGCCTCTTCGATAAGTGGTATTGAGAGAACTAGACTGGTACATGGGAAAAAAGGAAACTAGACAACCCACTTACACCATCACCAGAATAAGTTGTGACACAATAAAACTCTTAGAGGAAAACATAAGCAGTAAAATTTCAGATACCCTATGGAGCAATATTTTTGTTGATATATCTTCTAGGGCAAGGGAAATAAAGGAAAACAATAAACAAATATGACCACATCAAATTAAAAAGCTTCTGCATAGCTAAAGAAACCATCACCACAATGAAAAAGGAACTTACCATATAGGAGAAAATATTTGCCAATGATACATTAGACAAGGGTTTGATCTTCAAAACATATAAAGAACTGAAATGACTCAACTGCAGGAAGACAAACAACCTAATTAAAAAATGGGCAAAGGGCTTGAATAGACACTTTTCCAAGGAGGACATACAGATGGTCCATAGACTTATGAAAATATACTCAACATCACTAGCTATCAGAGAGATGCCAATTAAAACCACAATGAGATATCACCTCACACCTGTCAGAATGACCATCTTTAATAAATCTAAAAACAACAAGTGCTGGCAAAGATGTGGAGAAAAGGGAACCCTAGTGCACTGTTGGGAATGCAGACTGGTGCCGCCACTGTTGAAAATAGTATAGAATTTCCTCCATTGAACTGCCCTTGACCCAGCAATTTTTCTGCTTAGAATATACCCTAAGAATCCTGAAATACCAATTCAAAAGAACTTATGCACCCCTTTGTTCATAGCAGCACTATTTACAGTAGCCAAGTGTTGGAAACAGCCTAAGTGTCCATCAGTAGATGAGTGGATTAGAAAACTTTGATACATTTACACAATGAAATATTGTGTAGCAAAAACAAAAGAAGGAGCTCCTACTTTTCACAACAGTGTAGATAAAACAGGGAAATATTGTGCCAAGTGAAATAAGCCAGTTGGTGAAAGACAAATATCTTATGATCTCACCTATAAGAGAAATTTAATAAAAAAATAAACAAATGAAAAAAATTGGGACCATAGGCATGGAAATATGGAGCAGACTGACAGTGACCAGAGGAGAGGTGCGAGGGAGATAATGGTTGAATGAAGGGGAAGAACTAGTTAAAGAGTATGTATGAGTGACACATGGACATGGACAACAGTGTGGGAATTGACTGTGGGAATGGGGTGCGTGATGAGTGGAGGGGGGCAAGGGGGGAATATTGGGACAATACTAACAGAATAACAAGAAAAAAATTTAAATAGTCATTGTCTTGATTTATTTGAATGCCCATACTTTAATTATAAATTTTGTGGTCATTGATTACTTCCACCTCTCCCAGCTCTTTTAACTCTCATTTTGTCAACTTCAAATTTTCTTAGAAGCAATTTTAGAGCCCAAACTCCCAAGGTTAGAGAGGGAATAATTATCTTCCCATTACTGCATAATTTTCCTGATAGGAGCTGAGATTTTTGTTTAATTTTTCATCTTTACTAATATATAATTGGAAAATATATATTTAATTTTTATACCTTAATATTTTGATATATGTATATATTGTGAAATAACTGCCACAATCAGTCTAATTAACATATCCACCACTTCACATAGTTTTCTTTCTTTCTTTCTCTCACTCCTTCTGTTCTTTCTTTCTTTCTTATGAGAACACAAGATCTCCATTGCAAACTTCAAGTATATAATATAGTATTGTCACCTGTATTTACATTGCTATATATTAGATCTCAAGAACTTAGTCATTTTGCATTACTAGGACTTCGTGCTCCCTTTCTAACAGGTCCCAATTTCCTTCTCCCCTTAGCCTCTGGCAAACACCATTCTACTCTATTTCTATGACTACATGTCTTTTACAATTATTTGATCCATGTCGTTCAAGTCAGCAGTTTATTGATTTTCCATTTGGATGTTCCATTCATTATTGAAAGTAGAATATTGAATTCCCCTAATATTATTGTAATGCTGTCAAATTTTAGCCCCAGATCTGTCCATATTTGTTTTATATGTTTATGTGCTTTATATATCTGGATGTGTATATATTTATAATTATTTCTTCTTTTTAAATCAACCCTTTTATCATTATATATTCTTTGTGTCTTATGGCATTTTTAACTTCAAGTTTACTTTTTATGATATAACTATTGCAATTTGGTTACCATTTGCATGGAAAATGTTTCTTCATCTTTTCACTTCAGGTTATGTGTGCCATTAATGAGTCTCTTATAGACAGCCTGTCTCTAAGATTTTTATAAATTCACTTAACCACTCTATGCCTTTTCATTAGAGAAATTAGTCAATTTACTTTAAAGTATGCATGTGTGAGGACTTGCTGCTGTTTTGTTAACTGTTTTCTATTTTGAGTTTTTTGTCCCTCTTTCCCTCTCTTCCTGTCTTCTCTTGTTACTTCATTACTTTTGTAATGATTTACCTTGATTTTTTCCCTGTATCTTTCAGGTATCTATTATATGTTTTTCTCCAGGATTACATGAAATATCATATAGTTATAACCATGTTCCACCTGGCTTACTAAGCTTCTTTCATGTTTCTTTTGTTTCTCAGATGGTGGTTCATAGACTAGCAGCATCAGCCTATAGGACAATCTGATAGAAATGCAAACTTCCAGTTAGAAGGCCAGACCTACTAAATCAGAATAGGGTGGATTTGTGGCCTTGGCATCTATGTTTAACAAGTCCTCCACGTGATTCTTATGCACATGAGAGTTTGAGAATTATGCCATTTATCTATAATTAGTTTAACTTCATATCCCATGCTACGTAACTTGGGTGACTTATTTAACTTACTTTTGCTTTCTCTGCCTACATTTACCCCCCTACTTATTTCCTCCCTTATTCTTCTCCAGACTCCTCTCCACTAAACCTTACTCAACTTTGAAGATACAGATCCTGCCATATTTCCTTTAGGAAGATTTCTACTCCCTCCCAGGTAGAATTGGGTATTTCTTCCTTTTCAGACTTTTTAACCTACTGCATAAGTGTCTCATAACTACTAAAGTTCATTGTGCCACTGATTCATTTCTCTATCTTTAAAAGACAATGCTCATTCTTTATGGTATCTCTATTGTTTGCTGCAGTGTCAGACAAATTTTAGGTGCTGAGTAAATGTTACTTGACCTGATTAATAGGAAATAAACTTATTTCATAAACTGGCAAATTTTGTTAAGCTTTGACCTCTAGAAATAATGATATAGCAGACAGTATATCAATTTATTTTCTGTTTTTATTCAGTATTTTAAGTACCCCCCCCCCCGAATTAGACTGAAATATATTCAGTTAAGAGATAATTCCTGAGTGTTGTAATGTATGGCATTATGACGCAGCAGCTAAAATGGCAAGTGGAATTACAATTAACTATGGAACATGATTTTTAATAGATAGATATTTAAAGTTCATTCAAGTCTCCACGTGAGTCCTCAATACAGCACATGGCCATCTGTTGTCTTTTTACTTTATTCAGTTGCTATCAATGGATGCCAAGGAGGAGCTACTACTTCTATATGAATCTTAGCACAAAGGCTTTAGATAATTAAAATGATAGAATTGGGACAGACTGCTAAACATAAACAGAAGGATAAAAAGACATCTGGCATAATTAACAGCAAATAAAACAGGTTTAACTAGCCTCAGTACAAAGCGCATTGAAATGTCACAAAAAAAAAAAAAAAAAAAAAAAAAAAAAAAAAAAAAAAAAAAAAAAAAAAAACCTGAAAAATTCTGTTGAGAGATAATTCTACAGATACATAACTTAAAGTATTTCTCTTCAGCTGAATTTTTATTAATTGGGACATTTCCATAAACTAAGGTAGTTGGGTTGTAGATTTCATCTGCTCCTGCTGTTTATTTCTCAGTTGAAGGCATAACCCTTTGTTTGTGACATTGAAATTGGCTTATGTAGAGATGATTATGATGTACATTCAGAGAATTGTGACTTCAGGTGAGAAATAAGCAGCAGGAACAAATGAATTTTAGCAACAGAGAAACCATTTTCATGCAAATATCCTCACAGTGACAGAACACAGAGGACTTACAGAAATATTATTTCATCATATGAATGATTTTCTATTTTCTTATGTAAAGGAATCAATCAGAAGGATTTTAGAAATATGTCTTATGTCTCTATAAATATCATTAAACCAGTTCTCCAAGAGAAATTATATTCACTAGTTTCAGGTAGTTTTTGAAAATTAAAACTAGAAGCAGTTCTATAGTTTAAACATTTAGAATCTAAGAAGCAAACTTATTCCATAAAATGAGAATATTGTGTATGAGAATGTTGATGAGTTCATTTATGTTTGGCTGTTTTGTAACAATCTGTTTGTTTTTTAAAGAGGAAAAAAAGAAATGTAAGTCATAGCTATTTGAACTAGATATTGATGGATACACTATTCAAATTATAATAAAGTAAGATAATCAAGATTATAACAAAGTAAGATAAGGTGTAGTATGGAAACTACACCTTAATAGTGTCCTGGAATCTACTTTAATCATTGTCATTTGTCAGTTCTTAAGTGGGGATATAATATGGAAGTCAGGTTATAGTAATACCTGCCATGTGTTATTTCCTATGATTCTTGAATGAAGTGTCACGATGGTATGGTATTATGATATTTAGAAGAAGAACCATAAAACTTAACAATTTTCCATCATGCAATACTTAGTTTGTAAGTTAGCTTTTCATAGATGAATGTCATCAACCTCTATAATAATTAGGGGCTTTGATTTTGCCAATAAATATGAAATATCACTCGCTCTTGGCCATACCCAATTTCTTTCAATTCCCTACTCTCTTTCTCTTACTCTCAGCCTCTGTCTCTGTCTTCCTCCTGCTCTCACTCTTTCTGTCTTTTTTTTTTTACAAACTCCTTTACTTGATACAGATTCTTAAATACACCCTACTTTATCTTATATGTATCTGACATCTATCCCTGTTGACTAGAAAATATTTTCATATCCTCAGGGTGATAGATGTGCTGCTATCAATCAATGTCAGAGAACATTTATTTCAATTTGTTCTTATAGATAATCTTGAGAATCTCTTCAGTAGTAACATCATAAGCAATATGCCCTATTTGTTGCTACATCTTCCACATCCAAAGAAATGTTTTTCACCTAAAACATTTTCAGGATTTTTTATTTTTTTCTTTATTAATCATAACTGCTTACCAAACTTTGTTTCCTTTTATTCTGTTTGAGTGCTTCTATGTTTCTTGTTCTTTCTGTTTTATGCAGTCTTGTAATTTGTTAGAAATTTATTGAATACTGACAGCTGGTAAGACACTAGATCAGACTTTACATATTCAGTGGTGAACAACAGAGATGCAGTGCATGTGTTCACAGAATTTACAGGCCAGTGGGGAACATAGTTAAACAAGTAAACAGGCATGTAGCCATCATGCAATTTGCTAAGTTCCATTGAGGAAAAATGAGCAGATTATGAGAGAACAATGAAAATATGTTTGATTGGTGAGGCAATGTATTTTTGTGAAAGTGACATTTGAGCAGATAGTTGCAGAAGTCTGATAGAGAAGTCAGATGTAAGTGTTGAAAAGAACATTTTATTAAGAAGGAGCAGCGGATACCAAAATCCTAAGTGGACTAGAACTTGACCCTATCTTCCCTTTTTTTTTTAATTTATAAAATGAAGTAAATGTTTTGGATACTAATGGTCAAAGAGAATGTGGGAAAATATTAGGTGAACAAGTTATGCAGGATCCAGATAAAATAAGACTCATCTAAGCTATGAATGGCACAATTGAAAACTATTAAGAAGAATGAAATGAGGAATTAGCTGGCTTTGGTCAAGGCAAAGGGATAGTGGAAAGGTGTTCTTCCAAGAGGTTTCTTTTATGCTGGCTTCAATGTTAACTAGAAATCACATTATCTTCCCTAGGTGCAATATTGCCTCATTATCATCATAATCTCAATGTCACTGCTATATCCCAAAGGGATAATGTGGTGACTTACAGCAAACTGATTTTGGTTCCAGCAATGCTTAGAAAACACTTAACAGACCCCTAAAGTCCTGTAGTCTATGTTCTATGACTACTTGTTCCTTTCACCCCACTTTAGGAAAACCTTTACCTCCATTCATGATTTCATCTTAGGGAATATGTTTTTTTTTTAAGATTTTATTTATTTATTTTTACAGAGAGGGGAAGGGAGGGAGAAAGGGACAGAAACATCAATGTGTGTTTGTCTCTTGTGTGTCCCACACTGGGGACTTGGTTTGCAACCTAGGCATGTTCCCTGACTGGGAATCGAACCCATGACCCTTGGTTCACAGGCTGTCACTGAATCCACTGAGCCACACCAGCCAGGGTGTCAGTTTAGGGAATATGTTTTAACCTTGCTAGCTGTAACAGTGCAGTTCTTTGTTAAATCTTTCTGTGTTCTAGCTATAAAAAAGAAGCTTATCCATAAAGCAGCATAAATCCAGAGAAGAGATTACCAGAACATTTTTTCACATTTATAGATCTATATTATTTTGTAGAGATTGAATATCAATATATAAATTCTGAGTTTTATTTTTGCACAGCTTAAAAGTCATATGAATTCACATAAGTAGAGTTGAATGGGTTGTTTAGTAGTTAGGAAATAAACTAAGAATCTCTGATAAAGAGATGCTAAAATATAGAGCCTAAAAAAGACAAAAGTGGACTTTTTGTTTGTTTTCCTTCTCATATCAAAATTCAGAGGGAACTGCTCAAGGCTGAGTCAGCCCTGTTCCGTGAGGTTATCCAGTGACTCAGGTTCCTTCTTTTTTGTTGCTTTGAAATCCCTGAGGATGTTTCCCTAATTCACTAACTCAAAAGAAGCTTAACAGGGTTATTTCTAAATATAGCCCCTTAGAAGAAAAGAAAAGAAGGTAGAAACGAACACCCAATCATTTTAAAGGCAAGACTCAGAAGTTGCACACTATACTTCTGTTCAAACACTGATGGCAAAAACTAATTACATGGCCACAAGGAGCTAAGAGGAGGTTTGCAAATGTTGCATTAACTGTTCAATAAGCCCATCTAACACTCTGGGAGGAGGATAGTGTCCAAGTCGCTAAAAGAATAAGATATATATATATATATATATATATATATATATATATATATATATATAAAGAAATTTAGTCTCTGATACAATGAGTATTTTAAAAATATTTTTTATATTTTATTTATTTATTTTTAGAGAGAAAGGAAGGGAGGGAGAAAGAGGGAGAGAAATATCAATGTGTGTTTGCTTCCCATGTGTCCCCCACTGGGAACCTGGCCTGCAACCCAGGCATATACCCTGACAGGGAATCGAACCGGCAACCCCTTGATTCACAGGCCCACACTCAGTCCACTGAGCTACACCAGCCAGGGCTAAAATACTTTAATACATAATCATATCATGTTCTGTTTCATAATTGAAATTCAAAATATCACCTATTCTTCAATTATGATAGGCATAGTCTCAATATTTCATTTGGATACCATCCTTCCATCTGAAAAATGCTTCATATTTTTGAACCTGCATTTATATATTTATCTAGAAAATATTTCTTGAAGAAATATTTTTTCCTTCTTGTCCGTCCATACAACATAATCAGAAATTATATTTGTATTCAGTTACTAACTTTTATTCAACAAATATTTAATAGGCACTTATAATACATTTGGTGCATGACACATTACAAACACATACTGGTGTTCAAAATACACAGGGTCTCTCTTCTCATGAAGCCTGTAGATCAGAGAGAAAGATAGACATTCAAAAATATTCAAATAAATGGAAATTGTTAAGTGTTTTAAGTGACATGAGGGATGCAAATAGTTTTATGAAGTGCATAATAGGGAGGCTTTGTCCAATCAAGGAGTCTCTAAAGAGCTGATGACTAAGGAGAGGTCTACTGGAGAAAGTCAGGTTACCTGAGTCAAGGAGGGGGGTGGTAGATGGCAGAGTTCTCAGGGAAGAAACAACAGGGCCAGGTCTCTACAGTGGGAGTGGGCATGGCACCGGGGTAGGGAGAATAGGAGGAAGATGAAGGAAGGTAAAGCACAGAGGCAAGGATATGAGAAGAGCCAAAGAGCCGGGTAGGGAAGAGTGTAGCTGGATTGTAATTGAGGTAATTGAGCAGGGGTGAGGAGTGGTCAGATTTCTACTTCAAAAAGATACTTCTAAGGACAATGTGGAGAATAGTTTCTTGGGGATAAAATAGACCACATGGAAATCTTTTCTAGTAACTCAGGTAAGAGGTGACTACTAATGCAACTATCATTGAAAAACAAATAATAAAAAATGGGATTTCCATTCAGGATGGTACCAGAGGCAAACACAGCTCCCCACCTTGCACAGCCACATTAAAATTACAACTAAGCTATATAACAACCATTACACAGAACCATCAGAAATTGAGTTGATTGGAAATCCAACAAGTGTGGAATAAAGAAACCACATCCATCCAAACTGGTAGAAGGGGTGGAAAGAAGGGGACAGAATAGACTGGTCCCACATACAAATGTGGTAAATAAACATTTGAAAGGGGTAACTCGGGAGTGAGGCGTTCCAGCCTCATACCAGGCTCCCCAACCCAGGGTTGCAGTGACAGAAAGATAAATACTCCTGACTTCTGGGGGCAAAAATCAGTGGGGATTGAGTTTGTGGGAGAAACTTCTGGAGTCCCAAGAAATTCCTCTTAAATAACCCACACAAGGACTTATTCAGACTCATTCTCTCTGAGCTCCAGCACTGGCACAGCAGCTTGAAAAGCAACAGTGGCATACTGTGGGGAATTGAAGTGTCTGGCATCAAAGAGAGAGCTGACGGACAGTTTTCTCCTAGACAGAAAGGCAGGCAGAAGTCACTGTCCCTTTTCTGAGCCCTCCTCAAAAAAAGCACAGAGCCAGCAGGCAGGCACCATATGTGAGACTCCAGCAACCTGGCTAACACTGTTTGCCCTGCCCTGGAGATCCCCTAAGACTCTGTCCCACCCAACTTATGGGCCCACCCATGATGTTAAGTGACTTTTCCACATGAATGGCTGGTTTGTCTCATGCTTCACATCTTCCTAAGTCCTCTCAAACAAGCAACAGCTGGCATCAGTGAGTCCCCAGCCCCAGTATTTCTTGCTAAGTGGTCCCAGGCCTGGCACTAACAACAGCCAGCTTAGGTTCACAGCTTGGCTTCATCTGGAAACCACCAAGCCCAGCATAAGTAGTAGCCATCTCAGATTGCTTTATAGACCATGCAGGATGGCCTGGGCAAGACACAGGTGAGAACTGACATTGGTTTGAACCACCCAGGAAACTCCAGAGGATGTGCACCCAGTATACAGCTACAGACTACATTGGAGCAAAACCACCCTACCCCTGCACAGCTGATCATCCAAGGAGGGTGGAGGTTGGTGATCAGTGGTCACAGCCAGTCCTTGAAGCTGACTGGCCTAGATAAATCCCTCCCACTAACCTGCCAACAGCAATCAAGGATCAACTACAAGAGGAGGGTATATTCAGTCTACACAGAGGGCACACCTCAAGTACCAACCTTGGGTGGTAGGGTAGGCTGTGTCAGTGGACCCTACAGGACATCTACTATATTAGACCATGCTACCAAGACAGGGAGTCATTGCCACTCTACCTCAAACATAGAAACAAACACAGGGAGGCTGCCAAAAATAGGAAACAAAGAAACATGGTCCAAATGAAAGAACAAATCAAAACTACAGAAATATAACTGAACAAAATGGAGATAATCAAACTTTCAGATGCAGAGTTCAAAACACTGGTTATAAAGATGCTCAAGGAACTTAATAGCATAAAAAAGATTCAGTCAGCCCTGGCTGGTGTAGCTCAGTGGATTGAGCGCAGGCTGAGAACCAAAAGGTCGCTGGTTCAATTCCCAGTCAGGGCACATGCCTGGGTTGCAGGCTAGGTCCCCAGTGGGGGCCACATGAGAGGCAACCACACATTGATGTTTCTCCCTCTCTTTCTCCCTCCCTTCCCCTGTCTCTAAAAATAAATAAATAAAACCTTTTAAAAAAAGATTCAGTCAGAGATGAAGGATACGCTAATGGAAAAAAAGAACAATTTTCAGGGAAACAACAGTAGGATTTATTAAGTTGAGAATCCAATCAACAATTTGGAACATAAGACAGCAAAAAACAACCAATCAGAACAACAAAAAGACAAAATAATCCAAAAAACTAGGTAAGTGTAAGGAGCTTCTGGGACAACTTCAAGTGTCCCAACGTTCACATCATAGAGGTGCCAGAAAGAGGGAAGAAAGAGTTTAAAATTGGAAATCTATTTGAAAAAATAATAAAAGAAAACTTCCTTAATTTGGTGAAGAAAATTGGCATGCAAGCCCAGAAAGCACAGAGAGTCCCACACAAGATGGATATAAAGAGGCCCACTCCAAGACACAGCATAATTAAATGCAAAAGGTTAAAGATAAAGAGAGAATCTGAAAAGCAGCAATAGCAAAGCAGTTAGTTACCTATAAGGGAGTTCCCAAAAAACTGTGAGCTGATTTCTCAAAAGAAACTTTGAAGGCTAGAAGGGATTGGAAAAAATATTCAAAGTCATGAAAAGCAGGGACCTACAGCAGAGATTGCTCTACCCAGTAACGATATCATTTAGAATCAAAGGGCAGATAAAGAGCTTCCAGACAAGAAAAAACTGAGTTCATCATCACCAAACCATTATTATAAGAAATGTTAAAGGGACTTATTTAAGAAAAATAAGACGAAAACTATGAACAATAAAATGGCAAAAATACATATCTATCGACAATTGAATCGAAAAAAAAAAAAAAAAACAAATTAAGCAAGCAAGAAAAAAGATAGAATCATGGATACAAAGAGTGTTTTGATGGTTGCCAGATGGGAGGATGTTGTGGGGAACGGGTGAAGTAGTGAAGGGATTAAGAAGTACAAATAGGTAGTTACAGAATAGCCATGGGGATGTAAAGTATAATATAGGAAATGGAGTAGCCAAAAAACTTGTACACATGACCCATTGACATGGACATGGTGTGGGGATTGCCTGAGGGAGTAGGGGGTGCTGGGGGCAAAGGGAGGAAAATTGGTACAATTGTAATAATTGGTATAATTGTAGCATGATCAATGAAATACAATTTATAAAAGTACAAATAGTAAAAAGAATTGATTAATAAGGATTTATCATTCTCTAAGTAATATTTTACATCTCTGGAAGTTTTATGCATATATTTTTGAAGGAAAGGAATAGATTTGCTATATGTTTTAAAACCAATTCTAAAATAACCTCAGCCTATAAGCATAAAATATGGTATTTCTGATATTTTATATACTCAAAAATTTATATGGGTATAGACATTAGATATTTAAGATAATTTTATAATATTTTCATGAAGTAAGGGAAATAACAGATCCAAATTTGAAGATAAGTATTTAACTACAGAAATATATTTTCTCTCATTAATGACATTATTTAAATTGCAAACAAAGGAAGATTTAAAGGGAAATTATGTATGAACATTTTGCATGTATAGATGAATATGAGAATAAAAAATTGATAGCATTACTAATCTACATGTAAGGGACTTAGGCCATGATTAAACTATATTTTTCATATAGATAAAATAAAACAAAACGGGATATTAAAAACTTAAGTTTGTTTCGTGTTTAACACATACACCAAATATCATAAACTAAATATATTTAGATACATAAAATTGATGTAATGCCTAAGAGCACAATTTAAGAAACAATAGTTCCTTTGTTTATTTTTATTTATCTGACATAACTCTCTAACCTTTTTATTTATTCAGTTTTGTTTTCTACATAGGTTGTTATAAAGTGGTTCAAAGAGGGAGAATGTATCTGGATGTGTTTAAATTAACTATTAAACATTTAAGTATTATCCTTCAGCAGAGATTCGCACAGATACGTTTTAGTTTTATTGCTTAACATCAAACAGAAGCACATTCAGGGGAAGCAGAATTTAGGCAGTAGCTTAGGGAGGTAGGTGGGCCAGCAGGGAATTTCAGAGGGGCTATATGGCATTGTTCTTGGTTCCCAGGTAACTTAAAGAGAAACTTTTACAAAGTCCGGAGTCCTTGATGTCCTGCATATGAAGGACAAGGATGTCCTTGGATTCCTTGCAGCAGGAACCAACCTTGACTTTCAAAAGGAATGGTGCATCTACAAAAGGAAAAGTGATGGCCTCTGCATCATAAATATGAAGACAACCTGGCAGAAGCTCGTGCTGGTAGCTCATGGCATTGTTGCCATTGGAAACCCTGCTGATGTCATTGTCATATCATCCAGGAATACTGGCAAGTGAGCTGTACTGAAGATTGCTGCTGTCAATAGAAGCACTCCTATTGCTGGTGACCTCACTCCAGGAGCCTTCCCTAACTGGAACTAGGCAGCCTTCTGGGAGCTGGGACTTCTTGTGGTTGCAGACCCCAGGGCTGCACACCAGCATCTCTCAGTGGTGTCTTATGTTTACCTGCCTTCCATTGCTCTGTCTAACACAGACTCTCGTCTTCACTGAGTGTACATAGCCACCCCTTGCAACAATAAGGGGGTTCACGCAGAGGATCTGTTGTGGTAGATGCTGTCCTGGGAAGTTCTGTGCATATACAGCACTGTCTCCTGTGAACACCCATGGGAAGTCCTTCCTGGTCTCTACTTCTACAGAGATCATGAAGAGACTGAAAAGGAAGAGCAAACCACTGCTAAAAAAGCTGTGACCAAGGACAAATTTCAGGATTAATAGACTGCACCAACTCCTTAGTTCACTGCTGCTCAACCTGAGGTCACAGACTGGTCTGAACATAAAGGTGCCCTCCTTCCTATTCAGCAGTCTGCTACTGAAGACTAGAGTACTCCCCTAGCCTCTGAAGACTGTTTGCAGTCCCCACTGCCCAGTACACTGAGTGGGTAGTAACAACCACTTAGCGGTCTTAAGATGTTCTTCCACAAACTCAAACAGAATGGAAATAACTTTGATGGAAAATAAATAGTTTCTAAAAAAAACAAATAAATGAAAAGGTTTAAGAGTAAATGAATGGAAGAGTCAGGATGAGTGTGATTTTCCTAGTTGGCCAATGTCTTCCTCTTTCAACACACTTTTTTTTATCCCTTTAAAGTATACATTTCATAATGTTTTGGGGTTTTTTTGTTTTTTTTTTAAAGATTTTATTTATTTATTTTCAGAGAGAGGAGAAGGGAGGGAGAAAGAGCAATGTATGGTTGCCTCTCACATGGCCCTCACTGGGGACCTGGCCCGCAACCCAGGCATGTGCCCTGACTGGGAATTGAACCGGGACCCTTTGGGTCCTAGCCTGAGCTCAATCCACTGAGCTACACCAGCCAGGGCGATAATGTTTTGTTTTTGATTCTAATAAAACCAGTTTCTCTGAATGTAGTTGAAATTAATTAGGCCTTATCTAAAATTTTAAAATGCTAATAAAAGTAAATGAGTAACAAACAGTAGACTTCTCATTCTGGCTTCAATATTAATGAAAATTTGATCTATTTATTGCAATCAAAATATAACTTTGGAACTGATTATAATCACTTTGACTTGGATAGTCTTGGTAGGAAATAGCAAAGAACTCTCATTAAGTATTAAGAGATAAACCAAAAAGTTTCTATCATATGGAGGTTTAATTTAGCTTAGAATAATAAGTAACACCTTGTGAAATGAGAAGGAAAAAATGTCTGTTATTTTATGCATTCAGTAAATAGTATTGCACTTTCTCTATAAGAAGAACCTGGTGCCTGTCAAAAAATTAAAATGGAAAAACAAGACTTTTCGGAGTGACAGACGCATTCTGAAGCCATGCTGTGTGTGATAAGTAATTTTATGTGCCAACTTGATGAGGCCAGAGCACCTAACAGTTTGGTCAAACACCAGTCTAAATGTTGTTGTGAAGGTATTTTTAGATGAGCTTTACATTTAAAGCCAGTAAATTTGAGTAAAGCTTTATAATGTGGCTGGGCCTAATCCAATTAGTTGAAAGCATTAAGAAAAAAGAGACAGGTTACCTGAGGAATAAGGGATTCTGCTTACAGATTACCTTCAAACTCAAGGTACATTGCCCACTGTTCTGAGTTTCCAGGCTGCTGGCTTTAAATTGTTGGCTTGCCAACTTCTGTGTGAGCCAAATTCTTAAATCTCAACCTCTCTCTCTCTCTCTCTCTCTCTCTCTCTGTTTGACAAAGACAAAGAAGACAACTTTTGGAGGTGAATGTGTTCACTACTTGAGTGTGGTGATAATTTCACTGGTACAGGCACATCTTCAAACTCATCATTTGTCTACAGTAAATATGTTCAGTGCTTTGATATATCAATTATACCTCAATAAAACTGTTTAAAATGTGAAGGAAAAACAGCCTTCTTGAGGATGAGATTCACAGGCCAACATGTAGTAAGTAGACCATGATGGAAGGGGGAAGCCTAACAAAGGGAGACCCCAGTCCACTGACATTAACACAGAGTAAGAAAACAAACGTGACAGCAGCCCAGACTAACACACTGTGCCACTTATGAGTAGCTTGACCTGAGAAAGGCACTCATTCCTGCTCTACTTTCCCAACTTATTTCTCTCATCCACAAAGGAAGATAATACCAATCTTGCAAAGCCATTGGACCTATTAAACATTAATATTAAGTATAAGTACAAGGGCTCTGCCTATGTTGTTCACCTCCATATTCCACAAGAATAAAACTATGCTTGAAACTGTAAGTCTCAATAAGATTTATTATTAATTCATGAATATCAGAAATCTTGCATAGTAAATTCCTAACCGTAGGTGAGAAGGTTGTGGTAGCTGCTCTTTCTGCAACTGCCAGCTCTAATCAGTGTGATTAAAAGCGGAGAGAGTAGAAACAATTTTTGTAGAAGCTAGGTTACCTGGGGAGCAATTCCAGATGGTGTACATTATTAAATAACAATATCAGTAGTTCACACATTAAAGTGCTGCTCAGAAAAAAAAAAAAAGATCAATGGGATTTAGGATAAATGGAAAGGACATTATGTAAAAGGTGAGGCTTCTTAAGGCCATTTAGGACGGCTATTGTTTGGAGAGAGGCAGCTATTTAACACATCTTTGTTATGAGCAGTAAGAGAAGCACCATAAACGCATCCTCTTTGAGTGGGCAAACTATTATCATTGTTAAATACCTTGTTAATTAAGCTCCCTAAGACAACATTCATAGACATTCTCATTCTTTAATATTGGTGTCACCAATAAGGTTGCTTTATAGGAAGATGACTGCTATTGGCAGCAAAAGTAAAAAATTTAAATTGGGTGAAACTTTATTCTCAAGCACTTGCGATTATGAAAGACTGAAAGAGTTTTATTGAGTGTGTCAGCTTTCCAGTAATTTTACTGAGACCCTGACTGGCTGCCATGCTTTAAACCCTGGGAGGTACTTGCTTTAGCAATAAGATGCAGATTCTCTGAACTGTGTGCACACTGAATAGGTTATCGGTGGGATATCTGTGGTTTCAATCTCTCAAATTAGCTGTGTTTAATCCCTCAAATTATATCAAATAATTTTTTCTGCTCAGAAAAAAGAGAGTATAGAAAAGGATTATATGATTTATTTCCATAAGTACGAAAGAAGATCTAAATCCCAAAATTACTTAGCATTCAAGTGATTATTCACAGTTTTCAAAACCCCCTGTTTTAATCTATAAATGCCTGTATATGATCCCTTTGTTTCTCTCATAACAGGGCAGTGGAAAGTGCTGAGATAAATTTTAAAATGACTTTCTAATCAGCATCCTACAGAAACCAAGAGTTTATAATTCACTTAATGATTTATTTTTTCAAATGGTTTTAATGTTAGCTAGGCTACATTTGGAATATCATAGCATCATTCACAATAGTTCTCTGCCTTTTCTGAGATACTATTATTCTTCTCATCTGATGGTTAATTTTGGTCTATGACTTGATTTGGTCCTTGAAATGTAGTAGAAAATTGTAAGTACCTGTGCCATTTCCCTCTGCGTTATCAGTTAGCAATTTTCCAGGACAGAAGTTCTTCCATTGCCCTAATTTCTGAAAGTAGTCAATGCAAAACAGATCCAAAGCCAACTCATGATAGTTACATAGACTACATGAAAACTGAACTTTTCTTGTTGTAAATCACTGAGGCTCAGGTGTCTGTTATCACTGCAAAATGTAGTACATTATTATGACATATTAACCCAGATTCTCTCTCATGGACTGATTTATTCACATCACAAATACTGTGAATATTATACCATATCAGGCACTGGAATAGATACTGAGATTCTAAGAGTAAGCAGAGGAAGATATTTTCCTGAAATTGCATAACTCAGTCTAGAATGACTACACATCATGATGATGTTTTGCTACTTTCTCTCTCTTTCTCTCTCTTTTAAAAAATGCATTCAATATGCTGAATATCACAACCTCAGGCATACTGCTCTAAGTCAAATTGTAAAAGTAACAGTATCCGAACATTAAGAATGAATTTGAAAAATGGAAGAGCAGAACAAGGACAAAGCAGGAAGTGGAAGGTGGTATTTCAGTCCATATGGAGGCCTCAGAGGCCATTATATGTATCTGTGAGGACTGAGCAAAGCAGATGAATTGGAGTCCTGTTTATTTCTTCTTTGTCTTTTTCAATATAAGAAGTTTCAAATTGTCATTTGGATTATTTTATATGGTATCTGAGGCTCAGCACTTAACTTTCTTATTCCTAGATTTAGGATTAACAATATTTTGTAACTTTCAATAATTCAAAAACAAATCATTATAAATACCGAAGTTGAATTGTGCAGCAAATTATTATACTACAAATCTCTGCACTTATTATAATAATAAATCTCATTGTAACCACAAATAATTTGCTCATAGGTTGACTCAAATTTACATAGATGATTTGTTATAGTATATATAATCTATATTATGTGTATATAATATCTCTATATAATAGGTATATATTTCTAATTTTCATTTTCTGAAGAATTTTGAAATCCTGACAAATGTATACCTCTAAAAAGGATATGGTATCTGCTAAGAGATTTTTTCTGTATTTTTCCAACATAATGAAGAAGAAAAAATTGGCCCTACTGAGAATTAGATCATTAAAACATAAACATCAGTTCTCAAGACCATAATGTAGGTGCAAACATGACTAGTCTTCTTTGAGCAATTTATTTGTATTTTTATTTTTTATCAATGCCATATCTTGTCCTGAGTTAATCCTTCCCCTTCCTGGGTAAAAATTATTAAAACATCAAATCAACACATTTTCCTACTTTTTCACAATATTCAATCCAGAACGTGTCCCTACTTTTTGAAAATCTTCATAAAATTACTGAATAGTACCCCAAACCCTAAAAGTCCTCTCAGCTCCTCCTTACTGAGGTATATGCCCAATTTTTCCTGGTGTGTGGTTTCCTTGGGTGCAGATAGCTAAACAAACTAACTTTGCTTGAGTGTAAAAATGTGTCTTTTGATGTTTGGTTGGTCAATTTAAACAATGATATAATGCTCAAAGGAACACTTTTTCTTAACAATTAAGGGCACACACACACACATAGACAGATATGTTGCCCTACATGTCATTACATCTGTATACCACAGGGAAAAATATTTGTGTTTTTATAAGGAGAGAAAACAGTTAATTTTTCTGAGGAAGAACATTTTAGTACCATTCATACTTAAAATGAATGGAAAATGTTCCTTCGCAAAAGTTTCAAAACCTCTGAAGAGAATCCACTGTGTTTTTGCTGCCTTGTAGGATTGGCATTGTAAGGTGTCCAGCCACTTTTAAATGATTTCAGAAATACAACTGGCGGACACAGAGAATCCTGAGATAGTTAATCATTCTGCATATACTGCCAAAACCAACGCTCCCCATGCTCATTCTTTCTTGTTATTTCAACCCCACTCTTTTCTTACAGAAACAATAATGGGACCGATTTTGAGACTTTTTCATAGCAGCAGATATATGTAACGCATTATACACCCAAAGTATATATTCAAATAAAAAATAAATAGGATTTATCCATTTTCCCAGAAAGAAGGAAAATTTCTGAGTGTGTAGTTTCCAATGTCAGAATTCTATGAATGCTTTCTGCTATAGTCACAACTTGAGATTTGTTACTTTAAAGGAAGACTATAAAAAAGATTAATAACCTTAAATTACATTAACTGTACATTAAGGGTGATGCACAAATCCCAAGAAATAATGAAATGCCAAGGTTAGAATCATCCCTTATCAGGTTTAGTGCTGAATCTCCTATGATCTTGCATAAAATGCTATTGCTGTTCACCTTACTACTAGGAAGTACAATTGATTTTCTTGCAATATTTATTAGTGCATTAGTCATGTACATTAGCACTAAACGGGAAACAAATAATGCTTTACTTCCTCAAGTCGGTGGCAACCAATGCAAGTAAAAATGTAGATGCCAATAGAAATACAAGTGTGACTCACATTCCTGAAATATCCTTTCTTTACTCAGAATTATTTTTAAAAAGTTACTTACTCCACCCATGTTGATCTTTGATGAGTTAGAACAGTTCACATTAGTCAGGTTATTTTTGATCTTTCAGCTTAGAGTCTTTTTTGACAAATTAATATTAAGAGATTACAAAAACAACTCAAAACTGAAAGAAACCATTTGTCTGATATAAATAGTATAGGTTAAAACCTGAAGCTAGCATTTTGTCATGTATTTATTTCAGCTCTGGTTGTCAATCCATATCTTGCATTAGACTCGGTTGTTTATTTTTTTTTAAATACAGATAAATTTATCTTCAATTAAATAAGTTTGAAGGCCAGATGTTACTCATAACAATCAGCTCCAACATCACCACCATTGCCATCCCTTCTGTATGTAGACCTAATTCAGACTGCCTCCAAACAGCTAACTCCATGACCCCCTGCTTCCATTTCTGTTTTTGGTCACTGGCATGTGGAACTTCTCTGTAACAAAAACGAAAAACTGAAATTTACCAAAGGACTTTGGATTTCTTGATTCCTTGGCAGTCATCATCTTGGTTTTTTTTCTGGTAAAAATATTGTTTTTCAATTTTTTTTTTTTTTTTGCTATTCTATTACAGCTGTCCTAATTTTCCCCCTTCGCCTCCTCCATCCAGTCCACCTCACACTCCATGGTCTACCCCACACTTTGTCCATGTCCATTGGTCATTCATAAATATTCTTTGACTAGTTTCTTCCCCTTCTTTCCACCCTTATCCCCTACCCCTGACCCTCTGGTCTCTGAGAGTCTGTTCCATGTTTCCATGCTTCTGGTTCTATTTTGCTCATTAGTTTATTTTGTTCATTAGATTCCTCTTATAGATGAGAACATATGGTATTTGTCTTTCGCTGCCTAGCTTATTTCACTTAGCATAATACTCTCCAGTACCACCCATGCTGTTGTGAAAAGTAGAAGTTCCTTCTTTTTTTCTGCTGCATAGTACTCCATTGTATAAATGTACCATAGTCTTTTGATCCACTCATTTACTAATGGGCATTTAAGCTGCTTCCAACACATGGCTACTGTAAATTACACTGCTATGAACAATGGGGTGCATAGGTTCTTTTGAATTAGTGTTTCAGTATTCTTAGAGTATATTCCCAGCAGTGGAATTGCTGGGTAAAAAGGCAATTCCATTTTTAGTTTTTTGAGAAAATTCCACATGTTTTCCAGAGTGGCTGCTCCAGTCTGCATTCCTGACAACAATGCACTAGGGTTCACTTTTCTCCACATCCTCGTCAGCACTTGTTGTTTGTAGATTTATTAACGATGGCCATTCTGACAGCTGTCAGGTGATATCTCATTGTGGCTTTAGTTTGCATCTCTCGATGGCTAGTGATGTTGAGCATCTTTTTATATATCTATAGGCCATCTGTATGTCCTCCTTGGAGAAGTGTCTATTCAGGTCCTTTGCTCATTTTTAAATCAGATTGTTTGTCTTCCTGGTGTTGAGTCCTATGGGTTCATTATATATATTGGAGATCAAACCCTTGTCTGATATATCATCAGCAAATATGTTCTCCCAGATCATGGTAGGTTGCTTTTTCATTTTGATGATGGTTTCCTTAGCTATGCAGAAGCTTTTTAACTTGATGTAGTCCATTTGTTTATTTTTCTTTATTTCCCTTGCCATAGGAGATAGATTGGCAAAAATATTGTTTCATGGTGTATCTGAAATTTTACTACCTATGTTTTCCTCTAGGACTTTCATGGTGTCAGAACTTCTGGTTAAGTCTTTTTTCCACTTTGAGTTTATTCTGGTGTCTGTTGTAAGTTGATGGTCTAGTTTCATTTTTTTTGCACGTACCAGTCCAGTTCTCCCAACACCGTGTATTGAAGAGGCTATTTTTACTACATTGCATGCTCAAGTCCCCTTTGTCAAATACTAATTGACCATAGAGACATGGGTTTATTTCTGGGCTCTTTATAACTCTGGGATAAATCTTATCCTTTAAAACCAGACTCTGTCTCCTGACCCTTCAACAGCTGCCTGTGTCTTTTAACCTCACTACTGCCTACCCTCTTCTTTCTTGAAGACATTGGAACAACAACAAAGAAGACTTGACAGTATGAAGGCATAGCATTTACAAGAATATTTTCAAAAATCGTACTGTGGTTTTAGGCACGTTACACTAGAATTCTATCATTTACATTTTCTCTTCATTTTGATTTAGCACCACAGTCAAATCACACTATTTTTAAATAGTCCGAGTTCAATTTTACCATTTGAGAATTTATGGTAATCCAAACTGAGCTGTTTAATTTAATAAAACTGTCATCATTTATTGAGTGCTTAGTATGTGCCAGACACTGATACATCTTTTAAACTTTACAAAATTCTCATTAGTCATTGTTATCCCATGTGATATATTGTATTTCTTTAAAATAGCCAGAACCATATAATTTATTTGACATGTTTTTTTTTTTTTTTTTTTTTTTTTTTTTTTTTTTTTTTTTTTTTTTTTGGTTATGTGCCTTTGTCACTTCTCGTCTCTTAAGTCTATTCTCCACATTTTTTATTCTGGTGGGGCCACGCCATTTTTACTGAAAAGCACAGCGGAGGAGCCCCATGCCATTTCTTGTGGTATCACTTAGCTGTAGCAGCTTCTACTTCCAGTCTCCCAGAAACCAGTCACCATGTCAGATGCTGTGGCATCCCTGCTGAAACCATAGTCTAAAAAGCTCAGGCAACATAAAGAGCCCAAAAGATAAGATGCTACATGGAGAAAGAGAAGCGGCAAGGATTACGGTGGCAGGCACGGTCATGAAGAAACCATCAGAACCCAGTCAAAAGCCAGAACATAGTCCTGCAATTGTGTGAACAAGAGACCACAGTCCTGTTGTGCTAAATCCAAATTCCTCTCCCAAAAAACGGGGAGCATAATAAAACGGCATTTTAATCTCTAAGCTTACGGTGGTTCATTATGCCGAGCTATATAGCTGAAACACCACTGTTTTAAAGAGGAAACAAAGTCTCGGAAAAGGTTAGAAATTTTCCTCAAGTTCACACATATATAAAGTGGCTGAGTTAAGATTTGAACAATATTCTCTGCAATATATACCCCATGATTTTACCTATTATGTAATGCAGGACCTCAATATATACCTTGAAAAGTTCTTTCTCTAAAGAGACTGGTGTTGTAAGTAGTACTATAGGGAATATGCTACTTAAGAAACTAATCTTAGTTTATGGGCTATAACAAACATATGCTTATAACCAAACAAGTTCTTTTAATTACAAATTTTATTTTATCTATTTATTGAAACACGCTGACAGTCTTTACCTAGAAACACTTTATTTTGAACAAATAAAACTGCATGATTTTCTTACTTTAAAAAATGTATTTATTTAGCATTTCACTAATTAAGTCTAAATGTCTAGAAGATTTTTAGTAATATATCAAACCAAATTTACATAAATTATGCTTTGCTGTAAGTTATTTCTTAGTGTTAAGACAAGAAGTAAATTAAAAGAGAGGTGTTAGATGACCTTTTCTGACTCTCAAGATCTAGGTAAACTGACAAAAATAACAAACTCTGTGAACAACAGAGAGGCTTCAAACTTCAGGCTTTTTATTTTTGTCACCGTTGCTGTTTACCTAGGTATTTAAAAGGAGAGCAAAAGGGACTTAGACACTGAGCTTATTAAACTGGGAAGCATAAGCCTGCTTCCTAGCCAGGCAGCTGTATCTTCACACTCCAAGGGATTCTCGGTCAAGGTGATGGATACTCTTCTGCCCCTCCCGTCAGTATCAGATTGCAAGGTGGGGAAAGAGGAAGACAGGCACATGCACAATAGAAGTCAAATGGCAGAGCAGAAGGTACATGACCAAAGAGGCCTGTCAGTCTAACCTAGAGAAAGAAGAGACTGGTTGGAAGGTAAACCCATCCAAAGCCCATGGAAGCCTGGGAAGTTGGTTTGTTCTTTCTAAAGGGCACCTGAGCCATCCCAAATCCAAACTAATACAATCTCAAGGGAACAAAGATGCTCTATCCCTCTTACCCACTGGCAGAAGCGCTGGCCTGTTCAGTTGTGAACTCTCACCTGAAAGCACTCGACCTTGTGGATCTAGCAGCTACTGGGCCTGCAGCAGGTGGTGTGGACTCCAAAAGAAGTAAGCTCTCTCTCTCTTGCCCATTTGGTAATGTGCTCACCCCATGAGCTTGCCTGTCCTCTCTCTATAGCCATGTGGCCTTAGCAGCCACATGGCCATGTAGACTCCACCATCATAGCAGCCGGGAACAACTGAAGCCAACTGGTTAAAGACTGCTTAGTAGACCATAGCTGGGAACACACATTACCCTCGCCAGGTGCTGTGCTGGACTGGACTGTACTTTAATATGAAGCAGAAACTCTGGACATTGACCTTTGTCTTGGCCTTGCTGAGAACATGGCTAGACTCTTTCAATGGAGGGTCAGTGGGAGTGAAACATTGGAAACCAGGGGGCAGCATCAATTTCCACATGAATAGACCATGCCACACCACAATCTCCCATGCAGAGGTCCTTGGAATGCTTTCCTTGTGGAAAAGCCAAGTGGAAAAGCCTAGTTCTCATTGACAACACTTTCACATATAGGTACCTACTCCACATAATTATTCCAGATCTGAAATCCAGGCTCACATTCAAATTTCACCAAACCCTCACAATAGCAACAACAACACAGTTCTCAATGTCTTGTTCCTCAAAGTTTCTTCATCTATCCAGGGTCTTCTCTTTGGTTTTTTATTTTTTTTTATTTATTTTTTAAAGATTTTATTTATTTATTTTAGAGAGAGGGGAAGGGAGGGAGACAGAGAGAGAGAGAGAGAAACAGCAATGTACGGTTGCCTCTCACATGGTCCTCACTGGGGACCCAGCCCACAACCCAGGCATGTGCCCTGACGGGGAATCAAACCGGGACACTCTGGTTCCCAGCCTGTGCTCAATCCACTGAGCTACACCAGCCAGGGCTTTTCTTTGGATTTTTAGCTCATAGAGCCCACTTTTACAAAAACTCTGGTTTCAATCTTTTCTTAGTTCTTTTTTGCTTGTTTGTTTTTGTTATTTTTACTTCCCTTTCATGAACACACCAAAGTAATGATCTCTCATTTTTTAATAGGAAATACTCTTCTTTTAAATTTTATTTTATTTTTTTGTGGTTTGAGCTCCTGCCTCTGTGTGGTCCCCAGTCATTGTCTTCTACACTGATTAGACCATAAAAAAATTTTCCTGAACAAGAAAATTCTCTTTCAAGAGGAACTTTGGTGTTAGCTGTGAAAACAACAATGCATTCACCATTTGTTTCTTGGTTTTGACCACTCTAACCCTGATGCCTTTTGGGAAGTTACTAACACAGACTTAGCTTTCATGAAATAGATATTGAATAACAGAAACCTCAAAATGTTGCTGAGAAGATTCAGCGAATAAAGAAGGTTAAGTCTAACAAAATGAAAGAATTTCATAAACAACCATTTCCTTTCTGCTAATCTCCTGCCACCTATCCTCAAGCCTTTCTCCCAGCTATTAAAATCAATTCAGAGTGTTTCTTCATCTTTAAAAGAAGTGTTACACAGTACCACCAAAGCTTCTTGTTATTTGTATGTAACTTTTTTTACCCTCATATCACCTCTTGGCTTCCACCTCAGTCTGTGGATATGCCTGATTTTATAATGTAGCCCATTTTCTAGGTAAAGATACATGAAAGCAGGAAACTCTTACGGTGGAGGCAGGAGTGCAAACCACAATAAATAATAAAATTTTAAGAACAATACTTCCTATTTAAAAAATTCTATTCATATTCTGTGCTCCTAAGCCTTCGGAGGGGAAAGCATACACCGGAAAACCATTTTTGCTTATTCTGTTAAAATGTACAATAATCATGCTATACTGTTCATGAAGACTGTGGGGTTTTATTATTTTAACAAAAAATATTATACTTTAAAAAAGGACTAAAATGTCTTTGAAATAAAGTTAAAATAAAGGCATCTTATCAGGCACAAGATATTTTTTGGTTTGATTTTGAATTTTCAATAAAGTTGCACAGATTATTGTAATTAACACAATTATAATTATAATCAAAATAATTGGCACATTTGTTCAATATAAATTTCAATGAGTGATGCAATTTTAATATTTTTATGCTTTGATTAAGTACATTCAGCTTTTTTGTACTTCATCTATATTAATATGATCTATTCAAAGTAATACCCGGGTGAAAATGTCACTTGAATTAAAGTTGTATAGAAAGTCATAAGAACAAAATATAAAAGATCATGTCAATAACATTCCATGATTGTTGTACATAAAAATTCCTATCTGCTTGGAATCACAAAAGGTGTTTGGATGCCAGTCAAATTATCCTAAAATATTTGCAAGGGCGAGGACAAGGCCTGTTCACATCAGCATGCCACACTACTCCCTTTAGAGGAGGGAAACCAAAGGCACAAGCCATGGGGAAATGATTTAAAAATAAATTAAAAAAGAGTAGCTGTGGATAATATTCCTCATCTGGAAAAAAAGTTTAACCGGAAAAAATCGTGTGGTCTAGAGTTATGAAAAGTGTGAAAATGGGTGGAAATTTTCTTTAAATAATTGGTATGGTGAGTGCATATGGAAGTATGTGTTTACCTTTCACCTTTAAGATAAAAGGACACACTTTCCAGACACAAACTTCGGTATGCAGACCTGATTTTTGAATTTCACCAATTGAATCAGAAAAGTGCAATGACAAGTAAAGGTAAATCTGAAGTGAACTTGCTTTTATTTTTATTTTATCTGTTTGTTTGCTAATGTTAAACTGTTTCCATGTTTGATTTGGCTTCCATCTGAGTCAGGTGGTTCTATACTTCACTCCAAGCTCCAGGGGCATATGTGACTCAGGAATAGCTAATAAAAACACTTCCTTTACCAGGCCATAATGATTAATTCAGAGATGTGACTATGACCTAGTTTGTTCCAATGAGTTAGAACTCTCTAGAGATGCTGGAGGTATAACTTTTAAGTATTCATTTGTTTAATATTGTCAAAAGGAGAAATGTTCTCAAAATAAATGTTACTTGTGCCAAGAAAGAGCATAGCTTGCCTCCAAAAGTAAAGGACCGATGCTATGGTTTTGTTTTTCAAGGTTTGTTTTCTTCTTCTTCTTTTTTAGAGTCAGTATTATAGCTCTGCCTGCTACTGATTTCTCAAGGAAAATTGAATCTGTAGAGACTTGAGAGCCAATGGGAGGGGTCACTTACACTGCAGCACATGACAGATAGTATTTCCTTGCATTATAGAAAGGAAATAACTGGCTAGTGAATTTGAAGATACCAGGGGTTGTAGCTTACTTAGCAAAAGTATACAGAAAGTATACAATTTTGACTTTTGGCCAAGATGGAGGTATAGGTAGATACATTTTTCTTCCTTACACAACCAAAAGAAGGACAGCAATAAATTTAAAAACAAAAAAATAATCAGAAGTGTCAGAAAATTGAACTGTATGGAAGTCAGAGAACCAAGAAGTTAAAGAAGAAACGTTCATTCACACTGATAGAAGGGACAGAGACAGTTAGCCAGGGTGGAGAGGACTCAAGGCAAGGTGGTAGCTGGTGGAGTGGGCAGTCCTACATTTGCCTGTGGATAAACTGGGAGGAACAACTTGGGAGCAAGACAGACCACACAACCCAGGGTTCCAGCGCTAGAAAGGAAAGCCTTAAAATTTCTTGGGGGTTGCGGTGGCAGGAGAAATTCCTAGCTTCACAAAAAATTTCATTGGAGAGATTCACATGGTCCTAGAATGTACATAAACCACTCATCCAGGAATCAGCACCAGAAGGGTCCTGTTTGCTTGTGGGTAGCAGGGGAAGTGACTGGCGGCCCACTGAGAACTGAGCAAGTGACATTGCTTTCTCTCTCTGATCCTCCCCACCCGCATACAGCACCACAATGCAGCAAAGTGGGTCACCTGCCCTGAGGAATACCTAAGGCTCCACCCCTTGCAACTTCACAGGTACACCGAGATAAAGAAATATGGCCCAAATGAAAAAATCAAAACTCCATGCAGAGAGCCAGCCTCCACGGGTCTCCAGATCCCTGAAGGATGGACAGATAGAGGCAAAGGGAAACTTGACCCAGCACCCTCAGTGGAGTGCCAGGGGACAGGCGGATGAATTCAGACACCCTCTCTCTGGAGTGCCGGAGGCCAGCTCGGCCAGACTGACAACAACAAAGAAATTCTCTTTATTTTTATAAGGAGGGATTTTCCATCAGTGTGAGAAATAGATGTAAGTTACAAATCAAGGCAGGAAAAAGCTGACATGTAAACAATTTAGAAAAAATACAGAACATTTCTGATTTCACTTATGAGAACAATGGTCACTTTCAAAGTTAGATAGTCTCTCACTCAAGGACATTCACTTATCTTGGAGTGGGGGGGGGTTGTGGCTCTAAATAAACCTTAGCTTACAAGTGTTAATTGTTCAGGAGGCATTACTAGGGGCAACGACCTTCTTCAGCATATTTGGCAGCTGTCCTGCTTAAAGTTAATTCCTCTCCTTAACCCCTTTATGTCGGGAAAAATAGCCAGGGTAGGTTAGGGGCTTTTTGCTGTCTGCAGTCAGTAAGTCATACGAGTAACATCATAAGAAATTGTGCCAATATTCAGTAGCAAAGTGCCAATATCTAAGAATCCTACTACCAATTATTCAACAAAAGCAAGCATGTAAAGGGAGAGACTTGTAGGAGGACTGCCAATGGTAGCTTCTGCCGTGCAGAGGCGTCCCACCCATTCTGGCCTTGTCAAGAAATGGGTGTAGGCGGCTCCCAACAACTCCAAAAATAGAACTAAGCAAGAAATCGGTAGCCAAACTATCCTATGCAGAATTCAAAACACTGGTAATCAGGACACTCACAGAAATAGTTGAGTATGGTCACAAAATAGAGGAAAAAAGTGAAGGCTATGCAAAGTGAAATAAAGGAAAATGTACCAGGAACCATCAGTGAAGGGAAGAAAAAGGGACTCAGATCAACGATCTGGAGAAGGAAGAGTAAACATTCAAACAGAACCGAATGAAGAAACAAGAACTCAAAAAAATGAGAAGAAGCTTAGGAACCTCCAGAATAACTTTTAAGGTCCCAACATCTAAATCATAGAGGTGCCAGAAAGAGAAGAGGAAAAGCAAGTGGAAACTTATTTGAAAAAATAATGAAGGGGAACTTCCCCAATCTGTCCAAGGAAATAGACTTCCAGGAAATCCCGGAAGCTCAGAGAATCCCAAAGAAGTTGGACCTGAGGAAACACACACCAAGACACATCATAATTACATTATACAAGATTAAAGATGAGGCAAGAATCTTAAAAGCAGCAAGAGAAAAGGAGACAGTCACCTACAAAGGAGTCCCCGTAAGACTCAGTTGATTTCTCAAAAGAAACCCTGCATGCAAGAAGGGGCTGGAAAAAAGTATTCAACGTCATGAAAGGCAAGGACCTACATCCAAGATTCCTCTATGCAGTGAAGCTGTCATTTAGAATAGAAGGGAAGATAAAGTGCTTCCTAGATAAGGTCAAGGTAAAGGAGTTCATCATCTGCAAGCCCTTATTACAGGAAATGTTAAAGGGACTTATCTAAGAAAAAGAAGATAAAAAATATGGACAGTAAAATGACAACAAAGTCAAAACTATCAACAACTGAGCCTAAAAAATCAAACAAAAACAAACTACACAAACAACTAGAACAGGAACAGAATCACAGAAATGGAAATCACGTGGACAGTTATCAGTGGGGAAGGGAAGGGGGATAATGGGGGGAAAGATACAGGGAATACGAAGCATAAATGGTAGGCACAAAATAAACAGAGGGAGGTTAAGAATAGTATAGGAAATGGAGAAGCCGAAGGATTTATATGTACAACCTATGCACATGAACTGGGGGGGGCAAAGCGGAATGCTGGTACAGGGTGGAGGGGAATAAAGGGTAGGCAAAAATGGGACAACTGTAATAGCATAATCCATAAAACATACTTAAAAAAGAAAGTATACACTTTTTCCTTTAATTTTGAGCGTATGCAAAAATGTCCCAGAATACTGGGTAACACAGGAATTTATTAATGTAGCAGGTCTTTGTAATTTCAAGTAATTTATCTTTAACCCTCTTTAAACTTGCTTACTTTCATGATTTAGCTCTTTTTGATTTAATATTCCTAAAGTTGTGATACAGTGTAATATTTTTGTAGTAGTTATATGGTGTAGGTCCATGTGAATAAATTTTGGATAATGCAAATATATTTCACCTGAAAAAAAATCCTTCTGATGTTGAATTTTACCAGATGGGGAGAAAATCTGTTTCCAGAGGAATAGATGCTAGAAACTAGGTTATTTTGCTTTGGCATAAATGAATATTAAGTGCTAGGGACTCAAATAATTTGCTTAGTAAAATAGCAATTCTGATATAATTGTTATTTCTGATAATTACTCTTCAATACTTATTCTATTGAAGAATTAAATGGAAATGTCATAGGAATCATTATCACTACATCTTTCAAGTTTGTGATGGTTGTTTAATTTCTAGAATTTTCAAAGGGGCTGTATTGTATTTTGTGATTGAGAAAAAAATTACTCAGGATGAAATGCGTGCATCTTATGCATGCAGCTGATGAGCTTTCGTAAATGTCTTCACCTAAGCAACCATGACTCCAAGTAAGATATAACACTTTTTCATTTCCCAAGAAATTTATTTCATGTTTCCTCCAATTATATCTTTGAGCAACCCCTTAATATCCAACTTTATAGTTTCGGATAACTTCTTTAGATCTAGGAAGCTCATAGGAAGCTCAGACTTTTTTTTTTTTTTTATGCAAGAGTGTTGCAACTCTTAACATGATAAGGCAAATCTCCCCTGATCTTACCTTCACTCTGGAAATCCCTATTCTAATTTATCATTCTAAATTACTGGTTCCAGTACTTAAAGAGGCAAATGATGCAATAGTGTGTAGCTTTCAGGAAATACCTTGTTTTACAGTACAAATGCACAGTGTTCCAGGCCTTGCTCAGTGACCTGTGGTTATTTGGATATATGAGCTGATATCACAAGGCCTCAGAATGCCATTGCAATGTATTGATCAGAAGCCTCATATTAGTCAGGTGACAAACGAAATTTCACCCTAGTTTACCTCAGAGAAAAGCCAAAAAGATCGTAAAGAAAGCTGCTGGTAACATTTCTGTCTCTGAAATAGGCAGAAATGTTTGAAATAAGCATGGTGGTTCAATCAGGCTATGCACTGTTAAGAAGGAATAGATCTATATGGATGATATTTCTAAAAGAGGGGGTGCTCAACATATACAAGTGATATGTAGCTATTTATCATCTTTATTCTACCATAGTATTCAAATATTTATTAACGATTTCGTAAGGCTGTGCCACTTGGGGGAAATTTGATTACACTGTTGAAATAGCATTACAAATAAAGCTTGATACAAAACAAATACACATGGAAATTTAGAGATTATATATATATATATATATATATATATTTAATTTTCCTCCTTTTTATCTTTTTTTAAAGATTTTATTTATTTAGACAGAAGGGAAGGGAGGGAGAAAGAGAGGGAGAGAAACATCACTGTGTGGTTGCCTCCCACGTGACCCCTACTGGGGATCTGGCCTGCAACCCAGGCATGTGCCCTGACTGGGAATCGAACCAGTGACCCTTTGGTTCTCAGCCCGCGCTCAATCCACTGAGCTACACCAGCCAGGGCTAGAGATTATATTTTTAATTCAACAAATATCCATAGTCTCTACTTATATATGTAGTTATTTGTTTAATGCTAATCTCACATATGCTGATACATAATATTATTAAAACAAAATATATTTGCTAATCAAACATTAAAAGTAATATAAGAAGTTCAATAATTTTGATGCATAGTCACTAAATTACTTCATTATATCTTTTCTTTTCACTGGTACTATATTGTTCTGAAGGTACATGTTTTCAATATATTCATATTTGTTTATATAATCACCTACAGTCTTGTTTAAAGTTGAATTTTATGGTTACTGAATGTGGTATTATAGGCACCGTTAGTTGAATTTTCTCTACTGACAATAATAGTTTCAACTCATAAATGTTCTGTAGATGCTAAGTTACTGAGTAAGCTCAGACTATATCTTGTGAAAATAAAGATTATGCTAACATCTGTATAATATTTATAATAGTACTAGTTTATAATATAAATTCTAATTGTTTTATATTTATTTTTGTTTTATTTTATTTTGAATTATATTTTATTGTTTATGGTACTACAGTTGTCCTCATTTTTCCCCTTTTGTCCCCCTCTACCCAGCTACCCCACTCCCTCAGGCAATCCCTACACCATTGTCTATGTCCGTGGGTCATGCATATATTTTCTTTGGCTACTCTGTTGCCTATGCTGTACTTATATCCCCACTACTATTCTGTTATTACCAATTTGTACTTCCTGTCCCTTCGCTGTTTTTTCCCATCCTTCCAACACTCCTCCCATCTGGCAACCATCAAAACATTCTATGTATCTATGAATCTGTTTCTGTTCTGCTTATTTTGTTTTATATTTAATGTGTAAAAAATATCAGTCCAATTTTTTATTTTCACATTCACTTTTGGTTTCCATTTTAAGTACTTTTCTTCAACAAGTGTTCTTATAAGACATATCTCATAAATCTGTTTTCTCTGACTATTTATATTTTGCCCAGTTTAAATGGAGTCTTCTCAATTTCATTCTTTTCCACCACAAAATATAAATTTATTCATTTAGAAAATAGGAATTCCATAAAAATATTCTTACTAGAAGTTGAGACATTCCAAATGTAATTTTGTAATATCACATTCAATCTCGAATACCTTTTGAGTTCTCCATTGCATGTGTTTAACTCCCTTGCATTTTACAGAGACACATTACAGCACAGGTGGCAAACACTAGGCCCACAGGCTGAATTCATCCCTCCACCTTATTTTATCCAGCACGGCACCTTGTTTCTACTTGGCAGCAGCACCAAGCTCTCGCTTAACCATTAAGGAGGAGTTGAGTTTATACAGTCCTAAAATTACATTGAACCCATTGAGGCAACCGCAAGGCTGATGTGGCCCCCGGTGAAAATGAGTTTGATACCCCTGCACAGTGTCTGACTGTTCTCAAGACTGTCAATAATTACATTTCCCTAAAAGCTGTGGTAGCTGAATTGTCCTCAAGCTGCATTTGATGAATACTTTGGTTAAATATTTCCAAATATTTTTGAACAAAATTCAACCCATATTCAGAGGATTTATTTAAACAAACTCAATACCATCACTGAAAATTTAAATTGATTTATTAAATAATTCTTCAAGTTGTAAAGAAATTCTTTTATGGAATAAAATTTTATCTCCTTAGTTTCCAATTTATGCTTGCTCCCAGTCATTCCTCCCCTTTCATGATTCTTAAATTTTTGAAAAAGACTAATAAACTATTTATGGAATGTCTTCCAGTTTGGATGTGTCTGCTATTTTCTGATTTCATTAAAGTGCTGCATTTTTGACAAGAATACAACAGAAATGATGGTATGTCCTTGTCAGTTCATCAAATCAGATGGTCCAAGATCTTGACATGTCAATTACAGGTAATGCTAACCTTGATAATGTTCTGAAATTGCCTGCTAGGTTTCTCCACTGTGAAGTTGCTATTATTTTCTTTATAATTAAAATTAATTTGGGGGAGATGCATTATGACTATGCAGAGATCTTATTTTTAAAATTTGCTCACTAATTTTATCATCCATGGGTGAAGCTTGCCTGCTATAATAATTAATTTGATGTCTGCTTAATACTGATTTGATATTTACTTCATTACTTCTACATTTTAAAATTTGAATTATTTTATAATGGAAAGCTCTCCCTTCTCTCCCACATTTATTATTCAATGATTATTTTAAATAAGTATGAACTTACAGAGTTATTATTCAACTACCATTATTTATTTTGTTGCTAAAATTATTTCAGCTTGGTCTTTAAGACTTTCTTCAGGTTGGCTCCTTTGTCCTTTTGATAAGATCTCATTCTTTTTGAAACACTTCTGTGTTTCTGGCACCAAAAGATGTTGTTATCTTACCTTATAATTTTACTACAGAAGCTCTGGAATCATATACTTCTCTAGCCCCATTTTTTTAATCATAAAATTGTCATTAGAAACTATGATCTCTAAACTAGTTGTGCTCATTGCTACTGGGGTATCATTGGTCTTGGCTCTTTCAGTGGATTAAGCATAGATACATATGTGTGCATTATATGTTAGTGTATATCCATATTGTTTATGTCTACAGATATATATGACATGCTGCTACTCCTGATTATAATTATCAAAGGGATTATTCTAGCTTTATTCTTTTTATTACTTACAATAAATATTTAAGTAATATTTATAATATTTATTCTTGCTCCAACAATGACAAACATAGTTCACATTATCGGCAACATTTACCTATTTTTTCATCTTTATATAAACATAAAATAGTTTCAGAATTCCTATGGCATATCCTGCAGAAGAAAAACGTCAGTTTAGTAAAGTGTATTACATGTATATATTTAGGGAGACTATGATTTCTTAAACACATCTGCTACCAAGAATTTCTAGTAAGATATTATATACTAGAACTTCAGGAAGGAGAATAGAGAATAAGCTGGTAGAAAAGTAGACAGCTTGATGACTTTCTAGATTCAAATCAACTGGAAGCTGTTATTTTAGAAGGTGACTATTCAGAGACTCTTCTAAGAATGCACACTGGTCATCACATGCCTGAACTATCAGATTGAAAGCTACCATTAATATTAAATTTACCACAAGTGGGAAAAATTAAAACCATCTTAAAGCAAATTTATACCATTTAGTTTATACTAATTCTTTCAAAACTGTATTTCAATTCATTCAAATTATGAGAAAATTAATAGCACTGGATTGTAACATTCCCAAATGGTAACATTAAATAATAACTTAAAATCACTATTTCTTCAGTCAGCTCATTATACTAACATTAATCAAGATAAATTATTTTGATCTTATGAATGGGAGTACAAAACAGAATACTACCAACATGAAGAGTGATGCATTTCCCCAGCAGTTCAGTGTCTTATAAATACCTCCCTCATCATTTTTTAAAGTATTGCTATTCATGACAAGAACATGTAACAAGAGAAATAAATTAACATTTAATTCAACTGTTTAATACAATATTATAAATGTAGTATATGCACAGAAATGAAGCTAGGTTATTGAAAATGATATCAGTTCATCCTTTATCCTTCAAATGATCTTGTCTTCCATAAAGCAGTCTACAGTTTATTTTCAACAATCTATTCATTTTACATTTCAATCTAAATTTTTACAAGGTGGAATTAGACACTAACTATAAGATCTTTGGAATTATATTTTGGTTGGTGTATTTCCTCCTATGAGAAATAGATCTCATAATGTGGCTAATATTAAATATTAAAAAATAAAAACACACTTACTTGTTCTATATAACAAGGTTGTGTTTCAAAATAAAAGAATCAGTACTATACATACCTATGGATTGCAGGTTAAAACACACCTTTCAATCTCTTTTTATATTTAAATTTTTACTGTCAAAGAAAATTATATCCAAATACATGTTCAGGAATGTGACAATAGAAGACACATTTGCACTGCTGTTTATAAAACAAGCTACAAAATCAATATAGTTCTTCAGATACAGCAAGAAAATAAGAATCTGTTCAGAATGCACAAATTGTCACCCAAGAAAGGGAAAAAATCTTTTAGATAATTTTCTATATCAAAGACTTATTTCAGTAATAAAATTGTTCTAAGGCTTCATCAGTAGTGGTTTGTGAGGCTCATTTAATTTATGAAAGTTATGATAGAAACCCATGTATTATAAATCTGACCCTTGAAACTTAAGGAGCTAATTTGCCTAGTATGCTGCTTTTTAAACTACTTTTGTCTACATACAAAGCCGTTACACAAATTAGGCAGCAAGGAGAGACAACTACTCTGTCCATGTCTAATGCTAGAATGCTATGACAATGCTAATTTCCATAATTTGGACTCAAAAAAGGTCAGATGTAGATAAACAATTCTCTAATTGCTGACAAATAAAATGATAACATCACCAATCCACTACTCCATTTAATAAGAATAATAAAAAGTTCTATACATATTTTTAATTCTTTAAGTAGATGTAGAATTAAGCTGTTTTTAAAATATTATGAACTTTTTCTATTTCATGAGATTGATATATATGGAGATTGAATACATATGATTGACATAGGTATGTGGAAAAGGACATTTTATATTACATTATAGCAGAAAAATAAATGTTATTTCTTCTCTGTATATCTTCCTGATTCTAACACAATAACAAAATAATTTTCATTGTTGTGGCTCCAAAATTAGTTTAATAATGGGAAAAAGTTAAAATAATCATAAAATTGCCTTTAGAAACATGACCTTTGGAAAATAGAAGGAACAGAATTATTAACAATAGGTATAATTTTTTATTTTTTGTTTTTTACTGTATTTTCTCCATAACCATTTAGTCTCCTTATAGCACCATCCCCGCTGCAATCAACCCACTGTTACCCATGTCCATGAGTCCTTTTTCCTTTCTGTTCAATGCCTCGACCACCTAACATCCCTCCCCCTCCCCCTGCATTCAGCTGTCACCCTGCTCTTTGTCTATGAGTCTGCCTCTCTTTTGCATGTAAGTTCAGTTTGTTCATTAGATTCCACACTTGAGTGAAGTCATATGGTATTTGTCTTTCTCTGACTGGCTTATTTCAGTTAGCATAATGTTCTCCATCCATATTATCACAAAGGCTAAAATTTTCTGTTTTACAGCCGAGTAGTATACCAGCGTGTAAATGTCCCATAGTTTTATCTACTCATCTACTGAAGGACGGTTGAGCAGTTTCCACATCTTGGAGATGGTAAATAATGCTGCAATGAACATAGGGGTGCTTATTTCATACAAACTTTATGCTGAGTACAGAGAAAAGCAATTTTTACAAATACTTCACTCATTTTCACAAGAACCTTTGAAATAGATAGTATCATCCCCAGGCTATGGATGAGGAAGTTGAGTAGAAGTGAAATTTAGTAATTCCTGTGGGATCACACAGCTAGCAATTTGTGGAAATTGATTTATAATCTTGGTCTGTCAGATTCCAGAGCCAGAGATTTTACATACTATGCTGAGTGTATAAGACAAAATATCCAACAAATTCATTCCTACTGCTTAAAAATTCCAATCCCTTACACTTTAATTTAAAATATGGTAAACAATTCTATTGTACTTTTCAGAAAATAAATTTAAATACATACAAATAAATTAAGATATGAAAGCCAGTGATTGAAAGCTAGATAGAAGTTACATTTCTTTAGTTTGGTTAAATAGTGCCATTCAACCATAAGGTATCCTGAAATTCCTATTCCATGTGTCTTTAGTACAAACCTCAGACAATCCCATTCTTGGGAGAACAGAGTAGCTATTTCAATCACTTACTACACACAAATTATAGCACAGTAAAATTATGTGAACATCTGAACAGATGACGAGCCTAAATATTTTGCACTAATTCACCATGCTATAAAACCAAAATTACTAGGAAGTTGATTTTAGATAAAACATGCATTAACCTCCAATTTCTTTTACTAAAATAAATTTATAGGTTTTATAATAGCGTATTTTGGTGATTGTAGTTACTTGTGCTATTCTTGAGACTAATTAATTTAGATATTGTCATATTTCTGGGTGCTTTAAGAATATCACATCTAAAATGGCATATATTTTCTTTTCTAAATAAAGGATAAACAACATTTAATCTTTAAAGTAGTAGTATAATTAAAAATATTCTCATACTTCTATTTCTCAGTATTCTAGTCGCTATCATATTTTAATTTTCTAAAAAGGTACTAATTGGCACAGAACTTAACAAATGATTGTGAAAATAATATTAACAAAGTTATAAAAATGTTTGTCTTAAAAGGGTAAAAGAATTATTCATGCAGCAGATTGTTTTTTACCTCTGATTGATGGTGCATTAAAGCTCTTCTTGAAATCTTAGCTTGTCACGATTTGTAAAGAAAACTCTCATATGGCTATTTAAATATGAGTTTTTATCTTTTTCTTCCTCTCTTTTTTTAAAAAAACACACAAGTCTAATAAGGTGCAAAGGATATTGCATATTTTCAACCTCATCTAAAGCATACATTCTTCATCTCTCCTTCATGCCACAGTGAATTAAGTAGATAAGCATGTCTTGAGAAATTAAGATGGATGATAAGCTTATTGGCACCATCTTGAAGGCACAAGACATAATCACCTTCTCCACAGGTATTTGGTTAAAATACTCTGTCCTCACATTGTCAAGTAACACCTTGAAGAAATATCACACACATTGTTGAAAGCAAAGAGGAAGTCAAAGATAATATGACTCATAGATTCTACCTTGCATACATAATATGGTCTTGATATGAACTTGAAAAGACTGAAGAAAATATGATCAATACTTAACACTTATTTACAGACATTAATTAAATTAATGGAGTAGGTGAGATTTTTTACTTTATTTTATTATACATAAGGTTACAGATAAAAAGGAAAGATGAAAGTTAGTTGCCCAAAGCCATACATGCTTTCAATTACAGATCTAAGTCTAAATGCTTTTGACTGCTTTTATTTGTTTATATCAGACAAAGAACAATAATTCTGAATATAAAAGATGGAAAGATATATTTTATCATTTTTACATAAAATCTAAGACATAGAGCAAGGAGAAGCTCTCTAGTTTAAGCAACTATTTTTATGATGAAGTCAGTTATGCTCATTACAAAAAACTGAATGTTAGAAAGGTTCTTATGTTATTTCAAGGACTATTTCTTGCTCAGACGCTTCACTAGAAGACAAAAAGAAAAAGCTAGAGCTTAAAAAAAGTCTGTTAACTTCTACTAGATATCACGCTTTACTATTTTTTTCCTTTCTGAAAAAGATATACACATTTGAAAAAGTTGGCTGTAAAGGAGACTTATATGTACAATGCTAACGTGATGACAAGATGGAGGGACATAGACAAAGGTTGAACTAGACACAAATGGAATAGGAGCTTCAGGGTACCTTGTGGGTGGATGATACTAATTAAACTAAAGAAATTTAAGTTTTTAAATTATACTAATTAATCACACTAAAGAAATTTTGGCTTTGAATCACTGGTTTTCATTTATTTTCTGAAACTAATGGAGATTTTATCTTCCCTTCCTTCTTTCTTCTCTCCCTTTATTCTTTCCCTCCATCCTCACATCTATCCATGCATTTATGTATCTATCTATCTACCTACCTATCTATCTACCTGCTTATCTATTTGCCCATCCAAATATCTACCTAACAATTAGGTGAGCTGCTTTGCATTATTCCTCATTCTCACCTTTCCTCACCTCACTACACATTTCACTTATACCTAACATACATTTGGTGGTCAAGAAATGCTGAGTTAAATTGAGATGACCGGACCTAGAATACAGACATATGTATTATCATATGTAATATATAATATTTTATGTCTCACATATATGCACAGATCAATATGAAGCAAACTACCTTAAACTGCTTGTACTTTTACCGTCCCTTCTCTTAACTGCTGTTAACTCTTACATTCTTTTCAACCTGAGTAGTCCATATAACCTACTATCTTGTATTACTGTCATTCATATTTGAAAATAACTTGCCAAATATTCGTGCCTTACGTCTCCAAGTCAAATAGTGCATTTCAATGGGTATGGACTTTTCCATGCGTACTGCATCCATTACCTAGGGGAGTAATTTGTTCACAGAAGAAAATATTGTTGATGAGGTGATATTGTTTGTAAAGAATAAAGTTGCTCAAACTATCTTATTATGTTTACACTGTATCACCTACTCCCTGTATATGGTATCATGAAGACAGGTAATATAGAATAAATAAATAACTCAGAAAATAACTTATAGAGGTAAATTGCTGAAAGAAATGGAGTATACTGACCTTGCTTTGTACGGGTTGTGTCATAGAATCTGCAATGTATGTGAACCCTTTGATTTGCAATTTACCTTGGAAATTTCTATTATGCTAACTAACTTTAGAAGAGTGGTTGTCTCTCTTTGAATTTCACATGAAAATTCTTCATCCTGGCTGAGTTTTGCAGTAATATCAACATAATTTTCTGAAGAAAGATGATGCAATCATGTCCTGTAAATACAAACAAAAGTGCTGGTCGGAACCTCTTGCTTAACAAAAAACAAGTCCTTTGCCTAAAACAACTCGCATTACTTTAGATTATAATATTCATAATGCCTTTGAGATTTTTTGTTATAAGGAAATGTTTAAGATTGTCAGTTATAGAGCTTTGTAATTAATGTTGATAAGATTTTTCCCCTACAATTCTATATAGGACAGGAAAGTGAAAACATATAACGGATGCATAATATTTGTGATCGAAATAACATATATTACTATACAGAACATTTTGTGTTTCTAGCCTTAGTATTTCCTACAATTATTTTTCATAGTTTTATATGGGTTTTACAATGCCTCTGAAAATTCCACTTTTCAAAATCAATTAATTTTGTAGATCAGTGATTGTACTATGATAAGGTATATACATGTTAATGTCTTATCTTTTAAATTATATTTTATTGTTTATGCTGTTACAGTTGTCCTGACTCTTCTCCTTTTGCCCAAGTCCACCCAGGCCCTGCCATCAGGCATTCTCCACACTGTTTGTCCATGCCTGTGGGCTCTGCGTATATGTATTGGACTGGCTAAAAAGTTTGTGTGTTCTTTTCCATAAGATGGCTGTAGTACTGCTTTATTGTCTTTGATTTCACTTGAAACAATTTTGTTAGATTGTATTGTGACAGCTGTCATGTCAATGTACATGTAAAATAAACTTATAATTGAATTTTTGTGTAGCCATTTTTATATTGAAGGTGGAAGAAAATGCATAACATTTTTGGCATATTATGCTTTATTATCTCAAGAAAGGTAAAAATGAAACCAAAATGCAAAAAAAAAAAAAAATTGTGCAGTGTATGGAAAAGGTGCTGTGACTGATAGAATGTGTCAAAAGTAGTTTGTCAAGTTTTGTGCTGGAGATTTCTCACTGGATGATACTCCTTGGTCGGGTAGACCAGATGAAGTTGATAGCAAACAAATAGAGACATTAATTGAGGACAATCAACATTCTACCACATGAGAGATACCTGACATACTCAAAATATACAAATAAGTAGAGTTATTGGTGAAAATGAAATATGTGTTTTATTTTACAGAAAAAAAAATACAGATTTTACAGCCAACCCAATACGTTCTTTAACTAATCACGTTACCTTCTTTCATCCAGTTCTCCCTCTCTCCTCCACTCTTACAGTAGTTAGTCTGTTGTATG